>CM052084.1:12333691-12426507 GCA_028453745.1 Agapostemon virescens
GTTATCGTCTTTAAACATATTTATATGTTTACATGTGTATACTTGTATATATACATACATGTATACCTAACCTTGTATACATACATGTATACATTTTTGTTTCTTTTTGTTTGTTTCCTTTGTTTATCTTCTGGCTATCGGGAGTACATATGTTGGCTGACCGATAGCAATGTTCGTCGAGTACGTGAATCGCCAATTGCATGCCAGTTCGCAGTTTGCAGTCTGTCACGCTCTATTACAGCTCACCTTACCGATGCATAAGTGTATATGCGTGGAATTTTTCTTGGTCTCCGTCACAGCCCCCGATCCTCTTTTTTGGAACGTCCCCGCGCGCAAGGTTCCGTAACCGGAAACGACACCCTCCGCGCGTACTCAGCACTCGAGAGACACAGGCAATGTTTTCAATGTTTCTTCGCCCGTTGTATATACCTATGTACGTATGAGCGCGTGTACATAAAGAGAACGATACAGGATCGAATCGACGAGGAAACGTAGGTAGGTAGAGGTGGGTGCAGAGGAGAGACCTGTGCCTTTCGAGCGCGATCAAACTCGCGTTGCCTCCGCGTTGCCTCCGCGTTGTCCCGAAGAGGCTCGTCGGCTCGTTCGCCGAAGATCGTTCGTCGAACGAGCCAGTCTCGAGAACGCGTTCGGTCCTTCGAAAGCATTCCCGTCGCCTCGACGATTTCGTCGCAGCGGCGAGGACGATCGCGCTAAAGTATTTCGAGAAGCTTCTTCGCAACGCCTCGCATATCCGCTTGCCGCATCGATACGAACGCTTCCGGAAACTGGAAACCGGAAACCGGTGATTCCAGTTTCCGGCGGTCGACGGGTGCATGTGGTGTTGCGTGACATCGCATCGATGATTCGAGGCGGTGACGTCGATCGATCGATCGATCGATCGAAAGAAAACGTAACGAGAGCCGGAGAAAAAGGTATAGTAGAAACCAGATCGCACGGAATCACGTGGAAGAACGCCGAATAGAAACAGCGCGCGTTCGACCCTCGTTCCGACGCCGAGCACCCTCTTCGGTGAAAAAACTCTTGTTTTCGAATGGAACTCCGAGGAGGAAAACGCGACGACGAGCGGAGGGGTCTCCGGCAGGGAAGATCGAGGGTTCGACGAGCGCAACCAAACGAAACTGATCGAATCGACGACGGGATCGAGAGATCCAGCGATCGACGTTGCTTCCCGAGTTCAGTGTCTAATTATCGCATCGCTGTGCAGGGCGTCGAAGCCCGGCTAGTTCTTCTAGTAATTCGTGTGGCCGCTGCTTTCTGTCTCTTCGTACATACGCATAATCGCTTGTATACGCGCTCGCGTGGCCAGGCACGCGCGTACGTATGCACGGGATTATATTTATTTCTACATATAGTTGTACGATCGTTCCCCCGACAGGTTCGCAGGACGATCCTCCTCGCATCCCCTTGAAAGCGAGAGAAAATCGATCGAGCGGGATGGGGGATGGGGGATGGGGAGGATCGACCTCGATCCGACGAACGGACCCGCGGATACCCGGTGTATCCGGTGCATCCGGCTCCTCTCCCAGAGGGGTGCGCTAGCGTGCAAGCACAGTACGCTAGCCGTCCGGTGTCGCGTGTCGAGTCCGCTGACGGTAAGATTTCCGTTTGCAGATCCGCGTAGTGAACGCATTTCGGCAGGGCCTAGACGCGCGCTACACGAGCGAGCACAGCAGCACTCCCTTGGCGGAAGTACTGAGGAAGCAGTCGTCGTTGAACAAGCGGCTCTCGCAGACGAGCAGCATCGAATACGCCGACAACAACCCGGACGAGCTGACCATACCCGAGATCGACGTCGAAAGGCTCTCGAGTCACAGTCACACCGAGACTGCCGTTTAGAATGGGACGGATGGGCAAAAAAAGTATAACGGAAGAAACTAAACACACGAGGATCGTCCAGCAGTCGCAGCCGCCGCAGCAGCAGCAGCAGCAGCAGCCGCAGTCGCAGCCGCAACCGCAGCCGCAGCCGCAGCCGCAATCGCAGCAGAAGCAGCAGCAGCAGCAGCAGCAGCAGCAGCAGCAGCAGCAAAGCAACAGCAGCAATCTCGCGGCGAAAAACTAGCCACGAAAGATAAAAAGCACGACGGTCGATCGTCGAGTGTTAACTTTATTCGATCGCCTCCGACCGACGTTAATCGATAATCGATGATCTGTCTCTCCTTGATTCTTGTTCTCTCGTGGCCGGCGTGTTCGTCCAATGAGAAGAACCGCTGCTGCGCGCCCGCCCGCGCGTCGATCGTCGAGAAGAACCTTTAGCCTCTTCGATCCTCGAGAACGAACACAGGATCGTTCCTAATCCGGTCAAGCGAACGATCGTGACACGCGAGTCGTGGGTCCTCGTCGTTCGAACACGACCGCGCCAACGCTAATTACGCCGACGTAGACGTAAACGTAGACGTAGACGTTAGACGTGGACGTGGACGTGGACGAACGTAAACGTGGACAAAGACATAGACGACGAGAAACGATTAGTTAATTTACGGGTCATCGACGGTCGTGTTCAAATTCGATGGACGACGAAACGGGATATTTGGAATCCGACGTTGACGACGACCACGAGCGCGTCGTCTCGCGGACCTTGGTCGATCCGTGCGGAAACATGAATTACGATGCTGCGCGTTCACTCGGGAGCGGTGAACAGGTTTCGCTCTGCCTCCGATCCCGTTCCGCCCGCCTCGCCAAAAGACGAAACCGGAAGACCGTCCGTGTCCGAAGGATCGCTCGACCCACTCCCGCGAAGGGGCGGAACCGTGGATGGTTCCACCCTCTCGTGTTCGCGAGAGTCCGGAACCGTCGAGTGAACGCGTACCATATAATATACCAAAATAACGCACCACTGCCTTCCCTCTGTTCAGTTGTTACTTGCGTTTCTTATTTCCTCTCTCTCTCTCTCTCTCTCTCTCTATCTTTCTATACCTATCTCTATCTCTATCTATATCTATCTATCTATATCTATCTATCCATCTATCCATCCGTCTGTTTGTTTCTCTTTCTTCACTCGAATTCACCTCGGACCATCGTTTCTATTCGTCTCATTTTAGTTTACGAATGCACGGTTGTTCGCGTAGCTTTCCTTCTTCCTCGATGAATAATCCATGCTGCGCGAGCGGTTCCTTTCTCGATTCTCTTCTTCGTTTCGTTCTTCTCTCTATATCCTTCGTTTCGTTTCGTTTCGTTTCGTTTCATTTCATTTCATTTCTTTTCTTTTTTTTCTTTTTCTTTTCTTTGTTTCTTTCTCTTTTGATACAACGTCGAACCGCATTGAATATATCGGTGGGGAGAGCGGGGGAAGATATTTTCTACCTTGCAATCGATGGACGCAAGTGTTCTAGACCAGTGCTGCCTACCGGCGGACACGTTCACCGCGTTCCGTTCGCGTACAAGGTGTAACGCGTGTCGGTACAGAGATACAATGGTGCCAGAGAGAGAGAGTCCTTTCGACGAAACGAATCGTTCCGTGGTCGAGAGACTTTTCTATATGTTGGTTCGCGTTCGTAATATTTGTTTGTGTATTTATTTATTTATTTATTGATTTATTTATTAATTTATTTATTTACTTATTTACTTACTTATTCACTCACTTACTTACTTACTTACTTACTTACTTACTTACGTATTAACGTACCTACTTACTTACTTACTTACTTACTTACTTACTTACTTAGTCGTTAACGATGTACGTTTGTTGTGCGTCGTGAAACCGCACCGAAAGCGACGCGAAGCGACAACAGACAACTCGTTCGATCGGATTCGAACGACCGCGTTCGGGCACCGCCCCACTGTAGCGTTGCACCGGCCATCTACGAAAAGAAAAAGAAAAAAAGAATAAACGGTCGGCAAAATGTTTGCGCGCGAAAAAGAAAGTGAAACGCCGTTGGACGTTGGCTCGACCAAACCTCTTGTAACCGAAACGATCGAGAGACCATTTGTATCGAGAACAAAATATTCGAGTGTTGCACCCTGTAGAACACGCACACGCGGTACCGTGTTCGTAGGCACGGAGTGCGGGAAGTTCCTTGAATCTTCGGAGGATATGTTGGACTGCACTGTGTTGTAGCTTTTCATCTCAAAACCATCGTTAGCCTCTTTGAAACGAAAAGAATCACCCCCTATATTCTTCCGTCGTTCCAGTTAGCTCGCACAATTCTACTTCCTCCGCTTCTGTCCTCTCTGTCTACTACTTTTATCCTCCATCTATTCTATATCTCTCTCTCTCTCTCTCTCTCTGTTTCTATGTTTCTCTTTGTTGTCCTCGCTCTTTCTCGCGTGACTTAAGGATGATCTAGTCACTAGTTTGTATCGCTAAATACTTCCGTGAATATACTCAACCCTGGGGGTGCCTTACCGAAAACAAAGTTTAATGAAGAAACAAAAAAAAAAAGAACTAACGATACGAGTGCGCATTGTTTTTTAGCCTTACTTCGCGCGTTGAACGAGGTTACGATGGACGAAACGAAACGAAACGAAACGAAACGAAACGAAACGAACCAAGGGAAAACGTAAGGAAACGGAGATTTATTGGTAGGAGAACGCGGGACACACGGAAACGTTCGCGCCGATTCTCACCGATTCTCACCGATTCTCACCGATTCTGAAACGCGTGAACATTTTCGGCACGGGTGTGTTGTTGTTGTTGTTGTTGTTGTTGTTGTTGTTTCGAGGTCCGGTGAAAGACGGACAAAAGATAGAGCATATGTTTCGTATGTCTTCGGGTAGACGCGTGTCCCCGCGAAAGGGCATCGATTCGAACGAAGGGAAAAACGGATGCCACGACATTGCCATTAATTACGCTTAAATCGATACGAAGATCCTGATAGTAAAGACGTAATCACGCCACGGTACGAAACACTCGCATGTACTTTTAGTAATAAATATATAGCTACGATCTACCCAAACGAATGAGAGACGCAGCGTTCTTTCGACGAGACATCCTACGCACGGTATTCCCTCCCTATAATCGGGTCAGAGATCAACCTGCAACGGCTCGCAGGCCTGCTACCTCTTCTCTGTCCAACCCAGCTTCGCCAACCCTCCTTCTCCTAAACCGACGAACCGTACACGTCGGCACCGCCCCATTCTTTCGACCAGGATCCTCGCACCTTGTGTCAGGGATCACGACAAGAGCGTAACATGGTTGACGAAGCGCGATTATACGCAGTGAATACTATGTATCGTTGATTTCTTTTTCTTACTTTTCTCTCTCTCTCTCTCTTCATCTCTTTCTCTATCTATCTATCTATCTATCTATCCATCCATCCATCCATCCATCCATCCATCCATCCATCCATCCATCCATCTATCGATCCCGAGCATACGTACGTCTGTCTCCCGTCTCCGTGGCTATACTGTAATTATTCTCAGGACCTATCGATTTCGATAATTGGGAACGAAGTCGATGAAACGAATCCAAATCGAGAATATTGTCTCCTCGCTCCGATGCTGTTCGATCGCGCGATGCACTCGCGATTTCAGTGGATTCTTCGATACAAGTGTAATCGTACAAAAGATACGTGCGCGCGCGCGCGCCCGCGTTCTCACACACACACGACACTCGACGCACGCACGCACGCACGCACGCACGCACGCACGCACATACACAAACACAAAAAGGAATGCATCGACGGTGCAACGCGTTGCGAGGACACGCCCTCTCGTTGCTGGGCGTGGTCGAGCGAACGAGAGCGAACGAGAGCGAGCGGAATTTTCTGGAAAATGTTGTTTCGTCGCGTACCGCACAATTTTTGTTCACGGATTTCGCGTCGATCGATAACATTTCGACGAACCAGATTATTAACATGAAACGTTTTCACCGAGTCTCCGTGAAATCGGTAGCCGATCATTTTCCGCGAGATCTCGCTTCGCGTCGACGTGCTCGCGTACATGCATACGTACATACATATACGTTCTATTCGTTCGTGTTACGGTATCTGTTTAAAAACGAGCAAAAGAAGCAAGCAAAAGAAAAAAAAAGTAAAAAAGTAGAAGAAATTAATCGAAATCGAAATAAAGTAGCTCGCGTAATACGGTCGCGTTGGACGGACACGAGTTTTCGTAGGTCCGTCGAAACGTTCTATAGAACTTAGGTCGAACAGGCTTTACGAGGCCTACTTATTGCACCACGTTCTAGTCTTAAGCACTCTGTACGCCTTACACTGCCAGTTATAAAAACGCGCTGTTCTTACGGTTATCTTCGCGGTTACCGCGCGTTTACCATACGCGTGTGCAACGCGCGCAACAACCGACAACCTCGCGTCTCGATGATCTCGTTTCAACTCGAATTCTTCAAAGAATACTCGGACTCGTTGCGCTCCGCGTATAATCTCGAGCGATCAAGGTCACCGAACATCCGTTACCCCTTTTTTTCCGATGACGAGGGGTGGTGACCTTGAACCAACAATTTCAACCATTTTTCTGCTAATTTTCTTTTTCATCGTCATGCGTATACCCATAAACACCCTTTCTACTCCACCCTCTCTCTCTCTCTCTTTCTCTTTCTCTCTATCTCTATCTCTATCTCTCTATCTGTCTACCTATCTGTCTGTCTGTCTATCTATCTATCTATCTATCTATCCATCTATCTATCCGTCCGTCTGTCTCCAATCTATATTTCTCCAGTTTGTTTCGCTCGTTGAATTTGGCTTTACTCGAACGACGATCTCCGTTCGTCCTTCTAGCCAGGACTCGGAAGTTTGCACGAAAAGGAAAATATGGATCGAGGGGGGATAGATCCGCGAGATACGCGACGAATAAGACGATCGCTGCTAATTTCGCGCAGGCTACGATGGACAGGGTTGCGTCTCGCGTACGGTGCCATTTCGGAGGGTCGACCTAAGCAACGAATATCGTCGCGACGGAAAATGGGGAGACGATGTCTATCGAGACGTGCTCGCGCGAACACGCGTACACACACACACACACAGACGCATACGCGCGCGCGCGCTCGCATACGCTACGCAAACACAGACGATACCGCGACACGCGTCAACGATATGTTGCCGTTATCGAAATCTTTGCATGCTCGATATCTCACCGATTACCGTTATTGTCGTTATTATCTTTTGTCCTGTCATCGTTGTAACGTCCGTTTACATTCTCGTTTTTTGCCCACCGTCCGAGAGATAATCGCGATGCGTCGTTATCATCCGCGAGAGCAAAACGCTGCGCGGAGCGAAAACAAATATGGTCTAGCAAAAAAGGGAAGCAGAAAAGCTTTAAAGAAAAACGACAAAAAAATATGATAATAAGAAAATCGTAATATAATCGAGTCGTCTCTCTCTCTCTCTCTCTCTCTCTCTCGCATACACGCAAACACGAACAAAAACACAAACACATACACACACACACACACACACACACACAAACATACGCGTCCCGTCCCTAACTCGCGTTAATAATCATTCAAACTTTTTACGCTCCGGTTGTTCTTACTCTGTACTCTGTATTTAAACACGCGACTCGCTACTACTTAAGAATCGTGTAGATTAATCCGCGCGCGAAAAGGAAAAGAAAAAGGAAAAGGAAAAGGACAGAAATGGAGGAAGAACAAGCCGAATGCAACAGGATCGGAGAATATAACGGTAACGACGAAACGGCGGAGAGTTTAAGGAATTGAAACGCAACGCGAACGGAACGACGAGAAAACGGGGGTGCCCGATGTGTTTTCGGGCAGGGACACGCCTCAACGTCGACGTTGTCCCGCCTCTCGCGATCGTTGATTTCGCGGACGACGCGGTCAGAGACGCGAAAAGGCGGTGCGCGCGCTCGCCCCTCCCACCGAGCCGGCCGGGGGCAGGTGCTCGACCTCGGAGAAACGTAGAAACGTACCGCCCCCTTGTACATACCTCGCGAAAATCGTCTCCCGTACGAGAATCCTCCTGTGCATCCGCTGATACGTCTACCGATGGACATCCGTGTTATCCGGCTCCTTCTTCGTTTCCGCGTACGAGGACGAAACCGAGAGGAGGAACAGGAGAAGGAGGAGGAGGAGGAGAACGAGACGAGGAACGAAGATGGAACGAGATCGGACGAGAGGGAAAACGGCCGGAAATCGACCCATCGAACGGTGAAACCGAGAACCGTTTTCGTTCAGCGGTAACACCGGATGCGCGCGATCTTCCGTGTTTATCGCTTCGATCCGTGAACGCCGTTCAACGTCCGGTGCTTCGAACCGATCGACGATCCAGACGCGAGATCGAGAACCGTTCCTTTTCATCGGTCGACGACAAATTGTACATATAAGAAGCCTCTAGTAGCCTTCGATCGATGAAATTCTTGCGAGCGATAAGTGGTACCCGTTCGCGGAGGCCAACGGAAAAAAGATCTCCGTCGAACCGCGAATCTTCGGAAGGATCTCACCGATCGACCGAGAGCTATCCGATGCTTTTCTTCTTTACCTTTCTTTTGCCTTTTTATTTTTCTTCTTTTCCATCGAACGAAAGAGAAAAAGAACTAACTATATAGTAAATCCTTCTATAGTAAAACCTCGCCGCCGTTGTACTAGAAAATTTAACGAAAAGGGGAGGAAACGGCGAGCGGAGGCAGGGTCGCGAACACTGCTCGAACAAACGGAAACCAAAGACCGCGCCTCCTCCTCCGTCGCCGCGTCGGAACCGTTCGTCGGATTCGATCCGATCGACGGTAAAAGCGAACACCCGAAAATGGTTCCCCCGATCCGGCATCCGCCTACCTCTGTCGTTGGAAAACCGAAACGTGCCACTGCCCGCGATACCGAGACGCCGGATCTTTGCATTTTCCTCGTATCGGCATTTACCGTACGCTCCAGTTTCTCTTGGTTTCGCGTCGCGCCATTCTTCGACGATTGTACTTTGCGTGCCTCGATATTCTCCGAGCTCTCTTCTCCACATTCTATCTGTCTCTTTGTCTATCCATCTACTCGTCTCTCCCTCTCTCTCTTTCTTTCGCTCTTTCGAGCTCGTTCTCTCGTTCTCTACATTCTTCGAAAACCGAGAAACAGCCGGTATCCGTCGTACCCGTACCAGTAATCGTGTCTCAGGAGAATATCGATGCGCGTCGGATCGACCCTCGCGTTCTTGTACCATAAGCAATAAGAGAAAAAAGAAACGAGAAGGAATTTTCAGAGAGAGAGAGAGAGAGAGAGAGAGAGAGAGAGAGAGAGAGAACGAGAGGGGGGGAGGAGAATATTGACTCGCGAGACACGTCTGTGATCAGCGATGATTCGAAATCGTCGGTGCGCGAGTATGGACGTTGGAACGAGGATTCCGAAAGGCCGTTGGCGCGTCGCGCGACGCTAACGAGAGAAAACTGTGATCCGAAGAATTCGGCGTCGTTCGAAATTAGGGGAAAAATCTATTTTCCGTTGGTCCGGCCGTGTAACCGCAACCGCGACGAGTTACGCGCGAGGAAACGAGACTGTTCTGCCGCGAGCAGGCTCGAGAAACGCCTGGAAAAAGAAGGTATACATCGGTTTCGCTCGTATACGCGAGAATCCGTCGAGAAAAGTCTATTTTACGGCCGCGTACAGATCGCCGGTTGCCCGATGGCACCGGCCCAAGGGGGAGGAGCCGAACCGTACGCTCCGCCTCTTCGCGCCCTTTGGTGCCAGAGACCACGGCTGCGCGGCAGCGGAATACCGCGTCACGATCGCGGTACTCGACATTTCGAAATTTCGAAATCTCGGAAACCATGGTCACCGAAGAGACAGGGGTTTTTTCGAAAACCGATAACGCGGGACGCGATACGTGTCGGATGTTCGCTCTTGGTTGGCGCGTTTCGATTTGCTACGCGCGGCGGCCATAGGCAATACGATTATCGACGGTTTCTTACGATCGGCTGCACGATACGCGTATCCACGTGCATGCGCGACACACTTGGCATCCTTCGATCCACCATCGCCACCGTCGCCACCATCGCCACCCCCACGTTGTTAGATTCTCGTCATTTATTTTAGTAAAGTGCAAGGTCACAAGAGTACGATTCAGAATGTTATAGAATGGTGGACAGTTTTCTGTAAAAACAAAAAAAGATAAAAAGAAAGGAGAAAAAATACGCCGAGGTCCCTATCGCCGACATTGTCGTGTCTTCGCTGTTAATCGAGTCGGCAGAGATGGGCTACATTTTCCTCGAATAGCATAACGATAATAATAGTAATACCGATAATACTAATAATAATAATAATAATAATAATAATAATAATAATGATAATGATAACGATAATGATAACGATAACGATAATGATAATGATAATGATAATGATAATGATAATGATAATGGTAATGATACTGATAACGATAATAAAAAACGTTTGTGCGAATTCACGTTTTTAGCATGAAGAGGGTTTAAACAGACATTCGTTTCCTTTATCAAGTATTTTATTAAATCGAGAAAATAAAAGTGAAGAAATTTATTAAGGTTTGTTAAAGTTTTCGATAAATGTAACACCGAGAGCAACGTCGATGTTCGCGGTCTATAGGCGAACAGAGTGCAGTATGTATAGGGTGTCCCAGGATTTCCGGCCAAACTGAACCCTGTCTGCTCTATGAACGAAACCGAGACGAGAGAAGAGTTATATAATGAAAACTGTATTAAAGAGTTCTAATAAAAACATCGAGTGTGCAGGAAACTATATCGATCTCTCGACGGTGTCAATAATCGATCATTATCTTCTCTCTCTCTCCTCTGTCTCTCTGTCCGTTCTTTTTACCGTTGTTTCCTTCGTACTCGACCATCGTTCTCGTTACGACTGTAGTTTTCGATCGGTGCGCACGATTTCTCCGTTACGTATCGCGCGTGCCGCGCCGTCGGCCAGAAGATCCTGAGGCACGCTAGGCTAGCGTTCCTGCAACACCGATTCTCTCTCGAAATTCGAAACGAACGACTGCCTGTTTTTTCTTTTGTTCATTTCCGTTCTCTGTTCGAACGAGAGTCGTTCGCCCATCTCGGCCCAGAAAACTCACCGTACGTCGAGTCGATAGCCGTCGTACGATAAATCGGAGAGGGTAGACCGTAGAAACGAGATCATCCGGATATCGGAAGGATCCTATCTCTGTCGATCGGCGTATGCATATGCACGCGCGCACGCACGTACGCAAGCACGCACGCACGCACGCACGCACGCACACAAACATACACACGAGAAGAAACTCACCGTTCGCGGTTGGGACCAAGTCTCGACGATCGTTACAAGTATAAAAATTAGAACGAGGAACAAAACGATTCCTTTACCAGAACAAAAAGATAATTAATTAGTGATAAATACGAAAGAAGGAAGGAGAGAGATGCGACGATAGCTTAGTGCGCGAGCTTAGTCGTGTCTGGTCGTTTCGAACGAATACGTAAATAAATCGCATTATCCGCTCGAGGACTCGTCTCGCGAGACTGCTCGGAAATATTCGCGCCAACGGTGTCGCATGGCTTCGAACGATTCGTTTCGCGCGATCACGGATCGAATCGGTAATCCTCTCGCCCTCCGTCCTCCGGTTTCCGGTTTCCGGTTTCCGGTTCCCGTCGACGCGCGCAAGAAACTATAAAATATCTGGCACATGGGTCGACATTTTTCTTTTAATCTTTCCGTTTCTCGTTCTTTTTCTTTTACCTGTTCCGTGTTTCCTCCCCCGTCCCGCGAAATTGCAATCGTACGTGTCGCGCATACTCCCGAAGCGTCGTCGAAAACAATCGTTTTGTCCGTGGAGAAAAGCCGAGGAGGAAAATCGGAACGACGACGATAACGGAAGCGAAAACGACGGAACGTTTAAGACTAACCGGGACGAGAGACGCGCGAAACGATATACGCTCGCGATGTACATCGTATACCGTGCGTATACCGGGGAGAGATCGGTGAAGAACAGATCGACGAACCGTGCTCTGTACGTCCGAGCCTTCGTTTCCAACTACAGACTACGAGCGAAACAGAAAAACTGACAAAAAAGAGAAAATACGCTAGAGTTATGCAGATTGTTTTTTGCAGAACGTATTGTGCGCAAAACTTGGCAAACACTAATATTAATTAAGGTAGTTGTTTATAGAGAAAGTTTGACCCGAACGTTTTGGTGGGTATTCGAGGCTAATTCCATTGTCCATTGGGCTATATGCAGCTATCGAGATGCCAAGCGGAAGCGAGAGCAGCGTGCGTTTTAATTCGCACAGTTTGCATTAACGACGTACCGTAAACCAGCAAGAGGAAAGGTATTACTACGGGTGTAGTTGGTGCGCGCGTGCACGCGCGTGTAAATCAAAGGTAAATGGTAAATGGTAACACGGTAACAACACGAATTCGCGCGCGTACACGCGCGTCGACAGACCGGACGGTTGTACTGTGCCAGAATATGTAATATCCTGTGTTACGATTGGAAAACTGTTGTAATTCAAAAGTATTTTGAGAGAATATCCTTTCTAGCGACGAGTCGGAACTTAACCGGTTAAAATTAAGCAAGTAATATATTTATTGAAGTTAAAAGTGTGGTAAATTTTAGAAACGTTGGAATTATGTTTCATATAACGAGTTCATTGATTTTCGATTCACATGTGCAATCATATAATGTGAAATGATATATTGTGAACACTAAAAATAGGTAATGGACAAATTATATTATGAATTTGAATTTACAAAAGTTTAATTGAACGTTATAAATAAAGAGAAATACACAATTATACAGAGTCAGTCGGGCTGAGCGTAATTGTTGCTGTTCGAGTAGAACACCACCTTTTTCGCAAATCGATAAATTTTTATACTTTATAGTTAATAGTTAATAGTTTATAGTTTAGTTTATCTACAATAATTCGATTCGTTTCGATTCGGTTCGATTCGATCCGATTAAATTTCATTTCGTTTGAAAAAGAATTTTTTACGATTCGTCTAGGATCGTTGGCATACAGAATTCATAGAGTTCAATAGATAGGGGGGATAGATAATTATGTACAACATTCGAATAGAGAAGACGCGCGCTATTATACTGGTCGCGCGTCGATCACGGAAAGACGTTTAAAGTTTTGCAGGTGCCCTGCCAGGGCGGAAGACAGGAACGATCATTGCACCACGGATTGTTCTTTCTGCAAGATACCGTACCTACGTTGCAGTTCTTCCTCCATCGCTTCCAGCTGTTCTCTGTTCTGTTCTTGCGTCATCTGTTCCATCAACTCGTGGTTGTAGGTCGAGTGCAGCATCAGAGCGAGCACGCCGGCGCGGGATGCCATGTTCGCTCGAATCTGCCTCTCCTGTTCCACCAACTCGTCTATCTTCAACCATTGTCTGACTCTCTCCATGTCGATTTCGGCTCGTCGCAGTTTCTCCCAGACGTAGTGTTTCACGCAGCTTTTTTTCGGAGCGCGACAGAACTCACCGGTAGTGTCGAACACGTTCGTCACCAGGGGACAACCGCAGACCTCCGTCTCGCTGATCTTTGGGTCCTTGCAGTGTTCCGGACACAAGACGCGCAGCCTTTTGCAGTAGGTCCGATTCACAGGATTGTAAAAGTCGCAGAACATCACTTGCCCCTCGATGCGCGTTTTAAATATCGAACCAAACGACGCTTGAGACTCGTACTGCGAACATACGAACACGCGAACACGATAAGATTACGCGTTAGTCTGCCGATACCTGCTCGGTGTCGGTCTGATTGTTACGTACCTTGTTGAAACACTTTTCCATGTGCTTGATGGCGGTCCGCGAATGAATCTCGTGGCCGCAGGTGATGCAATACATGCTCATCTCGGTGTCGTCGTTGTCGTCCACTTCCGCCAACGGATCTATCGTCGCGTGTTTCGCCCGTTCCACGATTCTGTCCAGTTCGGTGTGCCTTTTGTCCAGCTCCTGAAGTATCTTTCTAACGTCTTGTTGCTGTTTCCTCACAGACTCTAGCGCTCTTCTGTTGTTCTGCTCCGCGATGCAAGGCGTCAACGACCATTCCTGTATCCGTTGCGGCAACACCTGGTATATTCGATTGGTCGCCAGCTTCGATCCGCACTCGTCCGAACAATATTTGCTACCGGATCGCGATTGTTTCGTGCAAGCCGGTCCGTAACAATGTCTCGGCACTTCCAAGTGTTCGTTCCTCTCGTTGCTCGAATCCCGTTTCCGTTTTTTTATGAACTTGGAACTCTTGTTGAAGCTCTTCGAAGGCTTCAACGGATCGCCCACTACTCGGCAGGTTTTCTGCACGCATCTCAGCTTCAATCGCACCGACGGTCCGAACTTCTTCAAATGCCTAACCAACGAAAATGCGCGATCGATAAGAATACGGTAGATCGCGATCGATTTCTAGTCACCTTCGACATGTACCTGCAGGCGTCGCATTTACCACAATTCTCCGTTCTCAAGCATCCGGTGCATTGTCCGCAACGTTTCGACGATTTTTTCACCAAAGTCGGATCCCATGGCGCATCGTACTCGTACCTATGTGCTCGTTCTTTCTCTTTGTGTTTCTTCTCTTTGTACTTGCGATCGTCTTGTTCCGTCCTACGTGGCTTGTAACGGGTTACCAAAGTGGGATCTTCTTCTCTGCACCGCTGCAACCATAGGACGCGTTAACGGAGACGGTCTTACGAACGAACGTGTTCTCTAGAATCTCAGAAAATAGCCTACGATGCAAAAGAATTGTTTTATGTGCTTGGCATCCTTCTCCGTGATATTTATGCAATCGCCGTGGTACCACTCTTCGCACGCGTCGCAACCTCTGCGAATCAAATAAATTAGTTATCGAGCATTACCGAGGATCCGACAAAGAGATATTACGTACATCATGAAACGGGAACTGTCCGAACTTCTACAGATACAGTACGCTTGACCATCTTGTTTCAATAAAGTAGCAATTTTGCTCTTCCTCTCCGGCAACATAAACTGCTTAGCTATCTCCTCTTTCTGCAACAGTTTTATCACACGTTCGATACTCGTGTACACAGGCTCGTTTCTACGAACCATACTCCAAATGTAGAAAGAGTTTTCTATCGCATCGATGATACTCCAAAATTATAGACAAATCGCTTACCGACAAATTCTGTTGTCTTTTGTCAGACATGATTCTATGGTATCGGTTTGTCAAATTTTTCCTAAATTCGTCGCTCGAAAAGGCCTACCGCGTCTCAATATTGGTTATTTCTGTCTCGGTCGAACACAACGGAACAGTCCGCGGCCATGTTGGAGTACTGATTGCGATTGTCCGTCGTACCGTAGTGGAGCACTGGTTTTATCACTGAAAAAGTTTAACATCGTTATTTTATACGACAGTGCGAAAAATAATTGTTATTTCTTGACGTCTTCAATCGAAGAATAGAGTTAACCATCGGTGTCGGAACATTCGTAAAATCAATTTGCGTTCGAGCGTCTGTGCAAGCATTCAGCCGTAGAACAAACGGATACAAGAAGGGCGAGGGAAGACGGTAAAATGTAAGACTACTATTTGAATTTTGTAATTAGTTCACGTTACGTTGTTTGCGTCGGTTCGTTCGATAGAAATGTGCATCGAAACGCAATGCGTAAAATATGGAAGTTCGCCGCGTACGATGTATCTATGCTGTGCGAACAGTTCCGAAAGCTGTGTTCACAGCGTTGTGAACTTGTGTGCGTGTGCGAACTTACAACTTGTGCGCGCGTGCGCTCTACGGTGATAGTATAAACCAAAAACTACATAGGTAGAGAGATGCAACAGTAACGTTAATGTCATCAAGGATCCGTGACCGTATCAATCGTAAAAGAGTTTCGGTCTGGAAACTATATTGAGATCGTAGCGAATCAAAGATTAAAGATCCAAACGGTAGATCGGTTCTTCGAATCGTAATCAGCCACTGAATCAAACGTTCACTACCATGGTCGTGACGACTAATTTTGAATTACCAACGGAAGAGGAGTTAACCGTACCGGAGATATTAGTAAGCTATCCGCTTCTGCAGGCAGCATCCTTTTACATCGGGAAAAAATGCGAATGGATATACAATGTAAGCAGTCTCGATTTTGTCTCTCTTCTACTTGCCTCTAACTTCATCGTACCCGAATTTCGTGTATGTCGAGAAGGTTACGTAACGTTCTGGAACAACTACAAAACGGGGTGACATACACTGTTTGATTCACCAGATAGTTATGTTTCTTTTTTTCGAAACAAGTCAAAAATAGCTCGATACACTTTTGTACATTGTTCTTCTATTTTTAGGAGTTTTCGCTATGTAAACAAGAAACGAAAGATCCACGACAATGTCTTGATGCAGGAAAAAATCTAACTGCCTGTGCGTTAGAAGTGTTTCAAGATATGAAGAAACACTGTGCGACGGAAATTACTGATTACGCTAATTGTCTCCAACAGTCCTCCAGTAGAGTGGACCTATATTAGTACGTTGTTTCTAACCTCACCAATTGTTAACTTTGAAGGCAATTTGTTTCATTCTAATTATTTAAATGTGATTAGCTGTCGGAAAACTCAGGCAGTGGCAGACAGTTGTGTTCTGAAGAATCTAAACATAGAACGACCACCATTTGGTTACTTCTGCGAAGCTAAAGTTCACCATACGTCAAGACCAAAGCCAGTAGAGAAAGAATTAGTGTTTCCCGATGGTAGTGCAATATCCACAAAGGCGTATCACCAGTCGAAATATCCCTACCGAAGATATATGTTCTAAACATGCTTTGTTAGTATCATTGCGAATTCATGTTGCATAGTCCATACCGTACGTACCAGGAAAAACATAGTTTTTCGGTTGACTAGAAATGAATACAAATGTATGCGATTCTCAATTTCGAAAACCATCGCGATCGTCAAGAAGAAATAAATAAATCTTTATCGAGAATTTGACTTGACTGGTCGGAGAATAATTCTGTGTTCATAGTCTGTTTGCCCATAATGCACAGTCGAGAATATCATCTCAGAAAGATCTAAGTATACGTGTCAATGTATTTCAGAAACTTTAGGAATCGTCGATCGTTCGTAAATGAATAGCGTCGTTAATATCAGCACTTTTGTATGTTCTTTATTAACAGAACATTCCTTCACCGCTGCCGGGCAAAGAAAGCAGAAGACAACGTCGATCAACATTTTCCTCTGCCTTGCCGCGTAAGTCTCGAAACAAGACGCGAACAAATCCCCCGTTTCGAAATCCTTCGAAATTTGCACCTTGAAGATTTTTTGTTTTCGGTAATTACCCGTGAGCAACACACACGAAATGCAGATTCAATCAAAAACATCATTTCTGGACTAACGTGTCTCTACCTTCCTTCGCGAACGAAAGCAAGCCGAAGAATGAAATTAGTCCAAAAATTGCGTTTGCTGTCGAACTATACACGTGTGTTATACAATATAAACATTATGTACATACTGGTAGAGTCTAAATTATTCGTGCAACCATTAGGCGTATATATCACCGTTCATTTGAGAAAATTAATCTTACGCGCGAGTCCATCTTTGCAGAAACAAGATATTCGAACAGTCTTTTAACGCGTGCTTGGAAGAGATGCGTTCACTGGAATGGAAGAAAGAATAACTAGAAATGTACAGAGTATACAGAGAGCGTCGTTGCTTGTACAGTTGCACGAACAATCGAAATTCTTGTTTATCAGTCCTATTACATCTGAATGTTCAGTGCTACGGAAGTACAATGTTCCGAGGTAGACAAGCGAGCATCTCCGTCAGAAATATTTCTTCGAATAATCCTGTATGCACACTCGGATATCCCAACTTCCGCGTAGCACTGTAAGTACAAACAGCAGTGAGTCGCTATGCAAATTTCTCACATATATCACTTGACGGTACGCGGTTTCAATTTTTTCGCTCACAAGTTTTCTACAAGAAAAATTACAAGCAGACGAACGTTCGCGGGCGAGTGTTTGTTCAATGAAAATATTCGCTCGGCTCTCGACGAACGCCTCATGGAAGCAATAAACTCGTACAATTCAACAAGTCCCTCTGCTGCGCCGGATTCTCTGTTAGCTCCAGGTAATGTCGTAACCGCTCCAGTTCGGACTGGGTGCTAGATGTACCCTCCTTCCCTTGTAGAAAAATGTGACTACTCCACGGTACCCGGTTCTCGGCACGCCGCTCTGTCAATAAAAAAAAAAAAAATATAAAAAAAACGCATCGGATCGAATGCACGATAAAACTCCGCTGATAATTACCCTAAAGTCGTCCATCAATCCAAACTGCTTGGCAGTGATTTTATACGCTTGACGACTGTAATAAGGTATTCGCACCGCACCCGGCGCGACTACTCTACCGTTTTTTAATTCCGAGAAACTGACCACCGTTGAACGATACACTTTGTTGACGAAACCTACATCGTAATTATCCTAAAACATACGTTTCGTTAGATACGTTCCTTACGAAGAATATCGACAATCTGGTTCTTACCTTCAACAAGTAGGTCAAGTTCATCCTGGTGAAATGCACGTATTCGGTATTCAGCTTGATATACTTTAAATGCCTCTCGTAAAACATTCCACTAGCAAGAGCAAGCAAGCAGTCGGTTAGCTACAAGAACATCTTGAAACCTACATCGACGATAGATAATTTCGATACGTACTTGCTCACTCCGGTTTTACCGAACGTTCTTGTTCTGGATATCTCCGGTCGAATGCATGCTCTGTTTCGACGTTGTTCCGGCTGTCTTATCCAGTCGTCCCAGTATCTGTGAAAACGATCGTTGGTGTTTATCGAGGATCGAAGGGATCGCTTTGAGTTGCGAAAAGACATTTTCTACCTACGATTTCGGCCATTTCGGTGATAGTTCGGTCCACAGTTGACGAGTCAGCATCCAACCCAGTCCAGGAAAAAAGTCTGTTCTATATAACGCGTCGGATGCGTTGTCGTCGACCAAACCGGCTTTTCCATTGTCGTTCCATGCCGACACACACCATAAAGAATTATCGGACACTAACAGGGGATACGTACCCAGAAAATATTCAAAAAAATCTGGGGCTATATCCAAATCATCTACGAGGCAACGAACAAATCGTTATTTTGTATTTTCCGCATCGATCGAACGATGAACAAGAAATCACGGTAAGAATGGGAATCTACCTTCGACTATTATCACAGTATCGTATCCAAGTTGAAAGAATACATGATTGAGAGCCCATCCGTAGTGACGTGCAATTTTAAAATACCCCTTGAACTTTTTCTCCTTTGGCGGTACTTCGATATCCGATTGATCGGGTTGCTGTAACACGTTCGTTAACGTCGGTCATCTACGAATCTAAGGTAAGGATCCGTTCGATCTTAGACAAAGACGATGCAACGTCGTACTTGTATGTGCATTATTTGATCCCCGTATCTGGCAATAACTTCGGCGGTCTGATGGTGTTGACAATCTTCGGAGACGATGATCGGGAACTGTTCCATGTCGGGCCGGTGTTTGATCAGTTGATCGAGGCATCTTTGTACCGTGATACGATTACAAGAAAACACCAAGACCGCTATTATGGGAGATCCGTCCGGTAGTTTTCCGTTATTAGGAACATCGTAAGAAATTTTGCTCTGTTCCAAACGATAAAATACAGAATCTGTAAACGCGGATAACTCGATTCGTGACCGGATACCTTACCGAACGTGTCAACGTTTCTTGCAAAGTTTGCGCATTTTTATCGTTCTTCCTCGCGTCTTTCTTTTCCTCTTCCAGTAAAACCTTGTCTCTCGCGATATCGTTCTCGTCCTTCCGTTTTTCATCCGTATTCGCGTGGGCGGTCGCTGCGTCTAGCTTTTCTTCTCGTACGTAAACAGAATATAACGTTTAAGGCGTTCTCGGGGCTATACTGGCGCACGGGTTTGCAAAACAGAAACATACTTTTACGTTGTTCGTCTTCTTCGATGTCCCGAAGCAACTCCCGATTCAGCGTTATCTCTTGCTTCACTCTCTTCTCCAATTTACTAATTTGTTTGGATACTCTAGCCTGGAAACAAGATATCCGTTGTAAACTCCTGGAACGTCGCTACGAAATTCGCGCGTGTAATTACTAAGGCATGCGTGCGGACAAAGTGGACATCGCGTCGTCGACTATTCGAAGGAAAATAGTCCTGCGATCTCTGCGGATACCCGTCGACTCTCCGACCGTACGCGACTTCTCGCCGCAAGATCCGCTTACAATTTCAATGAGCTTACTGTATCTCTTTCCTTGTTCACCGGCTGATCAGAGATTAGAAAGTACGTAATCAAACCCCATAGGACAAGAGAGCCAAAAATAATGCTGACTGACCTGTTCCGCATGGCAGAACCAATGTCACCTCATCTGTAACAGGTGAAAACGCAAACAAGCTTTACTTTTCAACGGATTCTCGTGGAATTTTTGATGGCGTACACGCCTAACCGAGCGATGGATATCGAATCGTCGCGACGAACGAACGAACGAACGAAAAAAGCAAACAAACGCATCGTCGGCTTGAAGGTACTTTGCGTTCCGTTCGTTATCCGTAAAAGATAAGAAAGAACGAAGAAACGCCTCGCGGATTCGTCTTTACCGTTTCCCGTTCGTTGATCGTCGAACGAACGATTACCTTACGATTACATTTTGTTGAGCTTTTTCGTTTGTTTGTTTTTTCTTAGCCGTCCGTTTCGAGCGAACACGACATCCGCCAAGTTTGTCACGTTAGGTTACCCCATCGCCTACCATTATGATATCCACGTAATCCCTCCACGATTGTCGCTACACGAGGACGACCCGCATTCTCGCACACGTAAGCGATAAGTGGCTCGCGCGATCCCACTGCCTCCCAGTTTACGATTAGTCGGAACGTCGTCGACGAGGACCGACCGTTTCGGCGTGTCGGTAAACGGTCCGCTCTCTAAACAGAGTCGCGAAGTCTCACGCGCTGACAGACTCCCGTGAACTCCATTGTTGGCTTTTGCGCCGAACGCGGAGAAAATTTGTTCGAGAAGGAACGCATCGCTTTCCCTCGTGGAAGAGCCGCGCGGGAGGAACTTAACCGTGCGGTGGAGCCACATAGTGTTCCCGCGTGTAACGCACGTTATACGCGCGCCCGCGCGCGCGCATACCCACGCACCACGCGAAAAGTTATCGATCAACGTTAACGCGTATCGCGCGCGTCGCCGTTACGCTCCCACCGAATATCGTCGGGGACCGTTCGTCGTTTTCTCCGAACCCTTAGAACCGCGTTTAGAAACCGACTCTGCTATTACGCGAAACGTTACGCGAAACGTTACGCGATCATACCTAAAGCCGTATAATCGCGTTGCACGATCCGCATCGCGATTACGAGCGAGAGCGCGCGCGAGCGTAACGGAGACGCGCAGATGTTTTCGTTCGTCCGCGATGATCGCGGTCGCGTGGAATATACAGGTCGAACGGTTCGATTCGTTTTGGCTGTTGACGATACGGCACCGATTTCGGTAAGAATTATTTCTTTCGGAAAGTCTCGGTACAGCGCCGTTTCGCGTAGCGACCAAACGCCGAAACCGTTGACCGACAACCTTACCGACCGAGCGACGAACCGCGTTGTCCGCGCCGCTCCGTCGAAAACATGGAACGATCGGCTCGAGCGTGTTTCGCCACGGATGCCGCCACCGGCGGAGAATTCTGGCGGTTCGTTCGAACCGTATACGTCCGGACGGACGGACAAAACGAGAGAGACTGCGACGAGTCGCCGTTCCAACAAATCCGGTCAAAATATCAGCGCGCGTCGACAAAATTTAGTCGACGAACATCGGATTTGGTACGACGATCGGTTCTCGAAAAGACCCTTTTACATCTCGCGAATCCCGACGCGATTTCTCGCCTCGTCGAAGGTGAAAATCTTAATTAAACCGCATTCACGCGATCCGAATCGACTCGGGACCCGACGATATCGCCAGAGAGTTTCGCCTCGCGCTCGTTTTCTCGCTCAAGAGAAAGAAAAAACAACGTGGTAAAAACAGGGCGCACGGTAGATTTTTAACGAGAAAGAACACGGTGCCGGAGACCGTGCAATCACGTCGACCGCAACGATGAATCGGTGGAATAAAAATCCGAAGCGTTATCCTTGGCTTTCTTCCGTTACGCTAAACAGAGAGACGGACGGACGGACATGTATATATATATATATACACACATAAAGAACGAGAAAGAGAGAGAGAGAGAGAGAGAGAGAGAGAGAGAGAGAGAGAGCAGCCCTCGTCGTGATGTTACTACTCTGGCATTTAGATGGAACTCCTCGGATGCTGGCTGACTTCATCGAAAGGTTGTGCACTCAAGGATCATCGACGCCGATGCACCGCTCGAGGATCGAGCAAACGAAGCCGAACCATCGTTCGACCATCGTTGAATCTCTTTGGAACGCGATCGCGAGACTCCGTTCGGTGTAGACGAGGAACGGGAATTTTTCGGGTCTGCAGATTCCAAGCGCCGAGACGGCCGCGAAGACGAACACGACCGAGATCGGCATATGGAGATCGAATGGAAAGTAGAAAATGTAGGAACGCGTAAACGCGGGACAAGACGTGTACGTGTACGCGTACGACGATGCAAAGGTCCACCGACGACCAAGGTGTCGGCGACCGATGGTCTCGAGGTTGCGCGAGGCGATGCGAGGCGATGCGTGGCGATGCGAGGCGAGGCGAGGCGAGGCGAGGATCCGAGTAAAAGCGATTGCGCAACCCGCGACCCGTCGTCCGCTCGCATTTTCGCTCGCGAGCTGCGAGTCGCTAGTCGCGAGTCGCGAGGATAGGCAATCGCAATCGATTCGCTCTCGCGGCCAGGCGAGAGATTCGAAGACGCATCCGCGCTCGGATTACATAAGAGAGAGCAACCGTGCCAGTTGTAGTTCGCGTAGCGTCGATCACCGGATAATTCCGTTTTTCGCACGGAATTGCTCGAGCGCGCTCGGGTGTCGCAATAACGAGCAAGCGGAGCCAGCTAGCTACTCGGCTAGCTAGCCGACGAGTCGCGCGCGTAATTAAGACGCGGCGTTCTCCGCGCCGTTAATTATATTCGTAACGGCGTCGGAAACGCGGAAACGAATGACGCTTATTAGGCTGGATCTTGCGAAACCGCGCGCGCGCACGAATTTCTGCGACTTTGGTCGCGACCTCGCAACAGCTCCGCGAGGGTTAGGTCGCGAATCGGCCGATCTCGTTGGCCCCCAGGACCATACCGAACGGGAACACCGTGCTCGGGGCGATCTTCGGTCGAGAGACTAGACCGAACGATCGCTCTCTCGCGCGCGCTCGCCTTTTGCTTTCACTTTCTCACGTGGAGAAGACGAGCGAAGAGCCTCTGCTCTCCCTCTCCGCTCCTCTCTGGCCCTCGCCGAGAACGATCGTACCGAGATTCTTCCCGACGGAATCGTCCTCGTCGCGAGCGAATTTATCGAGACTGTTCCATCTTGGAAGGCCCGAGCGTGCATCGGCGCGGCGCGGTAAGTAGGTAGGTAGGTAGGTAGATAGGTAGATAGGTAGATAGGTAGGTAGGTAGGTAGGTAGGTAGCTAGGTAGGTAGGTACGGTACATCGGACACCTTTGCCACTGGAAATCGAATGCGAATCGCGAGACCTCGAGAACCGTTCCCCGGTCGAGAGACGCGAGCGTTTTCGGCTGGAAGCAGCGTCCAGGACGGCCGTCTCCTTTCAAGCGGAATCCAACGATATTCGAAGGGATCTTAACGTCTTCGGCCATCGAAGTCGTCGGTCGTCGGTCGTCGGTCGTCGGTCGCTCGGACGCGGATCGAGGGGTCGACGTCGACGGAGATCCAGAGCTCGATCCAGAGCTCGATCCCGGGCCGAGCCGACCCGAGACGCGACGGGTTGGCTCGGAGGAGAGCGGAGTCGTGGAACGACCGGCTTTCCGCTTGTATAATCGCCGACAGGCTTCCACGTTTCAGGACGAGCGCCTTCGCTGTTGTCGGTTTACGCAACGGCTGCTCGAGGATCGCGCGGTGCGTACCGCGCGATCCGTGCGATCCGTGCGATCGCCGTGCCCCTGTCTCTGTCTCCGTCTCTCGCGGTGCGACTCGACGAGCGAAAGTCGCCATCCTCGCCGCAACCGTCGTTATCGCTATCATCGTTGGACGATCGCGAATATTCGAATCTCGAACGGAACGAATAGAACGTCGGCGCTGACGGTCCAACGCGAACGCGAAACGGCCGCGCGCGTCCGAACGAAGAATCGACGGCGCGTTTCTCTCGTCGCCTCCGGATCGCCTCCGGATCGCCTCCGGATCGCCGCTGGCTGTTCTCGCGTCATCGTTCGCGGCGTAATCGGAGATCGGCGACGATCGATCGCGCCACCGGCGAAAGCAACCGCGAAGGTCGACGATCGACCGTTTACACGGAAGATTCTTCCGAGAGCCGAGACTCGAAACGATCCCGGGAAGCATCCGGGTCGCGATCGAACGGAAACTCGCTCGGCGGTGCTCGTTCCGGCGCGGTGGGGCGTTGAGAACCGCGTATCGATTGTTCGGCCCGCGAACAATATTGGGAAACGCGATCTCGTTGCCGGTCGCGCGCGTTGCTCGTACGAATCGCGCGGCAAGGCAGCCGACGAAAACCGGAGCAACCGTTCGAAACGATCGGCGAGGCTCGATCGAACGCGGGATCGAGATCGTTCTCCGCCTCCCCGTGTTCCTCCGGCGGACGACGATCGCGCCATGGACCGTCGTTCCCTTCCTCCGCGATCCACCGTCTACGATCGACGATCCACTTTCGGAAGTTTCGCTCGCGGCGTCGAGAGAAGCCTTTCGGGGTCCTCGACTCCGACCGATTCCGATTCCGATTCCGATTCCGATTCCGATTCCCTTTCGACGCCGTTTCGTCGCTCTTGCTCCTTCGAATCTGCAATTTCATAAACGATTCCTCGTACGGACGATCGCGTCTCGATTCTCGAGCAAAAGCAAGTCGAACATCTGGGAAAGAATCGGGCAGAATCGACGATCGTCGTCGCGATCCACGACCCGCGCCCCGCGACGAAAGCTTTTGAAAAGTTCCGGCGTTCGTCGCGAGCAAATGCGCGATCGTACGTACCGTGTGTCCGTTTGTTGATTTCCGCGGCTGCGAAACAAACGTCTCCGGGATTTCTCACGATACGCGATTTCCGAGCCGGATACGCCGGAATTTCGGCATCGCGTAACGCCCGTTCTCTCGCGACGTTCCCGTACACAATGCCGTTTCGTGTTTTCCTCGCGTGCGCGAGCCAGCCCCTCGTCCTTATCCGTAGGCCGCATCGTTTCGTACGCTTTTGCCCCGTTTGCAGCTTCGATCTCTCGACGTTGCCTCGTTCCCACCGATGGCTAGACGCGCGCGCGCGCGCGCGCGACCAAAAGCGGTCGAAAATACCCGTCCGTCTTTCCACGAACGAAACGTTTTCCGTTCGTCGTCGATTCCAAACGATTCCATCGATGCGCGTTCGTCTTCCTTGTACATCTCCGTTGCGAAACCGCTCGATTCGACCATCTTTAAGCGCATTTTGAAACGACAGAGTCCTACGATCGGCGATCGATTCCGAACGATCTCGCGTAAAAATCCGCGGTCTACTTACGCCACGTATAGATCGACCGCGTTCTCCTCGCGTTTCCGCGTCGAAGATGCGCGACGAATCGAGTTTATCTTCGGTGAAAGCGCGCGGCGCCGCATCCTCTCGTGCGCGTCCTCCGCGCGAAGGATCGACCGCGATCCGCGATCCGCGATCCGCGATCCACGTTCCGCGATACGCGATCCATAGTCGATTTATGGGGCCGCCGATCCGCGAAAGCAGCGCGAACCCGAGAGAGCAGAGTCGTTCCATCGACGCGCCACCGGTTACGGATGCTCCACGGCCGACGAAACTGCAGTCGGTGGATCGCGATCGAAAGATCGAAAAATGTTCCGCTTCGCTCGGAAAGGCAAAGTCGACACTGGCCGACCGACCCCGTTCGCCGTCCGCCGTCGGAAGAGCGACGAGCGATCGATTACCGGGTCCCTCGCACCCGTCCGCGGACCCGAAACAAGGCCATTTTTTCGCGAGATATCGCTCGCGAAATGTCGGGAGCTCGAAGGTTGGAAAGGCAGAGAAGACAGAGAGAAAAAAAGATGGATTACCCAAGTGCCGTTTGCTGAAAGGTCGACGAAGAGACGAGCCCTTTCGGCCGACACCGACGTTCGCGCCGCTAAGCTGGACGTGGAAGAGCAATTCGCAACAAGAGACAGAGAAAGAGAGAGAGAGCAGGAGGGAGAGACGACACGGCTATCCGGAGGATGATCCGCAGCTGTTTCGAAACGGATTTACCTTGTCCGGAGATCTGGCCGCGCGTTCGCGAGACTTTTCCTCGCGATCGTCGGTCACGCACCGGCTCTCGACGAACTTTCCTATCGAAACCTTGAGCGACCGCGGCGCGGCCAGGAAGAAGCCGACGGATCGAGGATCGAACGGAGGAAGTTGTAATTGGCGTGACGCTGCCAGGACCTGGACACGACGGACGAACGATCCTCGTATCCGTTTTCAATCGATAATCGCTCGAATCGTCGTAGGATTCGATCGCGAACTCGCCCGATCGCCCGATCGGCCGAGATTCGCCGATTCGAGAGCATCGCGCGGGGGTCTATTATGTTTTTCGTGGGACGCTACCGGGGATCTCGCGCTGGCAACACAATCGTTTTATTATACCGGCAGGGTACACCGCGTCGTCGGATCCCGTAATCGTTGGTAAAACGACTACTCTCAGTTCTCCGTTCTCCGTTCTCCGTCCTCTCTCTCTCTCTCTTTCCCCGCGCGTTCGCGCACCCACATGTTCGAACCTTCCCGTACCGTCTCCCGCGTAACCCGCTCGCGGATTCGAGACCAGGAAGCGGCCAAATTGCGCAACGGGAAGCGCTTTCGAACCGGTGTTCTTCGGTGACGAGAGGACAGAGGGAACGAGAAGAATCGTTCGTTCGGATCCTTCGAAAACATCCCCTCGTAACCGAGTCGCAGCCATCCCGCTGTAAAGTATCGAGGAACGACCGGCGATTCGCGAATCTCCGAGGATGCTCGTCGTCGTCGTCGTCGTCGTCGAACGGCGTTTCAGGCTTGCAAGACCAAAGTTCGACGCGACCGGTCGCTGGTCGCATCGTCGCCTGGCCTTTGCGCTCCGAAAGGTGCATCCTGGGAGTGCTGGGTCGCATTCCGATAGACTCGGCAGACTCCGAGGAGCGCTCCGTTCTACCGTAAAATCCTCCGCGCGACCATCGGAACGCTCGGAAATCTCGGAAATTCGTCGACGAAAAATTAAACGCTCGAGACGAGTCCGTCGCGCGCGCGCGACCGCGGCTTCGACCGTTCGACGAAGATCGAGGTCGTGTCTCCGCGATCGAGACCTCGCGATTCTCGTTGCTACCACCGTTTTCGTTATGGCGTTGCGGCGTTGCGGTGTTGCGGTATGCGAGCAAGGCACGGAGTTTCGTCACTGGCTTCGACACCCGTGTATTCCGTTGGTTGGTCCGTGTTGCTCGAACGGTTAGAATATTCCCGGTGACGCAACCTGTTCGGGTGATCCAGTTGTCGCGATTGCCGCAAGGAAGCTCGGTTCGGGAATCGCTTCGGGATAGACATCGGTGGGCCGTAATTTCGATCGCCGGAAACCGCGTGCTCTCCGTGTCGAACGTATCGGCAAAGAAGTCTCGTCGTACCGATTCCTCTTCGCTCGTACGGCACGCTCGCTCGCCGGTCGACTCGGTCTCGCGATCTCTCTTTCCAACGGAGAGACCGAACGGCAAATTCTCCGGCTTGCATAATGTCCTCGGCTTTCGGCTCCAACACCTACGTTCCTAAATAGCGATTCCTCTGGGAAATCCCGCGCGCGCGCGCAAGCGAGAGAAAGAGAAAAAGAAAGAATACGACATGGTCGGGCGACCGTTCGACCGGGCCCCGAGGCTCTCGGGCCCGGTGAAAGCTAGGAAGGTCAGAGGTTCGCGGGCAGATCATTTTTCCACGATGGAATCCTCCTCGTCGCGTCGCGTCACGGCTCGTCTTCGTTTCCAACGAACGGAGCGGCCGCGTCCGCCTCGAATCGCCTTCGCGACCTTACCGAGACGCGTTCGTAATCGCGAACGCGTACCGACTCTGGGGTGCGGACCGTAAACGGACTCACCGGACGAGACCGGCTCGTCGAAGCTCGCGATCGAGCATCGAGGATAGTTTTCAGAGTCCAACGAAATCGTCCCTGGTGTCGCTGTTTTTCCACCGCGTGGAAAGATCGAGCTCGAGAGCTTAAGCTTCTCGCAACGATCGATCGACGGAGCCCGTACTACGATAGTTCGCGATAGTCGTCGGTGTCTCCGGTCTCTGTTGCGCCGGACGAGAGACAGGCGACGACGAGCCATCGCCGAGCACGACGGAGAGAGCTCCGACGATCGGGAATCTTCTCAGCCTTGGAGGGCGAAAGTCGTCTTCGACTCCGTTCCTAGATGCTACGATATTTGCACCTACGAGAGAGTCTCGCGTTCCTCCGACCTCCTCGAGAGTCTTCTGCCGTACCAGTGATCGGCCCGTTTCGGGAGATCCCTGCGCTGGCCCGCGGACGATCGGTCGACTCGCAAAGCTCTCCCTTTGCCAGCGAAACGCACGGTTGCGCAACCAACAAACTCCGAGACGAGCGTTCCGTCTTTTACGGATGAGAAGCGAGAATGCGACAGCGGAGCGCAACGTTCGTTCCATGCGCAGGGCTCGCTCCTCGAGGACGAGGACAACGACGACGACGACGACGACGACGACGACGACGACGACGACGACGATGACGGGCTACCGTCGACAGGATCGTCGAAAATCTTCGAAAATCTTCGAAAATCTTCGAAAATCATCGAAAAAACGACTACGAGGATTCCGAGCGCGATTCGGTCCTCCGAAAGAAGAATTCGAATCGTCCGTCAGAGTCGAGAGGATTCCGAGAGAACGCGCAAAGAAGCCTCCAGAGGATTCTGCGAGGGACCAAGGCAGAAGATTCGCAAACTCCGAGCGCGTTTACTCGCGACGGAGAAGGGATCCCCGCCGGCTCGTCGTCCGTGATCCGGCTGGTAGTCGATTCGACTCGTCGTTGGCGCACGATTCGCACAGTCGCAACCAGCTTGAATGTGACGTAACGAAGCGTTACGTCCTTTACCCCCATCGCACGCGTACCCGTGTACCTTCTCCCGAGAGAAGCGTCGGTGGGGCTCCTACCCGGGCCCGGGGCCCGGAGTCATCCTCCCGCGGAGACCGTTTTCTCCGACGAACGCCGAGCATCGTCCTCTTCTCGGCCCAGAGACGTTCTCCTCCGAGCCGCAGTCGCCTCCGAGAATCCCTTCGCGAAGGTAACGAAACGCGCGCGGAAGTGATCTCAGATATATTCTATTCTATTCTATTCGATTCGATCCGATTCGATCCGACTTGTCTCGAGGACTAACAACCCCCGCACGAAGCCAACCGACACGATTTCTCGGCGGAAAGACGTTACGTTGCCATGCACGCCATAGGACGACGCTCGATCCTGATCTGGGGTACGTACGTTCGATCGACGACGGCGCGACGCCGCTCTCGCTCGCGATTTCTCTCCATCGACGCGGAGCAAATTGTGTTCGAACGGGATCGAGAGTCGGCGTTGACCGTCGTACATCTTACTCGCGTGTTTCGCTTTCGGTGGTCGAGAGGAAAACAGCTCCCGCGAACCACGACCAAAGGACGCGCGCGTTCGCGGGGTCCGATCGTCGGCGTTGACCGCTCGCGCGGCCCGCGAACCAACGGGATTCGTCCGATCGAGCGGAAAACTCGGGTTCAAATAATACCGTTTCAAATCTATTCGAAGAAATTGTAGAATCGTTTGCCTCTCGAGCGTTGAAACGCGAAACGGATTCGCGGAACGCGGGGGACAAGACGATTATTTTCTCAGTTCGATTTCTCGATCGCAGCGTTCACGCTCGGGGCCTGCGTTCTCGGGCTTCAACGGCCACCGCCCAGATACTCGCAGCAGTACATGCCGGAAACATCGTTCACCTGTCGCAACAAGATCGTAGGAAGCTACTACGCCGACCCTGAAACCGACTGCCAAGTGTTCCACGTTTGCGTGTCCGTCGCGGGCACCGTTCAGGACTACAAGTAAGCTCGTAACTCGCCCATCGCCGCTTTACGTTTTCGACTTTGGATCACCGATTCGTCCCGAACCTGAACGAGTCGCTTCCGGTCGGAGGACGACCCCCGATCCGGTCCGAATCTGATTCCGATTCGATTTTAATTCGATTTTAATTCGATTTTAATTCGATCCGATAGGTTCCTGTGCCCCAACGACACAGCGTTCGACCAAGAGAGTCAGACCTGCGCCGATTGGTACGACGTGGACTGCGAGGCAGCCACCCTCTACTACGCGAGCGACAATTTCGATCTGTACAGAATCGGCTCCGGACTGGAGTCGCCGCACTACGACAACTACCGTAGCGACGCGGAGCCCCAGGATCACCTGCAGCGCAGCGAGACCAGCGACCCGGTCCGTTCCTCGGCCAACAATCTCAACAGAATATCCTCCAACAACTACAATGCGAACAGCAACAACAATAATAATCGAGATTTGCGAGGCAGCGGCAGCGGCAGCTACTACAACAATAGAAACGGCAAAGAAGAGGACTACGAGAACGAGAAGAACTACAAGGAAGAGGACAGCGGCAGAAAGGCGCAAAAGTCCGGGGTGAGGAAGGTCAGCAGGAAGCAGCAGTTCAACGAGAACAGCGGCAGCGGCTACGCCTCGAGCACGGCCGCTCCGAGCTCTCCGGCCGTGAACAACCAAAACACCTACACCGGGTTCTACAGTGGAAACAGCTACAATCAACGGGCCGGCGCGACCAGCGCGAGGCCGCAGGAGGTCGTCGCGGCGGGGTCGAACGCCAGGAACCAGAACCAAAACCAGAACCAACCTCAGAACGGGCAAAGGTACAATCCGACGCCTTCCTCGACCTATCGATCCACCCACCAGGACAACTACGGCTTCCAGTCGGCCGGTACCACCGCCAGAACCACCGTCTACAACGCGTACGGCAACGTCAACCAGAACTACAATCAGAACTACAACCAGAACAACGGTCAGAGCAGCACCTCCAAGCCGACCAGTTACAACAAGAACTACCAAAGCTACGGCAACGCCGGCCAATATACCCAATCCACAACCGTCCAACCCAGCACCAATTACCAGACGGCCGACTACAACACCAACTACCAGAGAAGCTACAACAACATCCAGAGAACCGGTGGCGGCGGCGGAAACGCCTTTCAGTCGACCACACCTTCCGCGACCGTCTACGACGCTTACAACGGTAATAGCAACAACAACAACAACAACGGTCAGTACAGGAGCACCACCAGACAAGACATCTCCCAAGCCACCACCAAATACTTTGCCAGCTATGCCAGCAGCAGTTTCGCACCCACCACCTACAGTCCCGCCACCAACAAATTCGTGCCAAACGAGAGCCAAGGTCAATCCGGAGCTAGAAACAACGACAACGGACAGTACTACGACAAGAGCAACCAACCAGCCGTAAAAAGCTCGTCGCAGTACTACGAGAGCACCAAGACCCCCAAGAAGGCCACACAGTACAACAATTACGAGGCCACCAACGGCAAATACTATACCGAAACCAGCACCAACAACTACGATCTGGCAAGGTCCTCCGTAGGCATCGGATTCAGTCCTGCGAGCATCAATCACCTGGCCGAGACTCCCAGGTCCACCACTCCAGTGCCCAGGTAAAGCGCGCTGCGCTCTCTCTCTCTCTCTCTCTCTCTTTCTCTCGTCGACCATTTCGATAATTTCTCGAAACGCTTCGAATGCCGTGTCTCACTGAAAACAGCAAACACAGAATTGTTCGGTTGAAATCCGACAAATGCGGAAAGGTGTTTATATACGTAGGATAAGCGAATCGCCAAGAGATCTCGTGACGCGGCGCGGCATGGCATGGCGTTTACCCATCGAGCAGAGGCAATCTCATAGTTTTCCGTTTGGTTGTAGGAGGGCGTCTCAGGTGACCACTTACAATCCCAGCAACGCGAACGCGTTCAATTCGAACACGCAGAGGCCGCCGACGACTCCGACCACTGCCAGAAGCAGCAACTACGTCAGCGGATCCGCGAGACCTTTCTCGTCGACGACCAGACTTCCGCCGACCACCACGCCGAGACCAAAGTCTGGCAAGAAATCCGACTACGATTATGCCTATTACGACAACACGGCGGGTCTCGAATACGACAGCCTCGACCTGGAACACGTCACCGGAAACAAAGAGTCGACAAAGATTGCGAGAAATTGATCTCTACGTTCGCGCGACTAGAGTTTCCTTATTCGTTCTTTGTCTCTTTTCCGATTACTTACCAACGACAGTGGCCACCGTTGTCAAAATCGGCTTTCGACGACCGTTCGATTGAAAACCGATTTTGTTGCGAATAGAGTACCCTTTTACCCTCGAGCGTACCGAGCCTTCGTCGTCCTATCGTAGTTTTCTTCTTCGGTAGAACTCGACGCGTATCGCGGATTATTCCGCGGATTGTCTCCAGTTCGTTCTACCGATCGAAAATCGTTAAAATTTTCATAGATTTTCCGAGTTTCGTGAAATCTCTTTGAACGAATCGGCGATCACACTGTTCCCCATTTGTACGAACGGGAATGTCCGCAGTTCGGTCGTGTGCGCGTGCACATTTTTTACAGTATTGTAGGATAATGAACTGTTGCGAGTAAGACGGGACACGACTTTCCACCATCGATTGCGAAATCCCATACGTTTTGTACATACATACGAATCTGTAACGCAAGAGATGTATTCTAATTCGCGTCTCTGTGTCAGGAAATTATGCGAACCGACACCGTCCAATGTATCGTAGTGTATATACTATATAAGTATTTTAATTTACGAAGGAGCACTAAAAAGACATCGATCGACCGGTCAATCCATTTCGTTTCTTCGTCGTATTCCGAGTACACTTTCGATTTTTCAGCAACAAGATCCTGCAGCTTCCAAAAGGCATTCGAAAATCCCGACAATTCTTCCTGGGTTCCAACATTTTTCCACAGCTTCGAAACTTTAGTCGTCTCACAGTTTCTCCAAATTTTTCGACCGTCGAGCATAGAGCATAGAACGTCGTAAGATGGGCAAACCCTTGATCAACGCCATCGTTGATCCTGACCAGCGGAGGGGATAAAACTATTCTGATCGCGATCACGGTCGGCGGTGTTATATGCGATCGCATGCATAGGAGAATTCGGGGTTGAGGTGTTCCAATTCTTCGAAATGCATCGTATATATTTCTGACAACCCTAGCCTTATCTATGATCACTGCAAAATACTTAGATACCGAAAAACGGCAATAAAACGATACCCGAGATCAAAGTCGTTCCAACAACAACACACTCTACGCGTTAATTGCATGTAAGTGTTATGCTTTCGATATTATGGTGTACGAAAACCTGTAATCTTAGTTTGTAACTTTACGTTTATTACGTTGTCATTAAAATAAGTCTATCGATTTCCGCTCTAAAACGTGTAAATCTATTGCATAATCCATCTATATTGCATATAGGTTATTGCAACATTGGCTATTCCAATTTTCTTGAATGAAAGTGGCAGCGCTAATGGTAGCGGTATCTCTATTGTCAACGCGACCCGCCTTCCGGATCCTTAGCGAATTATTATTCGCGTTCATATCCTTTCGTTGTTCGCAACTGCTCTAGCTCTTTACGCGTATCCGTTCGACGATCCTTACCACGCCACCTTCTGCTTCTTTTCCTTCTCTTTTTCCTAATGTTCCAAACGAAACCCTAACGACGATATATACATTACAGAAATTCAAAGGACAATGGGTAACGTATTGGCCTCTTCCACGTCGGCAGCTAAAACGATCGTACCTGAGCCCAAACCCGCGATGCCGGACGATTCGCGTCACAGAGGCACCGGCAAACTAGAGGGAGAACCACCGCCGGAGTGTCCGATGCATAAATCTACGCCAAAGACACCTCCGCCGAGCGCCGACCAATGTCCGGTGGGCCAAGAAGAGATTAATCCTCTTAACATGGTACGTTCGAATGCAAATTTCTTTTTCCTGTTCCAACAGGAAAATCATTGCTTGTAACGATCGTTTGCAGATGCCTGCCGCGAATCAGCAACCAGCACCCGATCAACCTTTTCCATTGCCCACGGACAGACAAGTTTCCTCGATACCGAAAGCAACGGATCAGAACGAGTTCTGGGTGTATCCGTCTCAACAAATGTTTTGGAACGCCATGCTGAGGAAAGGCTGGCGGTGGAAGAAGGAGGACATCTCGCCCAAAGACATGGACGACATAATAAAGATTCATAATGCCAACAACGAACAAGCGTGGCAAGAAGTACTGAAATGGGAGGCATTGCATGCCAGCGAATGCGGTACTCCGAGGCTGCGTAGCTTCGGAGGCAAAGCTACGAAGTACTCGCCGCGTGCTCGTATCCGACATTGGATGGGGTATGTATGTCGATACCACGTTGCAGTTTCGTTCGACGTACTAGCGGGTATAATACAAAGTGAATTCACAGAAGATCTTATTGTTTTAGTTACGAGTTACCGTTCGATCGTCACGACTGGATCATTGACAGATGCGGGAAGGACGTCAGATACATCATAGACTACTATGACGGTGTAAAAGTTAATGAGAAATACGTATTTGCGCTGCTCGACGTAAGACCTGCTATGGACTCGTTGGAGAACATCTGGGACCGTATGAGAGTAACGTGGTTACGTTGGAGATACTGCAACGAGTCGACGGAATCGGAATGTGGCCAGCAATCGCAGTAAACAAAATGACTACATGTTATTGGGTAGACCGGAGAAACGTTAGTTTTCCAAATGTTCGAACAATCTATGATTTTTAAAGAGGAGGGGAGGGAAGGAGATAACTGATCGTATCTGTAAATCACACGCGAAGCCAAAGATGTACACACGTACGTGCGATTTTCTATAAGAAGAATACGCGTTACAAAATTGACTGTCAATAAACGGTTTCACATATACGATAATATTATTCAGCCGTTTGTGCAGTGGTCGGTGTTAATACGATAATGAATGCGCACCTGTTGTTATTCGACAATTCACCGTGTTGTTATTCTCCGAAAAGCAATTTATGATTTTTAAAGGAACTTATACGTCGACGGGAATTATTAAAAATAAAATTGTCAAAAACATTGTAACGTTAAGAATCGTTTCTTTGAATTTTAATAAACCGTTGGAACCAAGAAATATACTCCAAACTGGATTGTACGCGCGCTTTTCTTTTACGTTACATATATTACTTCGTTATCGCGATAGCGAATACTTCGAAGAATGAATTGGTAATTTGATGGAATCTGAATTCTCGAACAATTTGTAACGTCGTCGAGTAAAATTATATTCTTTTAAGCATACAAACAGAACCGCAACCGCTTCGAGCTGGTTCTTATTGATACAATAATCTTAACTTATTTTTTTAACAACTGTTCCGGTACTTTGTACATATATACTTTTATGTTATTGATTGATTTATATTAAAAATGTGAGAAATTTGGACTTGTTAATTAAAAGTTCTTCGATGTAAATAATAATATTAAATGCATTAGAAAACAGTTTGCATCGAACAATACTCCTCAAATCATTATTAACTTACGCACTTTGTGTGTGTGTGTGTGTGAGTGTGTATGTGTGTATATATGTATATTACATATGTATATTTTTACAAATATGTGTACACTGTATCATTATATAATGCACAACTTATATAATACATCGATTACAAAAGCAATATGTGGGCCATGACGTTCCGTTACCCGGGATAGTTACGATTGTTTTGTTATTCGAAGCAGTTTTTTTTTCATTCTTTTTTTCAACAAGGAACTGATTTTCCGATTAGAAATCCTAACAGCAAATGTGTAACAGGCACACTCTTTTATTTTTTTTTATTTTCCTTTTTTCTGGATAGATTAACGCTAACACTAAAAGCAACAATTAAAGTGTAAATATAATATTTTTCCCTCGTATTCGTATTCTTTACGAATTGGCAATCAATGGAAATTTTCCTAAACAATTGGCACACGAATTTTCTACGTTCTATCGTACAGGTGAAACTCAATTCAATTTACAGTTTAATCAACTATTAAAATTAAACCATTATAAACAAGGTGAACTAAAAAGAAGAATTAATACTCAACGCTAAGTTTACGGACTGCGTTGTCATTCTACAAATTCATTCTTATTTCTTCAGGTATATAAAAAACATTTGTGAACATTGAAGTAGATACATATTTGTTGTTTTGATAAGGTAACGTGAAATTGTGACTTTTAGTACTTCGTAAACCTAGTGTTGAAGTAATTCATTTTCTGTCGGTTCAATAAAACATTATTACTTTTCAAGTAACTTTTTAGGGCAGTTCTTGTTGGGCACCTCCTTACGTATGTATAAATACACAAGGATGCAACTAATTGTACTGCTTATTTGAACAGCAACAAACAAAATAGAAACGATTCGCTAGAGAACAACGAGCTAGCCCCAACAGTCCTGTAACAACGGTTTTTACTTTCAGCAGCTTCTTACGATTAGCTTTAAATAAAATTATGAGGCAGATAGCCGAGACAATTATTAGAACCGCAAAGGCAGGGTGTTTGGCTGAATTCGTGGACAGAATTAGGAACTCCGTCAGCGTAACTGAATGTTATTTCGTCCCCGATAGCTATATCTTTAGATGCGAACAAACATAATCGAGGCACTACCGTTTCAACTCTGACGGGCACAAGATTGGCATTCGGTTCGCAGCTATGGTTACAATACCGTCCAATATTACCAAAATACTTTGGATCTATACAGGTTACGATAGTCCGATCTCCGACGTGTTCCGAAACTACCAATACGTAATTCATGCTGTTGTTCCTGTTCGCCTCTAGCCTCCGCCTTGCTTCCTCGATGCCAATCACCTCGCCGGCGTATTCGCAAATAAATTGTCCTTTCCGAATGAATTTCGTGGTAACCAAGCCAAGCCCTTTTCCATTAAGCTGAGACACGATCAAACCATCTATCGGACCTCGCTGCACTACTCTGTTGCCACAAGTTTCTCTACAGGCGCAATTAGGATTGCACTCGACAACGGGTCCTTCCAGTTTCTCGTCGGACAGTCGATGATCGATGTAATTCGAAGAACCACGTGTACACGAACAACTATCCGAACATGTCTCCGTACACGTACAACCTAGCGAGTATTCTGATTCAAAGTCATCTATATCTATGCCCGGACCCGGTATGTTATTCACTATGTACATAACACTTGGAATACTATGCTCGTATTCGTCCGCACGACCAATCGCCTCCATACTTACCGTAAACAGTGAATCAACAAAAAATCCCAACGATAAACTTATCAAACTCCTTTGAATACGTACGGCAGCACAAGAATAAGAGGAATATACTTTGTTTGAGAAAAACACGTTGTCGGAGCACCGACTCGAACGTCTTACAAATCAAATTTCCAGTTGTGCTTTACTTTTGTCCACTGACCTTTAATATTCCTTCGCCAAGCGATCGGATAGACCGTAGCGTGAAGCCAACAGGCACTGGTAAAATTCTATACCCTACGTAAATTACAACGCTTACAAACAAAAACTTAACAGTGAACTTAGTCATTTTACTCGACAATGGTTGAGGCGGTACACTGTAAACAGAACAAGAAGATAAACTTTGAACTGGCATTTTCATCAGATACGTTACACACTTAATCGTATATAGAAAACCTTGTATAGATATTACCTCATAATCGGCGGTATGTCCGAACACAACACTTTCCCCCAATTTTCCAGAATACCCGACGAATGCCCTATGCCGACGATTCCCACGACTCTGGGAACTAACACTCCATTCGAAGCGTCGGTGCATTGAAGCATACACGCTGCTTGAAGGGAATGCGCGAGATACATGTCTCTCTCTTTCACAAACACTTTTTCTATTGGCGGAAATTCTTCCTTTAACTCGTTAACCATATCGTCCAACGAACTCTTCTGTTTACAAATTTCTACATCTTCCTCGCTAATATCAGCTTTCAAAGTGACTAAGTACCATCCGAGCTTGAAAGTTTGCCACCAACTTAAGGATCTCAAAGCTCGTTTAATCGTTATGGTGAACGGTCTATCTGCCAGGTGAATAATACAATTCGGTACTTTCTTCGCCTACAGCAATGCAACATTGTTTAGAAGTGAATTTCTATCGGTGCTCAAGATACGTTCAAGTTATCTATTATAGCATACCTCTTTAAATGCTCTGCGAAATTCACCACCAGGTGCCACTCCAAGTTGCTTAGTAATTTGGGCTACCATTCTCAGTAACAAGACTTGGAACAATCCATGAAAGACGCCATATTTCTTTACCAATTGCATAACAGACTCTACAAAATGAATTTTAATAAATACCCAGTAAAACGAAATCTATGTAATCGTAGGAACTTACGGAATGTAAGATTCTTTGAATATTTATATAGAACTTCTTCGGTAAGCTGCATTATATCGATTCTATCTTTGCATAACTCGACAGCAATTATATGGGGCTGCACAGCTTGAATTATCTTGAAACGCACAAAAATATATTTAGAATTATTAACCGCATTATCAAGATAATAAACAGTCAAAACACTATTTACCATGGACACATCATTTTGACTTTCGATGCTAAAGTGTGCTGTTCCCACTAAATATAATTTTGCTCCGTTGGGTGTAGTGAGCAATTTCACAGTGTCTGGTAATCTATCGTCTATGCTAGCATCGTATGCGTGTTGATTCGATACGATGGTATCCTGATTTTTATGATCATCTTTCGAGCCAACATTGGAACTTGTCCGAGGCCCAATATTCTCTAGAATCAGAAGTACTCCTTTATAGCACAAAAATTGTTGATACTTCAACTTAAATATGCTATTTCCTAGCAAATGTATCGGTGTAGCTGTAAACTTTCCACAGAGAACATTGTAATTATTTTAGAACCAAAAATGGTACCTTGACGCTTCCCTAATTTTCTTCTATTTCTGTATTGCACTGGCATTTTGAAAGCACTAAAGTGTTATCTTGGTAAATTCATTCTGTAATTCAAACAATGGCTTCTACATTGATCTCATTATTGCATTAAAGACGGGTGACTGGGAAAGGAAGAAATAGAGAAAAAAGAGGGGATGTCTTTATACATATACGAAACCTTAGAATATTAGCTGTTTCAAAGTGCCTGTCAAAGTAATCGACAAAACTATGTCGACAGAATAAATTAGAAGAAAATATAGAGGTATGTGTGTTAAACAAATAAGAATATCATCTACTGTGCATCTATTGTTCGCAAATAATTCTGAAATGTATTTTCTTATTAATACCTTCTGCTTTTTCGTCGTGTATAACCACCGAAGGTTCCATTATCGAAGATTCATCGTCGGATTCATAGATTCGATCGTAAGGAACTTCAGACTCGCTGGCAATTAACTTTTCAATGGTATCTTGTACATCGTTATCATCATTTGGTTCAACTACAACATACTGATCATATTCCACTGTACATCGACGTTGCGACGCTTCCCAATTTGAAGTACCCACATCCTCAATTTCCGACGACATATTAAACCTACCAATTAAGATATAAGCTACGGAAAACGAGATTTTACTACAAATATTATGTATAAAAAAGAATCTTTCACATTTCCATATGGTAACAAATTCAAAAATTTGATTGGTTAGCTCTAATAGTGTAAACGTACAACCACTAGAAGACACTAATTCCTAATTCAACAGGCTACTTCGAAACAATAAGAAAAATTAAACACAATTTGTAAAAACATTTTTTTTCTCGATAATTTTATATACGGGAGATTTCATACACCGTCGAACATTTGAATAACCTCAATAATGGTTAGCAATATGGTGTGTTAAAGATAATTTTGATAATCCCGATGAACACTGTAACTTCTTATAAAATATCGCAGAACTCAAAGTTCAAAAAGGGCAGTAAAAATTGTGACGTGACAAATATTTGCCCGTCCGGAAAAGGCGCGCGATTAAGCAAAGGACCGGACCGCCCTCTGGTCCAGAAATTACGAGCTCGCTGATCGCGAGCGCTCCGCTCTGCACTAAAAAGTGCGACGTGTCTTTTCCGCGATGAAAGTTTCAGGACCGCAGCAAGGACTCAAGGTGCCCCTGCTGTCGCGTTTCCCTAGGAAAGAGAAATAAAAGCTATCCTCGGAGGGAAACACCCTGAAGACTGGCTAAAAGAGCATCCCCGGGGAAGGAAGAAAGAGGTGATACAGCCAAGCCAAGTCGAACAGCCTACTAGCAATGCTCACAATTAACTAGCGCAAATGAAAAAATGTATTCACGCATATTGATATTTCCGAACATATTGCCCCCCTGACAGAACGATAAAGTTCATTTTCATAAACGATTTAAAACTGACCGAAGGACTACCAGAACTTTTAATGTCTAAATAGACTATAATTTTCATCACCGTTAATAAAATATGTTCCTTTCGATATAGAACGCGAATTAAAATTCATTTATTGAATTAATAACAAATCTGCAAAACTAATATAGATGTACACAAAACGTATCAAATTTATCATGAGCACTCGTTTGACGAACATTGTATCGCGGTAAGGCCGTCGATTTGAAGTGTAAAAAATAGTGGAGATAACTAAACCTTAAGGTTTTTACAACACAACTTTACAAGTTTTAAACATGTATTTATTAATTGTTTTTGTGATTCGCACATTCACACAGTTCTTAGAGCTTCTTAATCTCGCGTAATTTTTATATACGTTGTTACCGTTTTGAGCTGCATTCAGTAAAAATAATCTTATTTAAGCATTAATGAATGACACTCGATTTGTGCAAATCTGGAGGTATCAAAATATTTTTTATACGTCATAAGGAAAACGATACACTTTTTCTTTTCTCCCCCCACCCCCTCCCCCTCACTCAATCTTTCCTCGCGCGACAGTATCATTAAGTTTTCTTCTTCTTTATCTTTTTAATTATTTTGTATTATTATTATTATTTTCATTTATGTTACCGATGTTCACTCTTAACAACATAGTAAATCTTTTTGTTTTCGTGTGTTTGTGTTTACAAGTGGAAATATTTAAGGCCTTCTTCCGCAACATAGGAAACCATGGTAAGTTTGATTTTTCATTTGTCAACAACAAGACTACAATCGCTTGCACCTTGTGATAATTGTGAAACTTACAAACAGCGATTCTACTTAAAAATACAAACAAGCATAGAAGAATATAGAATCATGTACTGTCATCGAATTGATTTATCTTTGCTAATAGGACACAATATCTTTCTATTTTGATTCTTAAATCTCTCGTACATTCTAGAATCAAGTCATTCCGATACAGGTTTTTCTATATTCGACTATTCTTGTTAACATTGCACGACTTCTCAAGCCGACAAGAAAAGAAAAATGTAGAAATTTCTTAGAAAGCCATTCTTATGCTAAATACATATAGTTATCGTTAATTTTTACATGTATAAGCTCATTATAGTTATGGAAATATTCTATCCCTTCCTGCTCGCACAAATAATACATGCGTAACCAATGGTCGATGTACTGTGTGATATACTCAATCCCTGTTTTTGGCTTAAGTCTATCAAGTTTGACTAGTATGCGATAGTTTTATACAATAAATAAACATTTATCCTATCTTCCGGTTAAAACTATTTGCGAATATCGCAATGCAATAAATTTGACCAGTGTTTAGTACCCTTTATTGTGACCTTCGATATAGCAAATTATATAGTTTGGAAGAAGTTTTTATTGAAAAAGATCTAAGAAGATAGAAAAACAAGTAATAATATCCCTGGACACAATATATTTCTAAGGTATAACGCATACATTTTCTTCCAAACTTTCATTGGTTTTCTTTTTTTTCGTTTTTATTTTGCAATTTCGAGGTCTTCGAATACTTGTTCTGTTGCTTTTCTTTCTTAAAGTAAAACGCCATATAACTTGAATAGCTTTGCAAAAAAGCCCTAAAGGAAGAGCAATTATTTTCTTTCGGTTAATTGATTTTGGTCGTTTGACATTGGAAGCTACTTATTCGTCGTTCCTTTTATAATTAAAGTACAGTAAAAAAATGTCCATTTCTTTTTTCTCTTGTATGAAATAAAAGGCACCAAGTTTTGCCAAACATTCTAGTTTGTTCATAGGAGTTTAACGTCTTTCGAGTTACAATCTTCTTTATATTTTCATCTTTTTTCTGTTGCAAGATACATTTAGCATCTAGAATATTTTCTTGTCGTTTTAGGCAATTTGTAGTTTTGCTTATTAAACTTCGGTTATCTTTGAATCACGCGTGTCTGTTCATATATATTCGCAAAGTTTGACAAATAGTTTATATATAGCGGTGCTTTGCAATAGAAAATACGTTTATAACGCATCGAGTACTCTCTGTATCTGAAAGAATTCGCATGTAATTCGTAACAATTTCAAACAATATTTTCGTGTAAAATATGTAACAATAATTGTCGTGAATTCATACTAATCAATCAATTTTATGTATTTACGTACATTGTATTTAAGAAAACATAAATTTTATTCTAGGATAACTTGAGAATTCAAATATTTAAATAAATCTTTTTCAAATGTTATTAGAAAATATTTCAATTAATTACACATTAATTTCATCGAAAGTTTGTACTCGTTTAGGAAGAGAACGAGAGCTTGCGAATATATATTTGAATGAAATTATATCGTACATGCGCGTATTTAAAAATATAAATGTAGAAAGTATAAAAAATTTAAAGACTAAAGTAACTCTTGGCAGAACAGAAATTAATATATACAAAGTTTTAGCGAACCTGCAATACGTATATATATATATATATACAGGGTGTCCCAAAAGTAATTTAACAGCGGGAAATGAGAGGTTCCTGAGGCCATTTGAAGCAACTTTTTCCTTAGCGAAAATTCAATCTGCGGCTTTGTACTACGCGACGATAATAATTTTAAGAATAACGCTGTTGATTCTTATTTCAGTATGTCTACAGTAGAAAATCTATTGTAGAAAAATTTCATGTGGTACGCGTGAGATGTCATGCATACCAGAAAATTAAAACGGCTGACACGACTAAATTATTTATTATTTCGGATCTGAAAAATTAGTGATTATTCTTTAGACATACTGAAATAAGAATCAACAGCGTTATTTTTTAAATTATTATCGTCGCGTAGTACAAAGCCGCAGATTGAATTTTCGCTAAGGAAAAAGTTGCTTCAAATGACCTCAGGAACCCCTCATTTCCCGCTGTCAAATTACTTTTGGGACACCCTGTATATCATATATCATATATACATATATATATGATAATATAATATACATAATATATGATATCATATATATATAATTAAATATATAAAATAAATTACTAAATATTTGATGAAACAAGAAACAGTTTAAATACACCGGCACATTGTTTGCCATGTTACGTACATATGTATAACAACAAAAAAGTTATAATAACGTTCAAGTTGACGATGCACCCTTAGACCTAGGATTTTGTTACACCAAAGAGAGTTATGCGGGAGTCTACGAATATAAAACATATATGTATGCCGACACAGACTCTTTTTATCTTTTTTATATTAATTAAAATTATTTAAACGCGAAGCATGTTTGCAAACTTCTATCGTTGCAATTAGCGGTGTGTCTTTCCTTTGTTTCTTCTTTCTTTTTCTCGCTAAACTCCAACAACTGTGCACTCTGATTTATCTGCCACGTTATTTTATATATGTACATTTCACGATGCAAGAGCCATAGCGTATATTCTATCAGTAAATTAAAACGATTACACTTATATATCGTTACACTCATACTTTTCCAGTGCTGTTTTGTACTATTCGTTTAAAAATACTGAAAGAATATATATGGAGTGTAACAGACGGTTCGCAACAGAATCGTTTCCTTTTCTTCTTTCCCTTTTTTCTTTATGTAGCTCGATGTATAATCAATAATTCATGTTAAAAAATATGAATGTCAGAAATATCTAAAACTCGTACAAGTATATAATAATTATAGTAATTCTACTTCACATCTGCTCCAGTAGGAATATTCTTTTATTATTTGACAATACCGTCGGCAGGGCGGATATTTCATTAAACGTTACTCAAGTTTTTGTGCAAAATAGAATCCGTCGATATGAATGCATCTTTTCTTTTTTCTTCTTGCATAAACCGATGTTCGCTATTTTAAGCTTACTCGACTTTGTTTTCTCTCCCAGGTTAAGATATTATCGAAATGAAACATTCTGCTGCCAAATGCAGCATTTCAATAAATCAGATCTTTAAATCTTTGCATAGTCAAAGATAGAGCAAAGCCTCTGGATATCCAATTTCGTTAAATTCCAATAAAATGCTAAAAAAGATGTTCACCAAGTACAAGCAATAAATATATTTTGTTTTGAAAAAATCCCTAAGAAGTGTCGAAATTCCATTTTTTTGTTTCTTCATTATTCATATTGTCTTTTGTTCAGCCTTATTTCGACTCGTAACGTATTCTCTCTTCTAAAAATATTAATCTGCACACATTTCAATGATGAATGAAACGTTCTGGTAATCATAGGAATCGCGCCAGACGTTTGGATACACTATCAATTTAATGTACTATTTAATGTACTAATGGGAAATAAATAAATAAATAATATTTGATTAAATTCATTGAGAGACATTGATTATGCCGACGAAACGATACAGACATAAGAAACTAAATCGAGTAAGCTTTTGATATTGTATGCTATAAGGGCATGACATATTCATGGTCCCATATATTTTTAAAAAATGTCTCGACTAGAAGATACATTAACATACTTAAACATCGTGCCAGCGATACCTTACGCTCGAGTCACATACCTGCTTGTTCCTAACAAGACTGCAGTACATATTCGTACATGTTATATCACACAGACTTACCTATATAGGTATCCTATATATATATATCCTGGGTATTATGCAAAAATCTTCTTTGTTAAGTCATTGTTCGACAAGATCTCATCTTATACAAAATTATAATTTATGGGACTAGTGTGTATCGGTAGGCCTGCATGCTCTTGTGCTAATATTTTATTTTCAAGTGCTACTGGCTTACTTGCAAACTAAGGCATGTAGGCACGCAGTTAGCTTAGTTTCACGCGTTTTGGTTGGTTCGTGTTCAATGTATCTGGAAAAGAAAAATATTTTTGTTTAAAAGCAACTCACTCTTGTTGTAAGAGTTTGGCTAGTACGATAAGGTGATATAAGGAAACGAGCAAATTCTAACCTCCGTTAGAAGTCACGCCGAATGCACTGACCAAAGAACAATTTTGACTTTTCTAAAAGGAAACACAATCGTGAAAAACAAAATATAGATTTATTTCTTGAACTGATTCAAACAGGAATACGTACATCTCCCATTACAGCTATCGGAGTTGTCCCTGTAGCGATTGCCACTTGATGTTCGATCAAGTAGAACATATACTCGTCGTATAATAACCGAATCAAGTGGAAAGATCCAAAACTAGCTGCGCTTCTTAAAGTGAGATCACGAATCACCATGGAACTGTCAAATAAGTAGCAATTAATATCATTGTCGAGTCTAAAAATAATTGGTTAGATCAGCTTGTAAGATCAAGTAATGTAGATAGACGCGACCGGAATAACAAAAACAGCAGCAGTAGCAGCAGCAGCAACAACGACAACGACGACGACGACGACAACAGCAACAGCAACAACAACAACAACAACAACAACAATAACAATGAGTATGAGTTTAGCAACGAACCTATAGAAGGACCACTTGAGCAAAAATTGACGTGCAGCCTTCGCAAACGTAGGTTTCTCTTCAAACGGTTTGAGAACCTGTGTGACAACACTCTTCAACCAAATCGCCCAGTCTTCTAATGAGTTTTGTTGCTGTAGCGTTACTTTGAAATCCGCTTCTAATTGCTGAACCATCCGATAGTCGCATTGACAAACCCAAGAGGCCTGAAAACAAGTTATACACGTACACGTACAAATGCACAGAAACACTCTCGTATTTGTTTTAATTAAACGCATACATACCTGTTCTTGTACATTATGAAAATCAACACGATTCAAATCCGCCAGCATTTGATTGATTTGACTCGAATTTTGAAGCACTGCACGCGCTGCTTGAGCAAGGTGGTTCAGAGACGTGTAACGCCTTAGTGTCTGAGCAAATGCCGACACAGCTGTCAACTAGAATCAAATACGTTTCTTATATAATTAACAACACTGTCCCAGAGGTCTGGTCTATCCTATGATGTAATTCAGTACCTTTATCTGAGTCATTTCTTCCGGACAGTCAGCCATCGCCGATGTTAACCATGACTCTAAACCCTTTGCAAAGTTTCGGATGGATTGTGTCAACGAACCTTAGAAATATTCATTGTTATAACAACATATTAAGGTTCAGGTACGAAAAAGACAGACATAACTTACTCGGTATAGGTCGCAAAACATTAGGCATTAATACTTCGACCAAGTTCTGATAAAATGTGTAGTCGACTTTACGAATGAAATCTTGGACTTCCGAACACTTACATATCTGATACAGTTTGGTTCTGTATAGACAATAGATTCGATTAGAATAACACGTTCATTTCGAATGAATTATACATATTCATACTAGAGAATTATCTTACTTTGATAAATATTTCTCTTCCTCGCATTCATCCCCATTATTATTGTCCTGACTACGCCAAAATTCTCTCCAAAGACTTTCCACAGTGGCAAACTCAAAATTGAGAACGGCATCCAGGAATGCCTCGCAATGCTCCCTATATATACTTCGAAACGTATCGATATCTTCCAAGGTGCAGTCCTCGGGAAGAGAGGACCCATGGCTGACGATTATTTCCGGAAACTCTGGAATCGCACTACTCGCTTCGCCAAGGTATTGATGGAACTGCGGCGGCGAAGTGTTTGAAGAAATGTTCGTGTTCGAATGAGTGTTATTCTCGTACGTTGTCTCCTGCTTTTGATTGACAAACTTGAATCGTTTAGTTTGAGCGTTTGCGCTTTGCTGTTGACGAGGTGTTCCATCTTCGTTCAACATTACCAACGGAGAGTTAGGCTTCACTCGAATTCCATAGTAATGGTACTTTGAATTTCCTCTACAAAAGAATTAAATTTTTAAGTTACATTTGTATGTTTCATCACTTCGATGGGAAAACAATTTTTTACCTGGTGCCTAATCGTCTGGTTCTCAAACCCAAAAAAACCGATCGAATTAATTTTCCAAAGCTTGCCGCATTTACGGGATCCAATTTATTTTCGGAACAATGGCGTAAATAGTGATTGTAAAGCGTAGATCTTGGAAGAGAAACACCGTCCGCTGTTTCATAATTTTCAAGCAGCCAGTGAACCTAATTAGACGATAACCGATATGACTTCTAAATATATAGAACAATGTTTTCCCTACCTATGAATCTATGATACATTACAATGCAAAAAGAGTAATCGATGCAATGCTACAAACTACTTGCAACATTCACAATTGCTGTTATTTAGTCGATCGTATTAAGAAAGACATTTTCTACACTATTTTGAGAGTGAATGAGATCTTTAAGTAAAGTGCACGATAATGATCAGAAATCGTTGATAGTAATCTTTTTAATTCTGATCGTTAGCGGTAGATCATTGCTGGCGAGCATGCTGCAACGAATTAGTAGTTGATAAAGCCTGTAAATAGGGATGATCATGTATTAGCTTACTGTTGCTTGAGAAACTCTAGTAGCATGCGTCATGTTTGCTGCTGCAGCCGCAGCATCTTCCACGGTGACTGTAGTACCTCCTGAATTACCGCTGATCAAGTATGCCCCTCCACCCCCGCTAACCACAGTTTCCTATCAAACAACCCAAGATACCAATAGCTCATTAAACCCCAATTAGATGCACTCTGTCTTTCATGTTAGAAATATTCACCCGCCCAAAAAATACAATGTAGTTTTCCACCAGAAAATACTTTAGAAATTATCATTCGTGTCTCAGTTGGAAAAATTCAGCATCAAATGAATACACTTTGCTCTTCCTGTCCCTTTACGATCATGCAGGGCTCCCATGCCTGCGATCTCGAAACGTTAATCGAACGAAATTTAAAGACAATCGAACAAAAGCAATCGAGAGTGAAAAATCTAAGAGGATCCATGCATTGGCGTCTTACCGCATTTTCCGTTTGCGGACTAGCACGTGCAGCAGCTGCAGATATTAATGCGTGCGCGGTCGGATCGCCGTCCACAACGCTCTGTTGAATCAAATACGTGCCATTGCCCTGAGATAATAACTGTCCAGTCGTCGAATTCGAACCTTGTCCAGTGACCTAAATTTGGACGATAGTATTGATAACGACAAATCCACGAATACTCGATGAAATATTTACTTGAGAATTTACCTGTGCATAGGTCACCGGCGTAGATGCTGGTGTATAGTATTGGCTTGAAGCAGGAGTGTACATTGCCCCTGCTTCCCCAACAGCATACACAGGATATGTCCTAAAACAATTCACAAGTCGAAGAAGAGTGAACAATACCGAATACATAACGCTTCTATACTTACATCTGACCATTCGTCGGTATATACGTGGAACCATCCCCCTCAACATATTGAACATAGGTGGGATGAGACACCGACTCGGACCCCACTGCCTCCGGTTCGCCCGATACTGAAACAGATGCAACATACTCTATAATATATCCATAGCATTTAATCCTTAAATCTGAATAAAGCCTGGCAAAATGCACTCACGATACTCAAGTACAAAACTATACCCTATCGGAAGAATTACTAAAACAAATTTTTACAATCTTAGCAGAAGGTCTGATGTTCGTGTATTTATATTCATATTTTATCTGCCTTAAGATATCACATCGTGTTTATACGATTGTATTGTACATGTGTACATAATACATTCATCCATGCAAAATTAAGTGTTTGCCAATAAAAAATATAGTTCTATACATAGATATGCTGAATTATTAGAAATGGAAAATACATGCTGATTATATTCTGCCCTCACCTACTGCCGTTGTGAGGGATGCGTAGGATGGTGAATCACTGGTGCCTAGTGTAGTCAGAGTAGAAGAACAGAGGTGCATGTTTTTCAGCAGCATGGAAAGGGCCAAATCTCTACTCAAACACTATAATTTTTCAAACTGATTCTGATACTCACCCTTAACATAAACGACTTAGAAGAAGTCTTTAATCCACTTATAATCACAATATTTTCTACAAATGTGCTTATACTGGTCTTTGCGAGACTCTTGAATTCAGCGGATATTGATCCAAACAATTTAACATCCAACACGGATGAAACTAGAATCTAATAGAATTGTTTTGTCGAGAACTCACCTGTGACGGTAATAAAATGCGGAGAGCCGCTGACAATCGTGCCCGCCGATGTAGATGCAGCGTCCGAATCGACGAGAGTATGTTGACCCGAATGAGTAGTGTTCACTACAACTTGTGCTGTAACATGTGCTGGGGTACCTGTTGAGCCGTTGGAAGAATCTGCAGCTGTTTCGAGCGGATCCTGAACCAATAACTAAATTATTGTTTATAGTAGGCATGTCCTTAGGATCAACAGTAGGGTTCTATATAACAATATAAAGGTATAATCACAGAAACACAAGTTCTAGCATCCTCTAATTAATTAGGAAAATTCATTTTTACCATAATTATGATACAAGTATGCGCAAGGTATTGATAACACTGTATTTTATTCAAATGTAATGCAACAAACCTGAATAGGTTGTAGATTGTTCGGACTGGAAGGATCGGGACTGGTAACAACAGTGATCAGTTGCTGACCCCTTGTCGATTGACTCTGCGCCGCGCTACTGCTCCCACTGGAACTGGAAGTAGTCACGACAACCACGCTTGGCTTAGGTTCCACCCCCACTGTTGCAGAGTTACCCCCACTGTTATTAGTTCTGGTGGATGCTGCGAGGGCATACTGGGCTCCCGTCGTAGTCATGGCAATCACTTCGTCACCTCTCTCTGCTCCCACGATCTCACTACCACCGCTACCTGTCCGCTTCTGGTGGGAAGGGTCTGTAACATAGATGTACATCCCACACAATTATAGCAAATATCAATAATGTCTTCCGACAGACTCGACGGAAGAACTGCTGCTCTAATGTCCTCGTACAAGTTTAACCATCTTACACGTTACAAGACACAATTGTTAAAGCATACAGTTAATCTCCAAAATATAAGAAACAAATGGTCATTTACAAAAATAAAATAATGAAATGTTAAAAAAAAGACTGGACAAATACAACAGGCTCTGTTTTATTATTTATAAAAGTTATTTGTGCTTTCTATGAGGATACAATAGTCTGTATATATATTCTGTAACCAGGGAATAAAAGAACATAAATAGAATAATGTAAAAAATGATAATAAATATGTAATGAGCTTTATTACTATTATCGCTACGATCGAGTGATTAATAATACATATACATTCGTGTATTGTATAGTAAATAAGACAGAAAATTGGTGACGCCCGAACTGGACATTAAATGAACCGCGCGATAGTGTTTAATAAGCACCCTAACCTACATTTAAAAAAATCGGCCACGTAATTTCTTGCAGGTGGGTAGAATTCGATAATCTAGAGATCAAAGAGAAGCCCCGAAGAGCTTCCAATAGAAATGAAACACGGCACTGTAGCCGGGAACATGTAATATATCGATGCGTGTGTTGGTGCATCCTGTACCTGTAGGGTGGCAGGTACCAAACAATGTATTTCAAAGGGAAGAAAGCGGAAAGGGGAAGAGGGTGGGTCGCTAAAACGCGCTGTACGCGCTACTGGATGTTGGGGACTCCGTTTTTTTAGAGGGGTTCAAAGTATCTGTAGAAAGGTCAGATTATAGATGCAATTAGAGAACATTAAGCCTCTACCCTCTCGACAGCAATACATTTCCTAATTAGCGCAAACTTTAGTCCCCGAGAAGGTTTAAAATTTAGTGGAATAATTGTTTGACATATTATTAGTATCTGCTGTTGAAAAGATTGGCTTATTTGAAATTTCGCTTCACATAATGTAATCTACAGTTTTTTTAAAGTATACAATAAAAAAAAAACGAAAAATACTTCATACCAATCTCAATGTAAAGCATTGTATTATTTTCACAAGAGATAATTATATTGGAAAACATGCTGTGCGTGCGTGCGTGCGCGTATGTGTGTGTGCACACGCGCCGGCGCGCGCGTGCACGAGTGTGCGTGCGTACGTGGATGCGTGCACGAGTGGTATGAGAGAGCACCTGGCCTCTGTTACGCTTGACCGATGCTTGAGACTGTTCTACACGCCTTATCTATTATGCCACATTGCATATGCTCTGTTCTTTTTAATATATACTTTAGTCTATAATATATTAAAGGACTAATACGTTGTATAAGATCTCGCAATATACTTAGAAAAGTAGACCAAAGATATGATTAAATAATCCAATGCTATGGGATGATGTTTTCTTTTTCACTCATGGATATAATTGGTAAGCTGGATTTAATTAAAAGTTGCAAAGGCTTCCACATATTAGATACCCCATGGCTAAGGGGTCATAATAAAATCGGTAAAGCATGATGCAGCAGGGGAGTACTAAATGAAAAAATCCATGGCGGTCTCCTACTGTCAGGGAGGTAATGTGAAAAAGAATTGATTAATCTCCGATACAGAGATATTCAGAAGATCCGCTGAAATGGAAAACAGCATGGGATTTCTATGGGAACGAAGCTCTGTACGTCGAGTTCCCTAGAATGCGAGATGTTTTATTTGAATGTACAGATATTTAAAAGGTTACTGTTAAATTATACAGGATAAATTGGAAAATCGACAACGCGTACACAGATAGATATAGAGTAGAAAGATACTCGACACAGGGATAATATAAGAGAACATTAGCAAACAGTTTACAACGACAGGATTTGTAGAATGAGAAAGTAAAAACAAGTGATGAATAATTGGTAAAGGATATTAAACTCAAAGCTATTGTCACTGAACGAATAAGTGTTGTAAACGACAAAATATCGGGACGTCGAGGATGTGTTGTAACATCGAGGTTCTAGTTTGCGCACGATATTTCCTCGAAATTGTGCATGCAAGAGAATTATCTAAGGAAAATGTTGTTGGAAGAAAATGATAATTTAGATCACGACGGAGCACGATTTTCATAGGTCTCTTTCTACTCACCTGTATTCATGAATGGCGTGTACTCTGAACACGACGCCCGGGCGCACTTGCGCGGCCGAACGTTTCCCCCCTTGTATCCCGGTTGGGCTTTTCCCGTTCAAGGAAGAGCCGAGCCTGTGCCGGTGCCGGTGCTTGTGCCTGTGCCTGTGTCACCCAGGAAACCACGCGGACAGCCAAGCCACCGTGCAACCGAAAAACCGGAGCAGTACACTCCGACGAACCTGTATATTTTGTTGTCGACGGCTGGTCGGAGTGTTGGTTGTCTGCTGCTGTGGTCGCCTTGACTACGGCATCACTGCCCGCGTCACGACCAGTACCGTACCAAGTACATCGTATAGAGTGCATAGTATGGGCCCCCTAAAACGTCGAAGATATCGAACTTTCTTAAGTTCCGAGATTTTTATACAAGGTGCCCCATGAAACGTTCTCCACGATGTTCTCGGAAGCCGAGCTCCAGCCGTTTTATTTCAAATGTACAATATAATTTCTCTCATGGAAAGAAACAGAAATGTTCACAGTGGTGCCACTGCATAAAATCTATAATATCGACGTTCCCGAAATCAATCTTTCTACTTGCTTACATTGTCGGGATCTATGTAAAAAAATTAAATAAATATTCTCACATATTTTACACATCCAATACACCGATACACCGTTTCCGTTTGACAAGTATTTTAAACAATAGAAATTTATAGACACGCACATACATATTATACAAGGTCCTACCGCTATTTTTTTTTTTTATTAATGGTGCAATGTTCTCAACATGCAGAGTGTACGATATCGAATAATCGTAATTTCCGTGTACAAGTTGTCAGGAAATTAAACGACAGTGGTTAGCGTTTAATAAATTTACAATAGAATCAAAAGAGAAAGTTTATTGTGACATTGAAAAGTGAAAATTTTGAAAGAATAGGTTGCTTCAGAAAACTTTGAGTAACACTGCGCGTGTCCCTCTTCTTGCTTTAACGGTCACCTATATAGGCAGACACGCTTAATTGAATAGTTGCGATCAGTTTTCCGAGTTTAACGAAGATTTAATATAATTTTTTGTAATTTATTTATCGCTGAAAAGCAGCAAATGCTATAAATTGTAAACGACGATTTATCATTCGCTGAACATTTCTTCGCGTGCATGCGCAATCGTGTATTAAGAAGTCCATCGCACATCTGTCAGCCACATTATGATAATTACTTTATTTCGGCAAATATAACACTTTTTCTTTTATCAGTTAGCCTATCTATTTCCACTGCATTAAATTGTAAGAGACACGAAAACGCGTATCTCTTAATCGATTCAAACGTTTGTTTGGATCGTTCCGCGTTGTCATTCGGCGGGCTGTTCAAAATTATCAGGACGCTTACACAGAATTTCCAAATTATATTTAACGTATCGGCGAACGTGTGCATGTTATCATTGATACATATTGATCGATACCACCGAAAGCAACGAATTAACCGATTTAAGTTCGTCGATATACTACCAAACGCATACTATTAATAGTTGAAAAAAGTTCGAAAGATCGAAATTGATATATCTTAAGAAGTAATTAACACTTACTCGTTACCAGATTTTGCGACCGACAATAAATAACTGGCAGCGAGGGTTCCTCCGCCATCATTATGGAATATCTCTTGGACAAAATTGGACCGTATTCGTAATTTTTCGGCCAGTCCATCGTTGGCGTAAACGAACAGTTCGAATACTTAATCGCGGGAAAAAAGTGCCGAGTGTATCCCAGAGATACGGTTTCCACGGGCGCAAAATATTTGCCTTTTTCTTTGAAAATTCTAAATAATTTTTCCAAGTACGTTTCGCAACAATTGCGAGTCGAATAATTGCCGTTCAATTGCAAGGGGAACAAGAGCATGCGATATATATTCTTCGCATAGAAAAGAGACAGGTAAATCATACCCTAATTGTGTGTAACATTATTCGTTGCACCTGTGCGTTGTCGCATCAACTGATTTAATCGTATCGTTGTCGATCAGCAAACATATTTCTATTGACGTAATGCAACCGAAGTTTGCCCAATTGTTTTCCATGGAATATGATCGATGCGCATATGTATATCATGTTCGTGCTTTCCGTAATTCTGCGCATTGTGATTGTGACGCAGTATCGTCGAGGTTCTGTTTCTTGACGGTTCAAAGATGATGTCTTCGTCGGAAAATGATGCGGAAAATTTCGGTGAAAAGGCTACGGAAGATTCTGCGATTCTGGAAGTGAGCACGATGGCTATTGGCGGTATTATCAAACAAGAAAGTCGCGATGCGGACTTCCTATCGAATTGCAGTACGTCTATAGAAGGCTCTGTAGTGAGTATATAACCTGAAAGTTTTCTTTGACAATTCATTTCGATTGCCACGCGATTTTAACGGCCATTCAATTTTCGGGTAGCAATCTTTCAACGTTCAGCGTAAATTACATGCTGCTCAATTTCCAGGTAGCGTCTCCTTCCCTTGACAGCTTCTCCACTTTGCCGGAGCAAGAGTTATCAGACTTTCAAATAGACTCCAGAGATCTGCAAGTCAGAGTAGATAATCCTCAGAAGCACCTCGAAACGTTGGACACTTACATCACCTTTCGTATAACGACAAAGGTAAGTCTTTTCTCTAGTTTATCGTTGATGGATAATTTTAAGAAAAATATTTGATTTCAGTCTACCAGGCCAGAATTCGCGGATGGAGGATTCGAATATATCGTTCAAAGACGATACAATGATTTCATATGGTTGCGACAAAAGCTAGTAGACTCGTATCCGACGCATATCATTCCAGTGAGCGATTATGTACTTTTTGTATTTCTAGAGTAATATTATGATATTCGTGTAAAAGAACATGCGTTAATTTTACCATTGTAGCCGATGCCTGGGAAGCATACGTTACTCGCGCAGTTAGATCGTTACTCCAAAGAATTTATTATAGCTCGTATGAAACTATTGCATATATTTCTTAACAGAGTAGTTAATCATCCTATTCTTAGTTGCGACAAGAATTTATATATCTTTTTAACTACCAAACCTGCAGTAAGTATATCGTTCGTTAGAATATTGGAGGATTTTTGTGTGTTATTTCTGTTTTGCTTGTTTTAGGAATTCCTTGTGCATCGTAAAAATCGTGCAAACGTTCTCATCAAAATGACTGATTCCTTACAGAATATAGCAAGCACGTACACCATGAAACAACGTCATTTCGAATTTGAGCAAGTTCGAGACTATTGTACAGCTCTTAGTGAAAAATTAGTAACCATAGATAAAATAAATCATCGCATCCACAAGGAGAGACAAGGTAACGTAAGAAATGCCTGGATAATGAAATTCATGTACATCGTAAACATACCAAATACTTTTATTATGTTGTGTCAGACTATTTGCTGGAATTGCATCAATTGCATCCGATATTCACATTATGGGCGACTTCTGAACCAGAACTTACCCCTATTCTATTAGCAATTGCAAAAGCTGTAGAATGTAATACGGAAGCACACCAAAAGTTGCTTGAAAATGTTCCACACGAGGAGCGAGAATACATCTCGTATATAGATGCAGTCAAGAATGCTTTATCTCGACGGGATTCGATGCAAATCGAATACGAAATAACTATCGACGACCTGACGAAGAAACGATTCGAGAAAGATCAAGTAGGTGCATGAAAAATACTAAAATGGAATGGAAATTATGATAATCTAAAATATCGATTGTTTAAGCAGCTAATGGGACTCTCAAGTGGTACGGTCGCAACACAAAATTGGGGTGGATCGTTGTGGAAAGCAGAATCTCGTGATGAAAAATTGGAACGACTCGGGCAGGCGATTCCGCGATTGGCGAAACAAGTAGAAGTTCTGCAAGATCGTGTAGAATGTGCCAATGAAAATTTACGCAGCGACTTGCAAAGATGGAACGTGGAAAAACAGATAGATTTAAAAAATATGTTGATCTCTATGACGGATCGACAAATACGTCATTATCAGCAATGCATGAACGCCTGGGAGGAGATTCTGACTGGTTTAAAGTTAGACGGAGTAGGATCCGATGTTACTATAGGAGCACCTATTAAAATTCCCGTTTAAACACCATATGGACACACGTATACATACCTTAAACATCTTGTGCATTTATATAAGGTAAAGAACACACCGAACACAAAACATTCGCTATTACCGACGAAACGTTTATTGCAATTAAGAAACTGACCTCGTCAGCTTTAATGTCATCGCTTCAGCAATTAAATAACTTCGTCTCTTAAGTTTTAAATGTTCTTTGTCGAAAGTTCGATCGGTACTTACATAAATTACAAGTGCATCCGTTAGATGTATACGTTGCAAATTTGTATAATGTATTCATAGTTTCGATATATAAAAAAGTTTATGGTAAAATGGCTTTATGATACAATAAGATGATGAAACATGGACGTGAAACAAAAATTAAATTAAAACACGTTCAATTCTATAAGTATTAGCTAGAGCAAATTTCGGCATAGAATCGACTACGATCTTAAGATATAATATATGTATATTTATATAATATATATAATACACACACGCACACGCGCGCGCGCACGCACACACACACACACAGATTTTCTTTCAGATCACCAATTAAGTTCGGGACCAAATACTACATGGTTTTTCGCGCTAGTTCTCTCTCTGTCTCTCCCTCTCTTTTCATTTTGAACCACATACAATACATTTATTGACAATCAGTTTTTAGTCACCTGTATCTGACGATAGATACCAAAGTTATCTATGTATCATAGATAGTCAATATATAATGCTAGAATACAATTTACAAATTCGAGCAAACGCTTACAATGTTCGTTGTATCGTTAATCAGTACTCTTATTCTATATTATTAAGTTTTTTGGACAATCTATATACGGCAGCACTTAACAAACAACTTATTCGGTGGTAGTCTTGTGAAAAAAAGACAGTCCACTGAATCTATACAGCGTCGTATCTGTTGTTATCCATGTTTGGGACTAACAATTCTTAAAATACTTATTATATAATATATATGTGTATATATACATATATTATACATACGTTCATATATTATATATATATATAATATTTATGTATAATAAATGTATATACGGTCTCAAGACATTCATTACATTGTACACGTTACCTTATTAATGATGAAACTCTTAGATTTGTATCAAGAAATAAATTATTATTTGCAACATAGTCTCAAACTGACAGTGACCTTACTCAATCGAAGGATCGTTTGGTATCGGTGTTATGAAAAACTCCACCAAATTGTCCAGATCATACAATCTAGTTATAGAATCACCTGTAAAACATACATTTGTTTACTTCCATTATTGCTCTAGTCAACAGAATGAAATACACTAACAAATCTGAAGGAAACACATTCTTAAAGTTGAAAATTAATTTTTTTTTATATGGCGAAAGCCGATGCAAAAAAACAATTAGTTTGAAAATGATACGTACCAGCTAGAGTCATTTCGTTATGCAAGAACCGTACCATATGCGCATACGGTTGTTGTATCTTTTCTCTCAACTTTGGCGCAAGACGTCGAGTCGGATTCCATAACGGACTCCGAAAATTCGGAACGTTTATACAGTTCGGTTTACAGGATTCCGGTTTTACTTCTTCCATCGGCAATATGTCCGTTATTCTGTAATGGCTCGTATCGATGTTCCATGTGAATTTACACCCTACTTCGTATTGTTTTCTCTCTTGGGAACTATACACATTTGAGATTTTCAGTGAAACACTCGATATAAAGTATTGTATCGAAGGAAACCTCTAAATACACAAATGTCCATACTAACCACTGTGTTTGATTGTTAATCTCGCTAGCTTGGATCTTCATGATCAACAAACAAATTATGTCGCCGCTCAACGCACATATATCTATGATCTCGATATCGTAATCGCTACAGTGCCAATATCTCTTCTTGAATCTCATGCAAATCCAGTCAGCGATGTGATGAGAAAATGTTTCTATATCGAAACTCAGCTGGTTTATCGACACGCAAGGTACTATCTGAAAATACAACGATGCTCATATCAAAACTAACTAAACACTAAGAAATCAAAATATTAAAATCGTAGTAGAATTAATAGAAAAAATATTTGGTGATATTATATACAGTACCATTTTCTCAGCTTTGCTGTTGCTGATCATTTGCATTTGTACATATCCAGATCCATGAACGAGCATGGGAAGTACACATTGATAACTCACGTAACCTCCGGTCTCTTCGTCTGTGAAAGAAATGTGTGAACGCTTATGCACGCTACATATCATTCGTTTAATTCGTCTAATTGCAAATGTTAAGTAATTTGCTCGAAAAATTCGTATAATGCGCACCTTCGACATCGGTGATGACCGATATCATTTCGTCGTCCATCTCTATGTAACTTCTCTTGAAATGGGCAGTACATTTGATAATGGGATACTGTAAATTGATTTTCGGAACGAGCGGAGAGGAGTTTACAGAATATTTGGCCAAGCGATCTCTGCTTATGCCTCCATTGGGAAGCTGATTCTGGTTTAGCGTGCGTAGCACATTCTTCTCAGCTACCAGGAGAAAAGTAGAAAAAGAGAATCGATAAGTCGGCGAGGAAAGGTTCTATTGAAACGGACTCGAGGAATCAAATATGGATTTACCTGAATCACCGGTTACATCGTTCGACACTCCAACATCTTGGCTGATACTGAAATCGTCCGGTTCGCTCTGATCGGAATCCACCCAGTGTTTTTTGCCGTTCGACAATGCTGGCGACATAGTCGGTGACGAAGGTATTTGATGTATGGAGCAGCCACGATGTCTGAACTGATCTCTGATGTGCTTGAAAGGAACTATATTCTCGGCGTCCTCGGTCTCGTCGCAGAACTCATACTTCTTGTCGGCGAGTCTTCGTTTACGGAACGAGCTAAGCTTCTCGCAGGTCTCCTGTGCTTCGTCCGTAAACTCGTATGCCTTTTCCGCTTCAAGAATCAGCTTGTGCGTTGCTCTGGTCGTTCTGGACTGCGAGGAATTCACAATCGGAGGCGGAGAGTGTAGATTTGACCGTTTCCGTGGACTCGGTTGACGAAACGACCTCGACACCGGCGGAGACATCAGGCGCGAAGAACAAGAAGGATTTATGGAGTGGAGCGGAGAATTCACATTGCTGGAAGCCACGTTGTTCCCCTCTTCAGAAGCACCCGGCTGAGGAGAGCTTGAGCGTTGACTGCGACTGCTACTTCTATGACTAGATTCCGAATTTCGAGTCTTAAGTATATCCGATGGCGGCGTGAGAATTGGCGAAGACCAACAGCTGGTCATCTTGAGATCGGAGGGGAGCCGCTGCGGGGTCGATCGAGGAGAACACGAGGGGTGCTTCACTAAGGTAATCAGATCACTACCAATATTTAATTCCTGAGACATGTCCTCACAGAAATCCTGCAATATCTTGTCCCTGACCGATATCGCTGTTGCTTGTTGCGACCTCACATTCAGGCATTTACAGTCGATAGGATCCGCGCACTCGCACAACTTAACACTATCAAAGGCAGGCTTACTTCTATCACAGACACAATCGCTTTGATTACTGTTCGAGGTATTCGACGTCAATGGGTCATGAGCTAACTTATCGTTATAAGCTAAGTGGTCTAATCTAATTGGTTCCTCTGGAAAGTCCTGTTCTATACTCAACTCACATCTGGGCGACCGATCGACCACGCACTCCGGCGTGCCTAATTTCTCGTCGGAACTTTCGTATCGTTCCACCTTTGTGTAATCCAACTCCTCCACGTCGCTCATGTCTAATGGCACTGTGTCCGATATCACAGTGTCCTGTTTATCACAAGTCTTCTGATTCTTTGACTTTGGAATGTCCAAGTCCACCCTGAGCACATGTAAAAAGTTTCCTGTGTTAACTACTACATGATTCCAATAATTCAAGCAAACAGTTGCTCGGAACCTGGGATATGGAGAAATTATTTCATAGATGGTGTGAACTGTGAGTCCATGCAGAAGACAGTTGCATCGCACGCAACCATCCCAATTTGCAGCCAGCTCTGTAGACACCCAAATAGTGTTCTTACTAACGTTAACTTAATGTATATGACTGGTTTAACGTGATTCTCAGTCGCGTTACCTTCGCCTTCCTCTTCATAAGATGCCGCAACTTTTAAGCAATCCTTACAATTCTCCAGAGATGGAACTGTAGTTATCGTTAAGTATGCTCTGTCTGTTGGCTGCAAATGCAGCCAGTTTGTACTAAAAATTGTTAAACGATCGTTATCTTTCAATCTTGCTTGGTGATCAAGTATATATCGAATGGACTTATTAGAGACTCCACCTCTAATAGTTATATCGAAGCTTACCAAAGGCCATGTATCACTAGCTTATTCCGTTCCATTGGCCATTGAGATATGACAATGCTGAGCTCTCTATAAATACTGTAATTACCAAACAGCGTAACCTCGGCGACTTTGCGGGCAACATGATTTGGTGTGAAAGCCCACCAGTGTAACAAGTATTTGTATAAGGAGGTGTTGCTGCTCATATCCATTGTGTACGTGTATGTAAGTAAAAATTGACCACATTGTGTCAATCCCATTACGATGTGCCTTAAAAAGTGAAAGCAATAGTCAGACAAACAGCATGGTTGTTTGAAGTAAATGTTATACACATACCCTGCTTCTAATGCAGATTTTGGAATTACGTGTAGAAGCGGCAAGTGTCTCCATGAAGGTACGGTAGCGAACAGTCTTTCCTCTGATGCATAATTGTGCACTGATAGACAACCTCTGATCTACGATCGAATAGAAAAATAAATGTATCACACTTACCAAAGAGGGAATTATTTAAATATTTTCCCCAAGTCCTCAACAGTATTGTTCATTCCCATTTCGATTTTAGATAACATGCAATCGCTATTTCATTAAAATCGTAATAGAAAAAGGAAAACACAAATTGATAATGTATGAATGGGCAAGAACAAAAGCATATTTTTTCTTGCAGCCATTAGACACTTGACCGTGATTGAACAGTTCGTTAACGAGCATGCAAGCGTTTATCGAGAAACAATGAAATAGTTTTCTCTCGAGCATAATCGTGGTACGATAGTTTTACTTTTCTGTTTCGTTGTTTCGATCGAAAACGCATTTTGACAGATATACATTGAGATGCGTTGCTTGTGTCTCTGTCAGTTTCACGAATAGCACCGCAAGTTGAAGGTTAAGCAATCGTACCTCTCTTAAAAATAGCTTCTGTAAGAAATGTCTTTTACTGCGACGATGGGAAAGACATGGTTTCTGACCCACTATAACGTATTCCGATCTTTCGGAAGTAATATCAGAGAACCATTCATTGCAACAGTCTGAGGTAGTGTCGGAAGACGATGCGTCCGCCATTTTTAAATAACCCTACTAAGAGATACAGCGTGAGGAGCGTCCAGAAGATCAGAGAATACGATTCACTGTTGTACAATTCTCCGAGGTTCACCACACGAGCGCACCAGTCGAATTGTTTTCACACTTTCCTCTTATATACTTATAATTTGACTTTTAGCGTTATAGCGAATGTATTTATCTTACAATCATACGAAATTCTATGACCGCTTTGCGAAATACGGAGAAATTATCGAAGAACATCCACCGCGGTTGAAGGATCGAGCTGATACACTCAACAAGATATAAGCATTCCGCACACAGTATTTAGCTTTGTGTCGAATTCATGTTGGTCAATAAAAAATACAAAATTCCTCTAACCCTGAGAGGTTAAAGAACTTCGGTCGTCATTCGTTCCCTACTGTCGGAGAGTCAGGCAAATTCTCTTCAGAATTTAAATGAAACCCGATGTTTGAACACGAAATCATGCTTCGACCTTATTTTTTAGACAATTGTAACGCTATATAGAAAACATGGATATTACGCTGGATGATAGATTGAACGTGTTGCAGCAAATCAGTCAACAAAGGCTCGTCGAAATATTGGACGCGATTCCTGGGATCAAAGATCTGGTTATAGAACAGAAACTTATGAAAATTTTGGATAATTTCATTGGGGTTTCTGTATTCAAGTAATTTCTTTTTTCACGTGCAATCCAATGTTTGCTTAAAATATACATAAAGTATAGAATACTATGTTTCATTTAGACGCTTCGGAGTGGATAAAATCTATAAAATGGAGCAATTGGATGGCTTCAAACTCTCCAACTCACAACGCATCTTTCTGGTCTCGAGTGATTTAATTTCTTGCAAAAAAGTGTTGGATCAAATTCAGTCAGAAATTTTACCAAATGTCAAGCAGCACGTACAACCATGTCATCATGTTCTGGTTACTCCATTTGTGCCGGCTGTTCTTAATGCTATAATCGAAGAAGAAGGTAATCTAATCATTTACGTATCATTGTCTTTGATTGAACCATAAGAGTTTTGTTTTAATTGGAATGTCTTTTGTACACAGGCTTGTCCGAACTGATTACCGTACAATCATTCTCCTGGGAATTTATAAGACTAGATGGCAATGTTTTATCTCTAGAAACTTCTATGTTTACAGATCTTTATTATCACAAAGATACTGCTTTGTTACCAGCATTGGCACGCAGCCTGTGGTCGCTACAACTAATACTTGGCTCTCCTAAACTCACACTTTCACTCGGAAAACACAGTGTACAAATGCTTAAGATTATAGACTCTATGAAACAATGTCTAGGTTCGTCGAATATGGAAAATGAAATTGGAGCTTTGATCCTGATGGACAGAAATTATGATTCGGTTACACCGCTTCTAACGCCTGTAACATATGCTAGCTTACTGTACGAAGTCGTGGAAATAAACGCTGGTATAGGAACCTTGGGCAACTCTCAGACTAAATTGGATCCGAATAAGGACCAGATTTATGGAGAAGTAAGAGACAAACTGTGCAGCGACGTTTTTCCCATCTTACATGGAAAAGCTAAATCTCTAAAATGTACATAAATATATTTTGTACATGTATCACTCTGTTGACATCGTTCGTCCAAACAGTACTTATTTAGTAATATTCGCTATTTTCTGTTAGCCGAACAAGACGCCATAAAAACGATGAAATTGTCTGAAATGGAGCGATACGTAGCAATCAGATTGCAGAAAACCAAGGACATGACACGACAATTAGCTTTTCATATTTCTGCCTGCCAACTTATCGCGGACACGTTAGGATCCGATTTTCAGGCTATACAGAGGATAGAGAAGTCCATAATAGAATGCAAAGATAGAAAAGAATGTTTAAGTTATATTGAAAGATATATCGGTACGCAGGCTTTCGGCTGGCTTGAAATGATTTTATTCAAAGCTGATCAACCAATTCTTTTTAGACGATCATTCGCTGAAGACTTTACGTTTGCTGTGTTTATTGTCTATCACGAGCGACGGTCTCACGCAAAACGAGATATCCTCTATTCAGAAGCTACACCTTCACGCGCATGGTTATAAGCATATTCCGTTATTTTATAAATTGCAAAACGTGGGTTTGCTGAAATGCAGGCCAGAAAATCTTCTGCATAAATTACCAAATTGGACCAGTGAATGGAACAATGGTGCTCAAAGGACGAAACTTTTGCCTAGCTACTTTAAACAGACCGAGCAAAAAGGACGTGCATGTCCTAGTTATGTGTTTAACAACGCTTATGTTCCTGTGATTGTTAGTACGGCAGTTCTCATGATTATTCGGTTAATATTTTATCAAAACTAATAGTGTCAATATATTTTTGCAGGCTCAAGCATTGAATGCTGTTGTAAATCAGGAGAACGATCGTTGTAATCTTGAAGAATTATCTAGTTTACCGAATTGTGTTATAAGCGGACAATATGGTACATTACACCCGAAAATAGTGGTGATATGCATAATAGGTGGTATCACTTTCGCTGAAATAGCTGCTTGCAGGCATATAGAAAAATCATCGGGAATCCAACTTGTTCTTGCATCCGATAATATTATAACGGGTAATAAAATCCTTGAAAAGATACAAGAAATATAAGAACTTTTCGATTATTGTATAAATACTGAATAGATATGTATATACAGGATCTCCCGACGACTTTGAGGTGATCAAATTAGTTGGGACACCCTGTATAATTAATATTTTTTATTCTTATACCGTAAATTGAATGCTTAATGTATATAAATAATGAGACTCGTGTGCAAAAAAAAACACGAATGATCAGTGGTACCCCAAAATAATGTACTGTTAGTTTATATACTGTTATTTGCAATATTATTTACATGAGCGTGTACATAGTATAATTACGATCCATTGTCGAACACCCAAGTAAATAACTTTCAATGATTTTAATTTAATAATTTCGATTCTCCTCGCGATTACGATCCCTGTCGCGATCGCGTCTCTGACGACCCCAATCTTGTCCCTGCCGGTTGTAATTCTGCCTGTCGCGGAAGTTTCCTTGATTTCCTCTTGAAAAGAAATTTCCTGTAACAAAAGAAATTGCACATTGTCATCGTACTCTTTCGAGTGCTGGGTATACAATTTGAAATTTAGAGCTATTCGAAAACTCAGTCGATCACCTTGTTTCATTTCAAAGATACGTTCGTTAGAGTCGACAAAGTTGTTCACTTTATCGGTGAGTTGCAGGGCTAAGGATTGAAGTCTGCTCGGTTCGCTGCGATGCATGACAACGGTCTCTGTCGGATCATCCAGCGATGCCATCAGCTCTTCGTTAATAATCATTTTACTGATAATGGAATGAACAACAGGTCGCTTCAATTGGAACATCTCGGCTAGTTTCGGCATAGAGATTGAATCGTAAACGTGCGAATACGTGAACAAATATGTTCTCAAAGCTTCCTCCTTGATCAACCTTGTAAGCATGTCTCGAACTTTGTCCGCTTGATAAAAGAGATCCCAAACTTTTGCGTTCATCTTCTCGTTGATTATAAAATTATTACATGCCGACCAGTTTCCGTTGCGCATCGCTTTTGCTGCGGCTACGACATGCTCTCTCATCGATTCCGGAGGGCCGACCAACGATTGACGTTCGCTCGATCTCAATTGTTGGTAAAAAGTTTTCGAGATCATCCTCCTTCTCGCGTCGAATTCGTGGGCAGCCATGTATGGGATTTCAATCAGCATCGCGGAAACTAGATAAACGCATTCCAAAAGCTCCAAGTTGATGTGCATGTGAAATGGCATTTGCCTTTGTTTCTCAATCTTCTCTTGTTCCTTGCTACGCTCGTGTTGCCTCTGGGGAAGGAGACCTTGCGCCAACAGTTCTTTTACTTTTCCCGTCACCATCAAGTCGACTAGACAATTGTGCGCGTCTTTGATATTCGCGTGACGAAACGCGCATAATCCCAAGTGAGCTATAGTTCTGTTGTACAAAATCTAGAAACGAATGAAAATTTGGTTTTTAGTATTATATAGTATATCTATAAGAATACAGAGGAAAGACAACGAGTTCCCGAAAACACATACAGACCTGTGTGGCTGGATCAGAATGCTGAATGGTTTCTTGTAAATGGGACATTAAAATTAGGTCACGTGCTTGGAACCAATTGTCGTGAAGCGCATGATGATAAATATGAGAAAGAATCGCGCGAGTCCTAAGTCTGTCCGTTCCATCGTGGGCGTAAACGTATTTACACAACTTTTCCATTACTTGGACGGACGTTATAACGTCTGACCCGAGTTCCTCCTGAAACAATCCATCACCGTATCGATCATCGAATGGTCTCTTTGCATTTGCATTTCTGAAAATAATCTAAATGCTTACCTCTTTCTGTTTAAGAACATTCGGATCGAATTTGTAATACAAATGCTCGATTTTACGTAAATACACGCGGCAAAGTTCAGACACAGTTCTTTGTCTCTCCAAATACTCTTGAACCTTGTCGATTATCGTGGACACTTGTTTCTCGTCTTTCAATCGCTCCACGTACTCGTTGCTGTGCGGATCACATTCCTTTAGCAGTTTTGTGAACTCTTCGTCTAAACGTTCCACTAACGTTAATACACATCCATGTATTTTATATGGAACCACTTCGAACTCTTCCGTATCCTCGGACACGTTCTCAGCGATTATCATGTCCTTGGTGCTCAACAGCATGTCCAGCATCTCTGTTATACGTTCCAAAATCTTGGACCAGTATTCAGGCTTCATCGCATCCGACACTTTCGGATTGTAATCAAAGATGGAAGATACAATCGAAAACTTGATCTTTACGGCCACCGCCGACCCAAGATTATGAGCGTCGGCGATCGATTGCAATTCGTGCAGGAGCTCTATCTGTTCCCGTCTGTCTGTGCGCTTTTTACCGCGAGCTGCAATGATCTCCGACAGCTTCTTCAAAACAGCGGCCACGTTGATCTCGGCATCCTTGGCAAACATTTTCGGCTTCTCGGATGGGATGGCCACACCGCCTTTCACAGTCTCCCATTCGCCCTCTCCATCGTCCTCGTCCTTCCTTTTCTTTCTTTCTTTGTCTTTACGTTCCTTTCGTTGCTCTTTTCGTTTCGCTTTGTCTTCTTCTTCCTCCTTATCAGCCGCCCTGCTAGAAACAACCGGAAGCTTGTATCGATTCTATTCAAAGTATATTCGTTACAATCGACCCGCGTGTATATTATATTCAGATCTACTTCTTAATGAATCGTTCGCGAATATTTTGATATTGGCCCTCGTCTTCGCTGCTCATGCTTTCACTGTCCGAAGAGCTGCCCCACTCGGATTCGCTTTCGCTACCGTCTTCACCATCGGTCGCACTTTTCTGGAAAGTTATACAACATTTAAAAATGTGTCGGACAAGTACTTTGAATATTTTCTGGTAGTAGCATTTTACGAACTTTAAATTTTGATATGTCCGGTTCGCTCGCTTCGGATCCAGCTTTCTTGAAAGCCACAGCGCTGTCGTCCTCTTCTTCAAATTCTACAACTTCTTCGGCTAAAACGTTAAGCATGAATTAATTTCCGTTTGTAATGATATACATATATCATACTTGCTATTCGACATTCTACATATTTACGTTTCTCTTCTTCTTCGTCATCGTCTTGATCCGGATTCTCTCTAAACTTGGCTATATCATCCTCAAAGTCTTTATTATATTTACGAAGTTTCTGACGTAACGAAGTCAAACACTTTGAATTATTTTTCGACATATTCTTACGCCCTTCACGATCCTCCCATACTTCATTGATAAAATCTTCCATTTCTACTAAACACCTGACATAAAATCGTGGTGTTTGGCCAGCTTCCTCTTTCGCGATTACTGGCAATGCCTTTTGATAGGCACGCATCAGATCCTCGAAACCTGTATTCATAGAGTAGGATAGTTATCGTCCACATATTTTTAATCATATATGTTTATTATCTGAAACACTTACTTGACAGCATACTGCTCATGTCTTTAATCTTTTTATAATTTCGTATGAGCTTTATGAGATTTGCGATTTCTTCGTATCTCTTCTCCTTCGTCGAACGAACAACACGTTTTGTTTCTTCTTCTTCATCACTGAACTGTGTGTGGGACAAATACAAAAATTAAATAACTCAAAGTAAAGTACTTGAAAAGCGACAGTTGTACTTACAGTGAACGCTGCAGTTGGTCCTCTTGGTGTTTGCTCCTCCTCCGATGCGCTTTCAGTCTCAGAGTCTGAGCCAGTTGCAAAAAAACGACTCATATTGTACAAAAATACTGTAACAAAAATGCGAAAAAATTTTTCGTAGCAATTACAATATTTTTACAGTATTAAAAAGCGCTTGTACATGTGTAATTAAAAAAACTCTCATGTATATGCGGCAACCTGGACTGTCGTCAAACACATGGCATAGCATTTTCATGAACAACAATCGAAAAAGTAGGCGCGCTGATATCAAATGCAAGTTCCTTTAAAAATACTAGTACTATTTGTTATAGAAAACTTACAGAACTCGTAAAGTTAATGTTTCGCTTTTCTTATAAACGGTAGGACTATTAAAGGTTAGAATGACGACGATATTAAAGGCGGACATACGATATTAAACGTAGCATAATCACTTGACAGTAGTAGTGCCTCTTGTAGTGAGTTCTCGAAGCTCCATCCAGGGGTCCGTACAACGCCAATTCATTATTAACCAAATTTACCAACAGTCGATCTTAGCTTCGCCAATAAGAGCGAAAATTGTCCGCGCTCGACGTTCTCTAATTTCATTCTCGAAACGCTACAGTAAATATCGCATGGAGCGATGAAAATTTCAATAACAACACCACCGTCGGGCGAGCCGGTCGCACCGGGACAACGATTCAATCCCCTTTCTTTAATCGTGCGGGCCCGCAAAGAGGGGACACGTCAGATGTCATGCATACCAGAAAATTAAAACGGCTGACACGACTAAATTATTTATTATTTCGGATCTGAAAAATTAGTGATTATTCTTTAGACATTCTGAAATAAGAATCAACAGCGTTATTCTTAAAATTATTATCGTCGCGTAGTAAAATTATTCGGAAATTTCGCGCTCTCTGACTTCTGCTTGCGCACCTGGCCGACGGACGGTCGAACGCTCTCGTTCGAGCGCGTGCTAGTTCGCGCGCTTCGCTCTCATTGGCCAGTCATTTTTCGATCAAAACTCGTTAACAAAGCCGCAAATGACCTCAGGAACCCCTCATTTACCGCTGTCAAATTACTTTTGGGACACCCTGTATATTGTGTAACTCTGTGTACATAGTAAATCTACCACACAATTTTGACAAACTTAGTTAAAAACTTGTGAAGAAATAATTCTGATCCATTTTATAATAAAACTGGTTTTTATTTCAAATAAGCTTTTTATTTTTGACCTAACGAGTAATAAGAATTTGTTCAAATTTGCTGACACTGCATTAAATTATTAAAAGAACCTCTAATATGACTAACAAGGCCAGTAACGCAGGTAACGTGTCAGAGGATATTTTTCTTTTGGAGATTTCTGGTTTGGCTAAGTATTTTGTATTCCACTGATTTAGGAGAAATAGACCCTGTACAGGAAGAATTGGCTGGTCGTGTACGGGAAGTTGGAAACCATGCTATCTGGAGTTTGTCTAGCTGTAAATCTGGTTTTGGTGTGGATCAACTGCGAGATGATGTAACAGAAACGTATTGGCAATCTGATGGTCAACTTCCACACTTGGTAAATATTCAGTTCAAGAGGAAAACAACAATAAGAGATATATGTATTTATACAGATTATAAGCTGGATGAAAGCTATACTCCTAGTAGGTGAGAATATTATTAAAATACCTGGATGCTTTATCAATCATATGAACAAAGATTCTAGAGTTTAGACTAAAATCGTTAAGAGTACAGTTGTGGTTTCTTCTCATTAACCTAATAAGCTGTTCTTTTTAGGATAAGTATTAGAGCAGGCACAAATTTTAATGATCTCCAAGAAGTAGAAGTAATGGACTTGAATGAACCTAGTGGTTGGGTTGTGATTCCAATAAAAGATATAAATGACAGACCTATTAGGACATTTATGATACAGATAGCAGTAATAAATAATCATCAAAATGGGCGTGATACTCACATGAGACAAATTAAAGTTCACAGTCCTACGCAAGATGTTCTTGGACCACCAGCTCCTTATATTCCAGGCCAATTTCTGACCAATGAATTTCTACGTTATGCAACTGTTAGATAAAATTTATACCAATCTACGTTTCCTTAGCATTAAATACAAATTTTTTTATAGAAGAACCCATGTGTTTGTTCACTACCTTCATAATCAAATATTGACAGACATGTAATTAAACACAGCTACCATTTTCAAACATAAGATGTGTGTATACAGCTACATGTATTCGAATTCAGAGAATTTGTATTATGAATTGTAAGGAAAAAAAAATATAAACACACTTTATAATGACTTCCTTTTCATCTATGATATATCTTTTCTTACAAAGTAGTGCCCAGAGTAACAATCCAACTGTCTATGCGCAAACATGATATTAAATACTATATTAATTTTAATATTAATTAACATAACAAGTTGTTCGGTAAATCGGCAAGAGAGTTACACTCTAAATACCGCACTTGATCAGACAACGAAATTTTTTGGAAAATTACGATTAAATCATGGTATGTAATATTTCATCGATTATACATTAGCTACACATTTTTTCCTACAAATATTATACATTGTGGTATTGTTTTTAGAAATTAAAAGTTTTGATGATAATACATTAACTAAAATTGATGAGAGAATCAAGGATCATATTGTAAATATGTCGAAAATGAACATTGGTCGTCATAAGAGAAAAGCAGTGTTCAACAGGGGTATGTATTTATTAAAAACAGTATTAAAAATAAATATAATTTCTGATCAATATATTTTATGTAAGCTCACAAATCTCAGATCTTACTAAATTTACCTTCGAGTCCAAATAGTTCTTTAAATGCATGTTGTAAGTTAAGGTCTGTTAAATATTTAAACAATTGTCCCAAATCGTTATGACATTCAGAAGTAGGAAAAGCTATTTCTTTAATATCATTAAACCGACGCATACTATCTATATTTTGACAATCCTCATGCTTCTCCAATAATCGTATCACTATTTTGTGCCAGTTCATAGACTTAACCTGAAATCGTTGACAAAAGTAGCAATTACGTTTATATTAGTTACTATTGTTATTATATTACATACATTTTGCCAATAATATTCGCAGTCTTCATAGGCACCTTCTATACAAATAATGCCTGGCTTTCCAGCCATAGAAAAACCTGTAAGAGAATTTTCCTTGGCTAAATTAACTACCTTCTTTCTTTTAAATTTACTATATATATGGTGACTATATATCCAATATCTAGCAAACGTTGTAGATCTTAGTTCTTTATTGCTGCATCTTCCAACTGATTCATTTCCATCAGTCGTATTAGAAGAGGTGATGTAATGTTCTTCGTTGTCTTGCAACCATGATATCAACGTGTAAATACACGGTTCATTCTTTTCTTGACTATCTACAATTTTGCTCAGAGCTCGATTTAAAAGAAGCTGTTGAGTTCTATGTAATAATGAACTCCTCGCGTATACCACTGGTTTCTCTCTGGGATAATTAACAGACAGAGTAACTAACAATTCAATATTTCCCTGTAGAATAGGCAGAAGTTCTAAATGAATATTACAGTAGAGAAAGTGGACTTGAATAGAATTAAGCTTACAGCATTCACCGAAAGGTTGATTGAATACTCCAATTGTTTAGGAAGCTCTTCTGTTGGGTTTTTAATGAATTCGTTAATGTCAGCAAGTATACCATAATCCGCGATGTGCAATTCTTTAGGATAAACAGATTGCAAAACTTCCAGTTCGTAGATTTGCACTGTTAAATTTTCTTGTATTTCCTTGTATGTGGTCATATTCGTGATTTTTGTACATTCGAACACGAACTGTTTCTATATTTGTGGACAAAAATCACAATCACAGTTAAGGTTATAAACACGTAATGTCACACAAACATGCCACGTGCGTTCTGACAAATCATATCAAACCGCGAAATAGATTATTCAAATTTAAATTCGAACGATTTATAATGTTTCACGACCCACTTTTTAGGTATCAATGTACTACACGGATTTCAAGATTACAATCAATTGAACTTCACTAATGTGTATGATATTGATTTTTTTTTCTCTTCAAAACGATTACCAAGTAGTTTGGTTTGCAGTGGTTCTGAATGCTTCAAAAATAACTATATACGAAGTAGACGTGTGTATTACATTCCTTATATTGCCTCGATTTTACTTATACTTATATATATACTTATATATTACTTATATTTATACAATTACAGTACATTAAAATTTATTTTCAGAATTACAATTTCTATCCTTTAGTTAATTACGCTCTAACTACAGGAAGAAAAATAATAGTAAACTGTTGCAAGTATGAAGCTCTTTTAATTGTTCAAAACTGGGACAGTTCGATCTTGGTTCTACGGTTTTCCAAAGAATATGATTTGTATTCTGTTCAAGATTTTGAGCCCAGTAACATGACTGATCTAGCAGTCTGGCATGGAATGAATCAATTGCACTTGGGCATTGCTTCAGACTTGAATATTTCAATCTATACCTGGTTTGGCGATTATTTTGATTTACTACAAGTGATAGATCATGGTGCCAAAAAGTTAGTTCCCTTTTACAGCAAAGAAATTATGTGTCTTGTTGCTACTGGGTCCACTACTTTTATCTTTAAGTATTTCTATAGACACAATAAGTTTCTTACAACGCAAATACTACCATCAAGCCAAGATGCTTCTTCTCTTCAGATGAGAGAAAGCCACTTCACAGAACAGTTTCTATGCATTTCCACAAAATCTTCTACAATTGTATATAAAGAAAGTCATGATCGGTTTGTTCCCTTTCAACAAATTTCATTTGGAGAATCTACCGTACCAATATTTTCAAACAAGGCAACATTATTTCTACTTTTGCGCAACGACACAATACTATCATATTGGTACAATGGTTGGAGGTTTACAGACTTGAATATAAGACTGCTCGGGGTTGAGCAACTTCAACAAATTCTGTTGCACAGAAAAGAATTGTTGTTAATCAAGTATAAGAATGGTACATGGACTGTAACAGAGCCAACATGGATCAAACAAAAATCCTACAAGGATGTGCTAGAAGAAATTAAGACATGGAATATTAATGCAAAGAAGGCAGCACAGAGAACTCTATTGAACAACCCAGTTGCTAAGAATTCTATTAGAATTCTAAATGGTTGCATTCATCAGCTGATTGCTTACAATGTAAGATTCAATTTGTAGTTACACTATTTCGATCAATTAGTATAAATTAACAGTTATTACTTCTGCAGATAAATAACCATAATTATCGTGCATCGAAGGATGCAATGAAACGATACAAAAAATTGATTTCGAAGTTGAAAGACCAAACAATTAGATTAAACAGTAAATTGCACTCTAATAATTCACTGATTACTGTCTCCAAAATACAGAAGCTTCGTATTAAATGCAAAGCAAAGTGTAAAACGCATTTTTTGAATGTCAAAAAAAATAATGGTCTTCTGTCAAAGCTGACAAAGCTATTCAACGAACACCAACCACAGAGCTTTAAAGCTTTAAGAGTAATGGAAATTGAGATTTGGAAATGCCCAGTCCTTAGTCTCACTATAAAAAAAATTCAAATCGATAAGTCAATCAATGGAATGTTGTTAAACGATTTTGAGAGGAATGTTTTAAAAGTAATTGGTGACCAGAAAATTTCAGGTAAAATTAAAAATTTCCATTTCCATATACCATAGAGTGACTGCATAAAAAATTATGTATTGTTATAGGCAAACATACTTTCTTTGGTATGAAGGTGATAGATGCTTTCATGACATTGGATATTGCTTTAAACAGAACAAAGCAACAATTGCGAATGCAAAATATTAAAATCACAGAATTTCACTTAACGGGAAGCGGATTTTTATTACCATTGCAAGGATTTTCCACGATAATAGTTGGTTCCATTCAGGCAGCAAAAGTCAGAATGAACGGTACAGTTGATTTACGAGGACCAATAGGAGGAATAGGGGCGACGCGTTTGAACTCTGTAATAGAAATTTCCAAGTTCATGAAGGTGAATCATGTTGTAACTCTAGAAAGTGCTAAGATCGAGAAATTGAGATCGCTAGACTTAATCGACAATAAGACAGTATCTACTAAAAAGACTTTGTTGAATGCAGTACCATTAAACGGAAATATACCAACAACACTGATACTTTTAAATAAAAAATTGGTGAGAAATTTGTCGTTGTTACATCTTGTTTCATTAACTATATAACAAAAATGAACTCTTACTTAGAAATGGAGCAATGTCACGTTACATGGATCACAAAATTGGATAACAGTTAACTCTCAGGACCAACTTACTGTCTTAAGACGTAAACGTTTTCTTCATAATTTCGAAATAACATCTTTTCACAACACCGTCAAATTACCAATGTGAGATTTTATAACACTTATTACAGTTATGGATGTTAGCATAGTGGAGTAAAGAATGTTTCTTTATACTTAAGGATTAAGGCACCGCTATGTGGTAGTATTATAATTGTTCCTGAAATTAAGATAATAAATTTAACCATTGATAATATTACCACAAAAGATTTGAATAGTTCATACGTTTTTGGAAATTTTGGTAAAAGACATTTTAATGAAAATTCAATGTATACATTTGAATCACTGAATCTGACTACCAAAACTGACTATCATCGTAATGCCATTGTAAAGCATTTAATTGTAACTTATCTAAGTACTGTGAACTTAACAGGTAAGACTACATAATTACTCTAGGATCGAGCACGATGTCATCTAATAGTTTATGTGTGTTTATACAGAGTTTAAAAGAATTGCAAATTCATGGATCACATCTAACATTCTTCGAGGTCCAATAGATGCAACAGATTTACTTGTTAGTAGTCTTCAGTCTCCTATTCAGTTTCATATAAATTTGCCACTAGTAATAGGCGATATGATCTCAGAAGAAGATACGTACATAAGAATCATTAATAATATTAATCTTACCAACTTTTTAATTGATGCTATCAAACTTGAAAGCATGATATCCTTAGGAAATATAACATTTGGTGAGCAAATATTCGTTTCCTTAATTAACGTATTAAATTTATTCAAACAAAACTGTTTTTAATATTCTCATTGCAGACAGTGGATTTGCAGCAAATAATCTCTATTCGAGCTGTTCTCCATTCGATAGTTCACAATTAAATGAAAATGTTAATCTGTATAAAAAGCGAATATCTGGGAGTATAGAAACAAACGTAATATATTTACCATATTTTTACAGTTCATTCGTAGAAAGCGATTTTCCCTTTAGCATTGTTGTTAAAGACTCTGTAACATTTCCAACTGAACCAGAAATACAAACTATAAACGATGTCGAGTTGAAAGAATTGGTCAAACAGATATGGCTAACTACAAACACTACAGTTTTTCAAGGAAAATATTTACAGATTGAAAATGCATATATGGAAGGAAATATCGTTCTGAATGTAAAGAATTAATTTTTATCCCAAGGAATTTATCGTAATTATTTCAATTTTCTTTTTATAATCGCACATACAATACGATTTTTTCAGAGCATTTTAAATGCATTAAATCTTGAAACGTGGAAAAATATTTCAAAACGTGTTTTGAGCAAGGCAAAACCACAAGAGATACAAGTTCTTGCCTCAATAAATAGCGTTGAAACATCTGGCATCGTTGGATCAAGTGTTTCTGATATAAAGTCTTTGGTTTCAGACTTTAGCGATATGTTTGATAATGCTCTGATGCGCAGTAACGATCAAGAAGTTTCTGCAACGTGGACGTTTAATAAATTGAAAGTCACAGGTACTGGTCCATTGTAAAATATGTCTTTATTAGTGAGCAATTTTTTATATTTGACTAATCCACAGGTAAATTAAACGCAAAAAACAAAATTAATAATATCAGTTTGAAAACCGATATTATGAGATTCGATCCTGAAAGGATTCTAGTAGCCGGGAAAACAAAAGTGATGGCTCTAACTGCAGAAAATTTGAATGGTTTGCATTTTAATGAATGGGCAAGGAATTCTCTGACGAGGATACAGAAAATTGCAACCGTTAAGGGACGGAAGAGCTTTAAAGCTATCACTGCTAATAATATAAAGTAATTTACCAATGACTACTTGGAATATTGTTTACTTGGAATATTTCTATAGACTCACGAACCAATGTTTATTTTACAGCGTATCTGGTACCGTAATGAGACACATTCTGACAGAAACATTATCAAAGTCTGTGGACCAAATAATCACCGGTCAAAAAGAAGTAAAAGGAACGATTGACGCGTCGGTGATTGTAATCGATGGTTTAGTAAATGATGTTAACTTGACCGATTTAATAAGTAATCAGTTAAGAAAGCAGAAAACTTTGCAAAGGATCAAGGCGGATTTAGAGTTACAATACTCCTTAAGAATTTTTGGGAATTTAGTAATTAACCATTCCTATGGATATACGAAGTTAAAGAATTTTTTAAAAAATGATTCAAACATAGAACCAGTTACCGAAAAGATGAAGAATTATTTAAAAAGAACCGAAACAATTAAAGCAGCATTAGAAAGTTGGTAAAATATAAAAGTGCAATAAGATACTTGTCCTTTTCATGGTTCTGATTTGTTAAGCACAATTTCACAATCGTTGCAGATCATGCTATTTACTTGAATAAACTGAAAGTGGTGGAAGAAGAAGATATTATTGTTGCTTTTAACAAAAATATAACGGATCGCAGAAGACAGTGCCAGTGGAGAAACTCGTCCCAATTTTGTATAAATGAAAACATAAGATTACAAGTCCTAAAATCGGATTTACGCAACTTTGCGTTAGTAAAGTCAATTGCATTGGAGAAGAATGAATATACAGTTGATATAAAGGTAGACTCTGTTTCGATACGTTCGTATAACGTGGGAAGACTCGATCGATTTAAAGGTTTGTCTTGTTTAGTCTTGTCGCGTCTAGTCAGCGATAATGAGAATGTTAACAAAAAGTGATGACATATTCTATATACAGCTCTACATATTCGAAATATAATCGATGCGTTCGTGGAATCGCTATCGAAATCACTGTGGATTGTTCTACGACTGACCTCGCAAACGTTGCTTTTGCATTATCAACCATGGAAGAACGATGATTTACAAGAATATATTTTGCCAGCTACGAACGTGTTTGAAGTGAGCAGGTTGCCGAACGATCAGCTTTTGCTATTGTTGTCGAATGGTGTTTGGGACCTAGAAGAGCTGGCCAGTCCTCGAAACGTCGTTAACATTCTTCTTGAAAAGGAGGTAGAAACGTTTATCGATGGACCCGATTACTATGTACAGTGTAGAAAAGAAAATGGAACCGTTATGAAAGCGCAATATATATGGAATTAAAAACATTATTATATGTATATCGCGATTGGTGGAATGAATTTACGTTCGATACGTTCAATATGTTCGATAATTTGGTTTGTCGTTATTTTAATGTTAAGCGCGATATATTTATCATGAATAATACGCGTGATTATCCATTGTTGCATGCATGCCAATTATCGATAAATTGGTATAACCGTACTGTGCACGATAGAACGACGACCGTTGTCCGCGTCTTTCAGACATTGTTTAAAAAAGGTCCGTCCGTTATAGAAGACAGGGCCATCTGGAAAGCAAACAAAGCAAAACAGAGGAAAGAATAGGGAACGTGCAACGACGGTGGAAAATGTCGATATCGATAGATATAGATACAAACGTTTCCAGCTTTCTTTATAACGGTGACATCTTGTTTCCCTTTATTCGGCTGTTGCGACTCTACCTTGCTCTTCTCCTCGACTTTGAACATTTTCTGCAAAGTAAACATTAAAATTTGTAACTTATTGTTTTCTGTTCGAATCGAATCAAGATTCTAACAGGATCTCTCCTGGAGAACTTTTCTTCCATTTTCTTCCTTTCCTCCTGCGCACTAGCTAAAGCAGTTTGTTCGGCAGGACTGAGCGTCAGGAGTCTAGAATCCATGGCGATCCATTCGCTGCTCATGATCTGATCCAGTCTCAAACGTTTCAGCGGATCAGGCTCTAAAATAGCGGTGATGAGCCTCTTGACTTGCTCGCTCAACTGCGACACGACTTTCGTGCGGAATTTCCATTTACGATTCCTCTGTTGCACGTACAGCCGTTTGATATCGGTGTCGTCGAACGGCATCGCTTTGTTCAGCAGAATATACAAAATAACGCCCAATGACCAAATGTCGGACATCTTAGGACTGTACGGAGAACCTCGAAGGATCTCTGGCGCGATGTAGGACAGAGAACCGCAATAAGTGTCGCTGAGGACCTGTTTCCCCCGGTCGTCGATCACGTAACGCGCGAACCCAAAATCGGCAAGCTTGACATTGTAATTCGAAGTAAGAAGAACGTTCTCGCACTTGACGTCGCGGTGTGCTATCTCCATCTCGTGCAAATACTGCAGAGCTGAGGGGAACAACGATCGTGTTTATAAGCAAATTGTTCGTGGAACATTCTCTGGAAAGACCACGCGTGCTCCGCGACGAAGTCTGCGCGCAGCTTTTTACTACTCAAAGCGGTTGGGAGAAGTTTAGCGACGACCATCGTATACCGACCACAAGCTACTCGAGGAATCTAATAACACGTTGCATATCAACGATTGTAACTTTTCTAGAGAAATGGTCGAAATCGAATGGGGTTCGGAGATAGTTTTGCTGCTCCCTTCTACCAGCCACTCGCTCTGCTCATCGAACGTCAAATTAAACGCGATGCTACCAAGCGTCAGCTGTCTAATCCACACGCGAGCTTGGCCCTCTTGAACCGCCCCGTTCTTCAATATGAACTCGAGGAGATCCCCGTTCTCGGCATATCGCATAAACATAAAGTATTTTGCTCGCCGTTGAAATATACTGTGCACATGCACCACATGGGGGTGGTTCACTTTCACCAGGATATCGAGCTCGCGAGGCAGAAACTTCTTGACAAAATCTTTCGGTGCCCTAGTGGTGTCTATCACTTTGCAAGCCAGTTTCCTGTTCTTGTCTCGTTCCGTTTCCGACTTGTACTCCGACAGATACACCTGCAATGGAAAGAACCGTGAATCGAGCGCAACGTGTAACCACTCGCACGTGCCTAGCGTTAGTTACACGCCCCAGAAAGTATTGTAGTATACCTTTGCATAAGAACCTTCACCCAGTTTTTTCACGAACTTGTAACCGCGTTGGTATAGAACAGCCTCCTCTGATAAAGTTTGATTCAAATCCGTCATGAGATCCGATGTTCCTCCAATGACATCCTACCACCTCTGTCGCGAAGATCTTTAAGAGGCTCACCTTCATATATCGATGATATTCTAAAGTCTAAATGAAAACAAACCGCTCCACGGCGACGTCATTTTTAAATAGTTTCTGTAGATGTCACGTTTTCGTTCGCACGGCTTGATTCGCATTTTCTGAAATCAGTATAACCGGTAGAACGTATGTTGCGTCGTTAGTGTATTTTGACAATCTGTTTTTACTTAACCATTTTGACCAGTTGATATTCGGCTCGAAATAGAACATGACAGAAGACAGAATTCATGGCCTGCTTTTCATCTCAGAATAGAATATCGACAAAATTAATGAGTATATAGGTACGCGTATCGTGTGTGTGAACATAAATATATACATCGTGCATAAGCATATACTCACATACCCACCTACGTCTACTTTCGCGGCAAAGCTTTTTAAATTTGAACGTCGGATGTAACACGAACGCCATGCATCGAATGTCGAGATACGTGTTGCATTGCGATACATCGATACGCTCGATTCTCGCGGCTAATCGATATCTCGAGTATCGTTTGGTCTTTCTTCCGTAACCGTACCTAGAAGAAAGAAGGAACGTAAGTACGCTCAAACAAATATATTTTATTTCATCCTGATAATCGTCGATTTTGACATTTTTAAGCTATTAGTTTGAACGCGAACGTTCATGATATTCAAGAGAAATTGTCAAAGAATGAATTTGTTGCCGGATGATCAAAATAAATATTATTGTTGACAGAACCACGTGTTTAGGGGTTACGCGGCAACAGCGACGATCACTTGTTATACTTACGTATAATTAATAATTGTTGTCAATAATTGTCATAGTTGTTTACCCTTCGTTTACCCTCGTTGACTCAACGAAGCGATGGCAAGAATATTTAGTATAATACGATATTATAACACAATTCTGCAGAATGGCGGACTCTGCTCCAGCCGCGCGTGGAGGATTCCGTGGAGGTTTTGGTTCTCGTGGAGGTGACCGTGGTGGTTCTCGAGGCAGAGGCCGTGGCGGTAGAGGTCGTGGTCGTGGTCGTGGACGCGGTAAGGAAGACAGCAAGGAGTGGATTCCGGTAACAAAGCTTGGTCGTTTGGTCAGGGATGGAAAGATCGACTCCTTGGAGAACATCTACCTCTTTTCATTGCCAATCAAAGAATACGAAATCATAGACAAATTCCTTGGAGTCGATTTAAAGGATGAAGTCTTAAAAATTATGCCTGTACAAAAGCAGACTAGAGCCGGTCAACGTACCCGTTTCAAGGTAACATTTTCAACTTTCAACGATCGAATAACAACAATCATCAAAATAAATTCTTCTAGTTTCTCAAATTGTTTTCAGTTCTTTGGTAACTATATTATTGCTTTTCAGGCATTCGTAGCCATAGGCGACTACAAGGGTCACATCGGCCTTGGGGTGAAGTGCTCTAAAGAAGTAGCCACGGCCATCCGTGGTGCTATCATTTTGGCCAAGCTCTCGGTCGTACCGGTGCGTCGTGGTTACTGGGGTAACAAGATCGGCGACCCCCACACTGTACCATGCAAAGTCACTGGTAAATGTGGATCGGTTCAGGTGCGTCTGATTCCTGCACCCAGAGGTACAGGTATCGTATCTGCACCCGTGCCCAAGAAACTGCTCCAGATGGCTGGAATCGAGGACTGTTACACGTCCGCGAGAGGCTCAACGTGTACTCTTGGTAATTTCGCCAAGGCTACTTACGCGGCCATTGCGAAAACATACGCATACCTGACACCAGACCTCTGGCACAATCAAGCACTGAAAAAGGCACCTTACCAGGAATTTGCAGACTTTCTGTTCAAGAACCACAAAGGTGTTGGAGGACAAAGACCAGCCGAGGTTATTTAAATAATAAACCTGTCTGTGAAAAATACCTACCAGAGCGTTTTATATGTTTTCCTTTTCGATCGTGCACTGTCCAACACAAATTCTTCCACCCAACTCTATGCTATCTCTCGTTTATTCATTCCATTTACAAACAAGTTATGTAAATCTAAATATATTTGAATATATATTACGCTTATTTTGTTTTTATTAGAAATTGATTTATTATTAGATAGTATAAAACAAATAGAATAACTTGTACATAACGACGGCTCCCTTGAATGAAATCATGCGGTATCCATGTCTTTGGAACAATTTTTGAATTGACTGTAGGCAGTATTAAAAGTTTTCAAAGTATAATCGCAAATCTTTTCGAAGTCTTGCAATCCTTGCCTTAAAATATCGATCGCCTTTCCTTTTTTCGCTTGTATCCTTAGATAAATATTTCCCTCTGCTGGATGATTGACAAAGCAAGCACAGAATCCCACATCGGGACTGCATAAGAGAACATACATATGTAGGAAAAACTAAAGAATACTAAATGTATTTAGAAATCTGTTACATACTTCTGACTGATCACTGTTACCAAAGCATTTCCCAGAGTATAACCTTCATTCATGAATACGAACGTTTTCTTTTTATCAGATGATTGTTCGTCAGCTACCTGTAAATCAAATTTTAACCATATAAAACATACACACAGTAGTCGAATATTTTTATCGACAAAGATACTGCTTTGGAATATAGAATTTTTCAATTGAGTATCATACCTCTGCTAATCTACCCATTTTTATTAATTTACGATAGAATCCAAGTGAGAATAACAATACCACGTGAACACCACTGAACAATCTTGCTGCGAATCAAAGAAAATAGTTAACACGAATGTTTAAATCGTTTAGGATATAATAATAATTGAAAATTTTGTTTTGCCTTTTACTTGCCGTCTTGTCTTTGAAAATTTACGTTAAAATATATATATATTGGACAAAAAGTGGTGTGTAACTGCCAACATAGTGCGATAAAGGAAACGACAAACCTAACCTCATTTTGATTTCGATTGTGTATATCCGACAGGAATATGGATTAGATATTAGAAAATTTCCAGTGCACTCTATGAATTTTGATTAATGAAATAAATAAGGTAAATGTATTACGCGTCTAAAACTACTATATATATTTCAAAAAAGACAATCGTCTTGTAAAGAATTGATTTTATTGTTAAAGATAGACATGAACAATGTTTTAATTAGCGATTAATAATCGTTAAGAGTGCCGTTCAGTAGATGAAAATAAATTAAAAACGAATGATCGGCTACAATTATAATTTTTGTTTTACAGAACAAATAAAGTTGATACAACATAAAAAATGTCTGTAAGAAGTTTAGTTGCCAATGTACAAGTATTAGTAAGGTTTCAAAGTGTCCTGGGGAGAAGATATTTTAACTCGAATTCAAAAGATATAATTCCTGAATCTGTGGACGAAGAACCAGTGTTCTTGAGCGATACAAAACATATGGATGCTAAAAGAAATAAATCAAGATTGACTGTCGCACATAGAAATATCTTACAGGGTCAAAAACCCTACGACCAATCCATGGCTTGGTTTCATAACACGGTAAAATATAAAAGAAGAATATTAGGTAGGTACGGTATGGAGGCATTAGGAGTATCCGCTGGATTAGCTTGGCCGACGCCTAAAGAAGTGGAGAATTTTAAGGAATACGAAAGAGTTGCTTATCCGCTGACCATTCAAGAAACATGGAAAAATATTGCTGAAGAGAAAAAGAGGAAAGAGGAGGATATAATTGCTAGGTATGCAAAGTTAGTGAAAAATCTATTAATGTAATCAAATTGTGTATACATAAGGTGTTGTGTTATTTGCAGGCAAAACAAGATCGCGGCTAAAATGGTTAACATGGAAAATCTGATAGCCACGGTAAAAATGAGAATTGCTAAGAAGCAACTAGAAGCGGACGAAGCCAGATTTAAGAAACAAAAGCGGTTAGACGAGATTAGAAAACAATTACGTCTTATGGGTCAAATGACTAGCGATAAGGTGAATGAAATGTTAGAAAAATATGAAAAAGAAGAGAAGAAGAAGAAAAAGGAAGCCAAAAAACAAAAACGGCTCGAGAGACAGCAGAAATATTTAGCGTCAAACATGCCGATAGAAACATCTGAAGAAAAAGGATCTTCAGAAAACATAGAAGAATCTCCAGCTGCTGAAACAACACAAAAAACATAAATATTCTGATCGAAGCGTATCGTTTATTTGGAAATTATTTCTATGTAGAAACACGTTTGAAAAAAAATAGAATTGAATTAATATTATTCTAGAAACCTTGAAAAGATGTTATTTACATATCATAGTAAATATTATGTATTTTTTTGGGGGGTTTTGCTAATACAAAAAAACGTTACATGTTACTCTGTAAGAGCTAGAAGAAACTATACTATAATGTGTAGTATTAAATGACTCGATGAGACACGTATTCAGGCACAATTAAGGTAAAAGATCATGCTGCAGTCTGGTCGAACCGTTCGATATGGATTTCAAGTATCTTCAGAAATATCTGTTTCACAACCGTCCGCGAACAAGTTCTTTAGGTTTTCTGTATAAATCTTGTGGTTAGCGGCAGCATCGTTGTTAAAGAAGTCAGCTCTTGACGATCGATGAACAGGCATCAGAGTTTTCAACGTGATTCTGGACAATCGGTGATGGTTGTCGCTTAGCTACAACGTGCCGAGACAACTCGTTTTCTTTAACGGCACTGCGAAGATTGCAACGATCGGTGGTTTCCGTTTGATCACAACTTCGTATGTTTTGTACGTGCAACTCGTCGATCACTATCAAACGTAGCTTGTTTTTCTCCGTATGTCAGGCAGACTGAAGCTGCGACGGAGACGACAATTCATAAAATTGAAAATTCAATTCTTCGCCAAAGAGATTCTCTGGCGTAATGATTTCCGGTTCGACCATATTCAGGCCCAAGGTTGTCGGATTCAAATCCGTGACTAGATAACCCTCGCTTATGAGACCACACTCCTCCGCCACTATCTCTTTCGACACAGGATTAAGGAAATCTATAAAATTGTAAAAATTGCAACTGGTTTCAAGATAATTAAGAAATCTAAGTAAGGAATCCTTACCGCTTTCCTTCACAGGGTAATGGAGTTGTTCCTGCGTCTGTTGAGCAGTCTGCGTCGAATCGTGTTCATTGCTGGACATCATCATAGGGATCAAATACTGTACTTCTACTTCCTTTTTTATACCGCTAAGTATTTGCTCTGCACAGTGCTCCAATGTCACAGAGCTCACGATACTCTCAGTTTCCTCTTCCGAAGAAGCTGGTTGAGCGATGCTAGCAGTCGCTGCTTCCACTTCGTCTATGGGATTTATGTGACTGCAAAGATACGTATATCTTGAAAGTTAATTTTAGATATACAATATTTATTTGTTTAAAAATATCTTAGGAAATGGCAAGTTTTAAATTTATTTTTCCATTCTAATGTTAATCGATTAATATTAATAAGTTAATTGTGTATATCACCTAATACTTCTCCGAGAGTTCTCAGGTTCCACAGGCAACGACACGGCAACTTGCTTCGTCGAGGGACCGATTATTTGCCTAGGTCTAGAGTCTATGGATCGGTTCGCGATGGCCCATAGGTGACCAGCCCCGTGGGGTGCCTTCGATCCCTTACGAAAGTGAGGATTTATAGAAAGATTGTGCCGTACAGAATTCTTCCAACGATCGTCGTTGCTTTTGTAATACGGGAAATGTTCCCTGTGAAAATAAAGAAAGATCCATGAATAATTGGCAAAAGATGAATCGGACAAATTTCGCTTTATATCGTATTTCGACCAGCACGCGTAATCCAACGAATCTAATTCCCCAGGTATCTACTTCCCAATGGTCTTCTCGTTTGCCCTACGGTTCGTGCGAACATCGATAAACTTGCACCCTACATAAACTAATTTTCTTCACCTGCTCACGGCGATGTCGCGTCAGGTTACAAGCCCCTATAATTAAAAGGCCTCTCTCTCTCTCTCTCTCTCTCTCTGGGCATGACATTTCGATTGCAAGGTAATATTTTGAAATTTCATTACGCCAAGATTTCGAATGTTACAACGGCATACTTGATGATGCCTCGACTAACCGAACATTCGAAGAACGTGTAGAAATCATTTTACGCGACAACAATCGTTCCCCGTTCATTGTTATAGCGGTGGTAGCGAGAACACCGATGCTCGTTCAAGTCTAAAGAAAATGTTCATCGTTGACGAACGCGATTTAAACGCAATCAGTTTTTAAGGTATCTTTTTGAAGTAGACTTTTACAAGCTCGTCTGAATTATCTGCAACAACGTTGGTGTGGTTTTACGAACGATCCTGTCTTGTTAACAGAATCATTTAGCGAACGTTCGGTAATAGGAAATTGGACGGGAAGGAGTTCAGGGGCTCGATTATCTATAGCGTAGTTTTTCATGAGCCCACGATCGAACAGGTGAAAGCACATAGAGCCCAGTAAATTGTGCGCATTCGTGTTGGAGGGGTTGCAACGTCGAGGAGAGTTGTCGGTACCAGGTGGTACCACGTTCGAGGGCAGCGGTGCCAAGGGGTACCATCTGAGGAACCTTCCTCCGACCCTCCCCTACGAGTCACCTCGCATCGACGCAGACCAGACACACACACACACACACACACACACACTCTCTCTCTCTCTCTCTCTCTCTCTCTCGCGTGCGCAAATTTCTAGAAACCTCTTCCCTACATTTGCCTCTGAAGTTTTAGTTAAACAGGGTGGATGGAAACACTTTCACCCATAAACATTACTCTCAAATGCTCACTTACCATCACTGCTCTAACATTCGACGCAACTACTGTTATTACTTAAAAATGTTCGAGTTTCTACTTTCAAATGTATCAAGTTTAAAGTCATAATATTTCACATCTCTGCTTGCAAAAAATTCCCGAAAATTGTCTTATTGTATTCAGAGCATCGAGCAAATATGACTTCTTCTTTAAATTACTTTGTTCTTTTTCGTTTGCTTTTCGTTCAGATTACCACCAGCTCGCGACTAAATCTTTTTCTCGAAGATACATGTTTAAAAATGTACATCCATTTTTGGAAAGGCACTTACGAGATCCACTGGTAAATAGCCGATACCGTAAGCTCTCCTCTTTCTCTAAGCGCGTGTTCGATGAGTTCTGTGTAAGTGAACGGTGGCTTTTTGGGTCCGTTGTACCGGGAAGACGTGACAATTCTATTGTCGAGATTCGAGTAAGTCTGTGTCGTGTCCTGGTAAGCTGCTCCGCTCTCGTTACAACTCCTTTTAACGTCGTTCACATAGGTGGAACCGTAAGCTCGTCCATTTACTTTTATTTTATTACTTCCTATAAAGTAAAAGTACAAAGTTATTACCGGAGACCGGTACACAACGGCAAAATAATCGAAAAGCGACTCTCGACATCTACTAGGAAATTGTTCGTACACGTTTTTATACTGTTACGAGCAAACTGCGAATCTCTATGGAAATTTTCAATTTTCTGCATCGATTACAAGACGATAGAAACAAATGAAAGTTCGTTCGTTATACTTCTACTTGGGTTTGCCACGAATGAAAAACTTGAAATAATATCTTTTCTGCTCCTACAAATAGTACAAATAGTACAAATAGTACAAATAGTAGGTGGACTAAAAAATTCTATACACACCATTATAACTGTCCCTGTACATTGGTACATTGGATTTCTCATCTGCAGCCTCGATGAATGAATCCAGTTTGAAGTCTAATAACCAGGACAGATTTCCAGTTTCCTGATCTTCGAACTGTTGTTGCCGCTGCTGCAGCTGCAGCTGTTGTTGTTGTTGTTGTTGTTGTTGTTGTTGTTGCTGCTGCTGCTGATGGTGATGGTGATTACTGAAAGGTGGGCCAAGTTTGTTCTCTTGCAGATTTGTCGAAGGGATTGTCACCACTGGTTCCCAGTAGCTCGAGTCCACCTGGTAGCTGGTTTCCTCGACTTGGACGTTCTGAATCGCTTGTTCCTGTCTGTGTATCGATGGCGAGGAAGACGGGGACACGGCGATCTCGCCAACGTTCTGCTGAGACTCCGATTCAGAGACGGTTGTCCAAGTGCAATTGGTCCCATCTACCAGGAGGACCTCCAAGCGTGCCATAGGACACTCTTCGACGGCTTCCTGGGCCGATAACGGAGAAAATAGCGCGGCGGTGTCACCGATCACCTGGTTGGATGCCACCAGCTCCATCGGAGTCTCGATCTGTTCGAGGTGGTACCGTTTTCTGCTGTTTTGGACTTCCTCGCATAAACTTTCTATATCTAGATCGTCGAAGATTCGCTTCTTCGCCGTTCGAGACTGGTTGTTCGAGACCTCGTGATCCGGAATCCCTCCGGTACCCGAAGACGGTCCGATCATGCTCTGTTCAAAGTCAATTTTTAACTTGAGTCGGAATTTCTCGATCCAACGTTCGTTGTCGCGCATCCTAACTACGTTAGGAGTGTGTTCACGGGACCCGACGAAACAACGCGTTTTCATAGTTTTCATAGTTTTCATAGTTTTCATAGTTTTCATATCGAATTAAACAATCTGGAGCATCATCGTTGAACATCAACGAAAGTTATCGAAATGGAGTTTTAATTTAGTAATTTAGTAATTTAGTAATTTAGCGGTACCGCGCGTCAACGTTTATTCCAATTTATAGGAGTTGTTTGAAACGATAGTAGAAGTACTTTGAATGCTGTCTCGGAGAACGCGGCCGAGACTCGATGAAAACTGTCGATACTAACCGATACTTCCTGTTGCCATTGATAAAATAGTTAACAATCTATGTTCAACTTGGATTTATACCAATACGGTGCACGATACGATCGGCGATAAAATGTTAAAGAAAACCTAAACTGCCGCGTATTCTCCGACCGCTAAAAGCATTGGAAAGCAGTGTGCAACATAGAACAATGAAAAATGTGCAGTGTAACTTCCGAGGCCGTCCCAACTGGTACTCTAAAATCAAAATAAATGACAAAATAAAAACTAGAACGACAACTTCTAGGTAGTACGAAGTGGACTTCGAAAATACTGTTTACTTTTCGTTTTCGTATTCGTATTCGTATTCGTATTCGTATTCGTTTTCGTATTCGTTTTCACCGAATCAACATCGAATGGAAATCCACTTTGCTTCGACGCATCGGGGAGTAGCGAGACGATAAAATAATAATAATTATTATTAACGAGCCCGTGCGAATAAAGTCTCAACAATCCGACTGATCCGAATGTAAGAATAAAAAGAAAAAGAAAAAGAAAAAGAAAAAGAAAAAGAAAGAAAAAGGAAAAAAAATCAGTAATCACTCGACTCGTCGAATCGTAATTGCTTACCTCGACTCTCCTGTTTTCGATATCGTTCAGCCGAAATATGCGACGCCTATTGCTTCACGCGATCGTCGAAAGAACGGTTAAACCGATCATTTCAAGATCCTATTGTCAGCGAGAAGGCGACCGTTAAAACAATTCGAGCGTCTCATCGATGCCAGCGTGTACTCCAAATTGGCGCAAGGGAAACACAAGATGATAAACTGTTGTTCTCGGATTTCGACGGAAAGCGTTCGCGATCGACAAAACCGACTAGAAAACAGCGTCACTTATAGCCGATATCTCATCATCGACCGCACACGATCACTGTTCGCTGAACAACAATGATCAACGATTTCGTATACGACTGCGATGTTCCACTTTGTAAATGGTATATCACCTTGCGTTCGGACGTTTTTCGAATATCTGCATGATCAACCACCGCGACTACGACTGTCTTCTTACCTTTTGTATTTCAACTGTTACGCGGCGCTATGCGCGCGCATCTACTAGCCATGGTCACGATGGAGGGGATACGTCGCGTCGGTGCGCGACTCGACAACGCACATGCGTCGTGCGTATTTCGTCCAAGTCCGTCGAGTCGGCGCCATACGCAATGCGTGCGCACGTGGAACGACGTACAGCGCAAACTTGGCGATTTAAAAGAAGGTAAACAAGGAAAAGTGCTGAAAATCCAAACGTTTCGTTTCGAAAATATCAAGTAGGTATCGCGAACCTTTAAGCGTTTACCGACTTTGCGACGACGTTATCATTCGTGTACGACAAAGTACGAATAATCAAAGGAGGTGCGGTGCTGCAACCGTTTGGCGTCGTATTTTTAACAACGGAACGATCGGGTCTTATTTTTTGCACGGCAATTTCAACCAACCGCGACATCAACGGTCTTCGATTATTCGAATGCGCCTTGCCAATTATATTTTCCAATTAAATTAAATTATTAATTTAAATTATTGGACGGGTAACGCATTCGATGTGAATGGTATCTCAAAAATACATGCAAGATTTAAATTTTGCGCCACTTGTACGGTAAAGTGTTGCCAACAGAAAAAAAAGACAATGTAACAACTGATAATTCAGAGTTATTAAAAATAGAGCACTACACGAAATAACAACGCGTTTTCAATGTTGAGCAAATATTTTTAAAATAATGAAAAGTTCCAACACAATCATTTTCAACGATGAGGCTGATTTTCACCTCGATGGCTTCGTTGATCATCAAAATTATCGCATTTGGGGTTCAGAAAATCTACGAATGATTGTTGAGACACAAATACATCCACAACGTGTTACGTTTGGCGCGAATTTTGGGCTAGATCGTCGGACCATTTTTCTTCGAGAATGCGGCTCATCGGGCAATAACGGGTACCTGTGCTCGCTGTCACGACACGGTACAATTTTTCCTGCCTAAATTGAAAGATATACAGCCAGAGAAACAATTCGATTACTGCACGAGTCATTTCCCGATCGTGCAATTTCCCTTTTTAGTGTCCAGATCATGCGATTTAACACCATTGAACTTCTTTCTTTGGGGTTTTTCAAAGTCTTATGCGAAGTGTATATCAATAAGCTCACAACCACCCACGCCTTGTAGGAGGAAATAGAGCGTTGTATCGACGAAGTTCAACCACATTTATACAAAACGGTCATGAAAAATTTCGACAAAAAAAATTAACAATAAAAACTTAATAATTTTGAATTAAAAATCTGTTTTCTAGCAGAATTACTTGTTGCGTGAATTTTGGGACATCCTTTGTTTAGTCATGGGTCGTCGTTTGTGGTTCGGGATTCGAGGATCGGGGGTGGCGTAATTTGTGATACACATGAGGGCATCGTGCGGGTAGACGGTGTGGCAGCGATATAGATCAGTTGATTTCGCGAGTATTTTCGTGATCGCGGGTTATCTTTATTTATCAGCTGTACAAACGTTTGTATTTGACCGGACCAAGGTCAAGGTGACACTACGTGAAAACGAGTATTCGCAATAGTTGTTGGTTGGTGCCTTTTTTCTCCTGATTGGCGGCACGTGGCTGTCATAACATGCTCATATAGCCAATAATACCTGTCCCATTTTGAGAAAGGTGTCGATTAAACACAAATCCGCTGCTGAAGATATACGAGTGTATATACAATTTCAAGAATCAAAGATTCTATTATCTAGGAAACTTGAAAAAAATTGATTCGTTATAGTGTTAGAAGTGGACAATCGATGATCTAACTTCGGTCGAGGTTAATTCGAGTGAGAGTGTCCGAAAAGAGAAAAAAATAAACACAAAATAGTGGAGCATCTATACAGAACTTGTCATAAGATGTACAGATTGGGCAGACGTAAATATTAAAATTTATTGCTACACACGTTACAAAAGAAATGAAGAAAACGAGAGCGTGAATTTGTTTTCATCTAACAGACTGTACCGTGAAAGTACCATATAAGCGCGCGCACGTGTGTGTGTGTGTGTGTGTGGTGTGTGTGTGTGTGCATGCGCGTGTATGCGAGCGTGCGTGCGTGCGTGCGTTCGACGGATGTACGGGTATATACATACACGTATTGTACGTCGTATTATTCTCGCACGGAGTGTACCATTGAAGTGTGTAGATGCATGCACTTGCTGCTCGCTACTCCGCACGGCGCACAGCAATCAACGTCATAGCGAATGACATTTAAATTTTCCAGTTGAAGATTCCACTACCGAAGAAACGGAGAAAATAAGGATACAACTTGTTTACGGATATCGTGTTCGCGTTCCGACACGTTACATAAATCAGCGTAAAGGATCGAAACAGTCAAAATCGAAAGGAAGCACATCATGAACGTAAACAACGATTTGGATCATCATTTATTGCGCCAGTTCAGTTGTCTAAACACCACCGATAAGGACGATCTGGTGGAACAGATGCGGAACATGCTCACTGGCAACCAAATAAGTGATGCGGACGCTAGGTTTTTCCTTGATATGAATAACTGGTGAGACACTATCCCGCCCGCCTGCTAATCTTACCAACGATCGAGTATCTTTTCGTCTCTCGCTACCTAACCCTAATGTCGCCATGTTTATATTGAGAATTCACTTCTCTTGTATCTGTTATCTTTTGACCTCTGTGTTGACAGTTTGAATTCACCGATCCAATGCAGTTGATCCTGCTTTATCGTTTCTACGATTCTGAACAATAAGCAATTTTCAGCTTGTCGGATGTCAAGCGTTAAAGTTTTTTAGGATACTTTATATTCGTTCATAGATCGTTAGAAATCTTAATTTTCAATGCTTTTCTTTTATCGGAGATAAGTGATAATAAACACACAAATCAACTTTCCATGTAGTTGATATAATACCATTGTTCTTCAAATGTCACCAAGATTAATTGGCTTATCTAATTACAGGAATCTCCAAGCAGCTATATGTAGCTATTTAGACTGTGAATCAACATTTCGATTCCCCTGCATGACACTGATATGTGACAGTACAATTGGCAACGGAGAATCTGTAACACCTGATACTAAATTTAAAAAATCATGGCGTGTGCAAAACAGTGGAACAGAACCGTGGCCGGATGGAGTTTGTCTCACATTTATTGGAGGAGTACTAATGGGATGTAGAAGAGTACCTGTTCCATCTCTAGGTCCAAAAGAAACTGTAGAGGTGAGCGTCGACCTTGTAAGTCCTCCAGTTCCTAATGTCACCTATGAAAGTAAGTGGAGAATGAAAACTTCTACAGGTTTTTACTTCGGTGGTAAGTTTTTCCTTTCTTTCCTTAGCATACTTTCCGCATTAACAATCATTGTATTTTTACTTCCCTTTCTTTGTTTAGACATTATTTGGGTAGTTATTACTGTGAGCGAATGTGGTACCTTAGCGATTACTCAACAGCTACATCAATTAAGTACTTTGCAGTCCAACGATGTACAAATGTGTTAGCCCTTGATATCCAGACACTTCCCTAAAATTTATCTCAACACTTTCTTAAAAAGGCTCGACATGGCGTGATACGTACTTTTTGATTGCTCGCTCGCGGGTAACTGACGTTAATTTAACAAAATCAAAACATAGTAATGTGAACAAAACAGAGTAGTACGTAAATCGATAAAAACATATATACAATAGTTAAACGTAATCAATAAAAATATATATAACACTCAAATATAACACTGCATGCATACTAATATACATAAGCTATTCTTACATATATATATTTTTTTTTTAATATCTTGAATTATTTAAAATCAAAAGAGTAAACACCCGATCGATATACAAGTTTGGAAGATGTTATTTTAAACAATAAGAGCATATATTTTCTGAACAGAGATTGCAATAAACAATATTTCCAGCAGATCACAGCAGTTTTCGCACGATTTAAGGAAGTGCTGGATTCAAATACTGTATAGACGTAATTGTAATTTTTGATAGATTTGAGAGCTATTTGCATAAGGTCTTCTAACGTTCATGCTTGTCAGTTCCATGTATGAAATGAGTTCTTTAATTTTTTGCACATGCAATAATGCGCATTGCAATGAATCAATTGTGATTTTCATTTGATATAAATGAGTGAAATTGAAAGTTGTAATAGGCATGGTATGGACCATATTAAAAACCGATACTGAGAGAAATTGGTATAAATATAAATGTAAATATAAGTGTAAATGTAAATGTAAATGTAAATGTAAATGC
>CM052084.1:12426517-12449758 GCA_028453745.1 Agapostemon virescens
AAATGTAAATGTAAATGTAAATGTAAATGTAAATGTAAATGTAAATGTAAATGTAAATTTAAATATAAATGCGCGCGCGCACGCACACACATACACACACCTGTTTACATACACTAAGCCCCGCTTAACGCGGGGAATACGTTCCAATAAGTTCCAGCGCTAAACGAAATAACGTTAAACAAGGCAACTTAACACGTACATATGTAAATATGTAATCGGGATCAGTGAAAAAGAATAGAGAATAAGAAAATTTATCAATTCTGTTTTTGTTTTATATATTTTGTAACATTTGTTGTTAAATACTTTTTAATACATTGAGTATAGACTTATTTATTGCTAATATGTACTTCGGGGAATACAATTGGAACCTTTATTCTGGACAGACCAACAAAAGAGCGTTGAAAAAGATACATAGTATACACCGTCGTTATATAGTGCACCGCTTTTGGTTGATGGATGGCCGTTTCATTTGCACACATATACAACAAGTATCAATACAGTGTTCGATTTAGGGGAATCCCAATACAATCGCGTAATACTGAAACAGCGTTAAACGGGGTCTTAGTGTACATGCATATGTACATCTACCAGGTATGTAAATATGAAGCCGGAACTTTTATATAGAAATATTACATGTTAATTATATGAAAATGATACAAAATATTTTCTTCAAAGTATTGTCCTTCGGTACTATACTTATTCGATGATCCTGTTCTGTAGAAAATTGTAAGAAATAATTGGTTGCATAGCAATTAAACAGCCATCTCCATACAAATTTTCTTGTGTGGCTCATATCCGGTCAATACGAAATCTTCTGGTAGGAAATCGTCAATACTTTCAACATTCCTGCTTATTTTTAAATGTGGGAATGGTTTTGGCTTGCGCTCTATTTGTTCCATGAGTGCAGACACATGATTGAGGTACACATGACAGTCTCCCATTGTATGCACAAATTCACCTGGCTAAAAATAAACAAGAAAATATAAGTTTCAGCCAAAGGGTTCCCCAATTTCTTTCTAAAGAAATTTCAAAAAAAGGCAAGCCCAAGCAAACCAGTGGAAAAAGAAAATAAATAAAACCCAGACATAACATATTAGGTAAACTATAGATAGTTTAGTGATATATGTGTAAGAATATACGTGATCTATTCAATTTCATCAATAACTTTAATCAAATATTTTCTGTCGATCAAACCTTTAAATTTGTGATATGAGCTAGTATGTAAGTCAACAATGAATAGGATGCTATATTGAATGGTACACCGAGACCCATGTCTGCGCTTCTTTGATAAAGTTGACAAGATAATTCCCCATTACCAACATAGAATTGAACAAGACAATGACAAGGAGGTAATGCCATTTTTGGGATATCGATTGTATTCCATGCAGACATAATAATTCGTCTGCTGTTTGGAGAATTTCTTATCTGATCTATAACATTCTTCAATTGATCGATACCTATTTACCAAGAAAATTATTTTCATTTTGATTGGAGAATGTAACACTTTGGTTATCAGCATACTAATTGCCATTACCTTGACCTGTGTAATCTGTATACGCATCTATGTATTCGGCTCCAAAGTGCCTCCATTGAAACCCATAAACAGGTCCCAAGTCTCCTTCTTCTCTATTGATAAAGCCAAGTGAATCTAGAAATTCCCGTGAGCTATTTCCGTCCCAAATACGAACCCCTTTGGACGATAATTCTTTAGCGTCCGTTGAGCCTTTTATAAACCATAAGAGCTCCTCTACTACTCCTTTCCAAAATACCCGTTTCGTGGTCAGTAATGGAAATATACCTATGAAAAGTACGTAATTTCTAATACTATATCGTACTTGGTTGTTAATTCAAGTTGTAGATGGCAATACATTCTTTTACCATCTCTTAAACTAAATCTCATATTAGCTCCGAAAACAGATAACGTGCCCACGCCTGTACGATCGGCCCTTTTAATTCCATATTCAATTATTTTATTAATTAATCGTAAATACTGATATTCTTCGTGTTCATTTTCATCTTCCGGAAACCTGGTTACATTCTGGTTATCACTCATTCTTATGAGTACTTTTTCTCAGTCATGTACAAGTAATAAATTTTTTAAGATAACCTGTTCTTTTCTGTATTTCTCATTCTTTCTTACATACCCACCATTGCTAACTACTAGTCATAGACAAGAAAAAGCAAGAAGAGAACCTACCTGCTTATAATATGATTTATACAATAAATTAAACATTTTTTTTCTTTGTATAACTTTATTTGTCCTCATATTTCATCTTATTTAATTCTTTAGTAGTTTGTTCATAAGATATTATTATTGTTATAATGTTTATAGAGGATGTCTTACAAAGAGTGTGAGAAAAAGAAAGAGATAATTCCCTGCAATAATTTTAAGCACATTTTGTCTTTATCAATTTGTGCTAAAGCTTTTTGTTTTCAAGTTGTTAACAGAAAACACGAACTAATTAGAACGCGGCTACAGCGGATAGTTTTCGGTCTAAGTTTGAAAAAAGTGTTTAGACCATGTTTAGAATCGTTACAGGAATCACCCTTTTTATTTTCCTGCAGTCTTTCTGGTACACTCTGTATAGGTATTATATAAATACATACAAAAAGAAAGAAATGAAAAATTTTAATTAAAGCACTTAATTATTTAGAAAACATTAGATACGCAAATGTATCTAAGAGTATGCCCATCATTGTAACTAAAGAAGTGTGGATCCGATGTCTAATCGATTATTCCTTAATTAGGTACACAGAATTTTACTATTGGTTCAAGTGACAATGTCAACGAATCAAATTTTGAAGAGGGTATGTCTTTTCTTGTCACAGTATCATCTCGGTCCCGGACTCTTTTACAACTGTAAATTTACAAATCTAAGAACAATGTAATTTCACGTCTTATCGTAACAATCTGTTACATTCTTTCGCATTCGAATACGATTTGAACTTAAAAGTAAACAGGAATATGTCATATCGGGCGGGCGCCACAGTGGCATGGCGACATCTACCCTGTAATCAAATAACCATTATTTCTCCTTATTACGGCCTGCGCTACGTCGTCTTTTCCGTACCCGGCCATGATTACCCTACGTTTGGTCATTCAGAAACGAACCAATGGTGTTCCTTTCTGCAAATGTAGAGAAAGGAGTCGTTTTTATACGTCGATGACTTGAGAATAATCGAAATTAAATATTGATGAGAGTTTGATTAAATTTTTAAGAAGAGCAACAATGGTGTTTAATAAAGTAAACTCTTCCATACTAAAATTCATTGAACCTTATAGAAAATGGGTTATCGAAAATCCGAAATTACTGGCAGATTTGGAGGAAACAATCCAATGTCTATCATACTTCACAGCTGGTTCGAAAAAAATTGTTCTTCTTTTAACATAGTATAATGTTTACGTTTCAATATCTTTTCGAAATGAATTTTTTTCAGGTTGTTTCAATAATTCCACATTGACATCAGAGCTCATATACTCTTTGTCGAATCTAATAGTACTTTTCAATGATTTGTTAATGTGTAGTGGAAGGCATTTGCATCCAAAGTTTCCCCAATTCAAATCGAAAATCAAAATCTGGTTGACCATCGTCGAATATACGGAAACTTTATTTGAGATCTCTGTTAAAAAGCAGTGGGGGCACACTGGTAAATGGTTTATAATTATTACAATACAAATATTCAAGTAAGTTGTTGATATTTCCTAGTTCTTGTATTGTACTTTTAACAGTTTGAAAGAAGAATACTAAAAATATGGAAATTGTTTCTAGAGCTGTGCTCAGACTTTTATTAGTACATGTATACAAAGAACGGATAGTAAAAAGTCCTCCATTGAAACCACTTGATAGAAACAAATTGAGTGAGCCTGAGAAGGAGAAAATAAAAGATGGATTCAAGTTGAAACGATCTGGCACACTTGTCAGGAGTATAAGGGGCACAAATTTAATGCATACACGTACATGGGAACCTCTATCACCTAATAGTCATGCTAACTTGAATTCTTCTTGTACATTAGAGAGAAATATAGCTTTGGCAGAGGTAAACGATTATGTGGTACTTTACCAATTATCATAAAATCTTATTAATTATTTCTAATATAATTTCTTTTTTTTTTGTAGAGTTTATATATTATGAAACCACTATTCCACCTAGGTTGTATATCCGTAACTGGCGAAAAGCAATGGCCACCATGGTTACTATCATTAATCATTGATTTATTTAGGTAAATAATTTGCAACTAATAATGTACGAAAAAAATTTGCCTAGAGTATTATTCTCTAAAAACTATTCGTTGTTTCTTTTAGTTTAAAAATATTCAATAAGGAAGTAAAGGCAGCTGCATTTAGTAAAGAGGACAGAGGAGAGTTACATAGACGAAGAGCTGCTTTATTGCTTTATATTCTAAGATCTCCATTTTATGATAAATGTAGTCGACTTCGAATATATGCTTTCCTCAATGCATTATCCAAGAATGTGCTTTTTGCTAAATTAATTGCAGAACCGATAAAAAGATATCTCCCACACTGGCAAAGCACATACTTTTATGTATGGTCCATCTAGCTCATAAAATCATTATATATTTTTGATATTTAAAAAAGATTGTACACAATGTAATATTAAGGGATGATAGGAAATTTTAAGAAACGTAATGATTTGAAAACGAAGGATATTTTATCGGTCGTGATATAAATAGAAGAATTCAAAATTTTGTATCTGTGGATATTAAAGCACAGATGAAGTAACTTAGTAATTGAAACAGTGGAAAGAAACATGAAAAATATTCTTTCACCACACTTTGTATTTACTTTTTAAAATTGTATGTTCATTAAGGTTTAAACATTCATTTATAATTTTTATAAGTCTTCATTAAAAGTTTTCACAGGATCTTTTTACTACGTTTTTCAATTTTTCTCTTACAAATGTAGGGCGTTTATAATGAACAGTAAAAGAGAGCAGGATGGGAAGGTGAGGGGGAGTGAGAGAGAAATAATGGAATAATAAATATGAGAAACATTAAGAATGTTACTTTCATAGAAAATATATTTCCCTGCCCAATAAAATGTCACGAATCTTCTTACGAAATTTCCTAATTGTTAAAACCATAATATGCATGGTAATAGATCGCACATATATTACATTCTGAAAGTAATACAGTGTAGCAGAAAATACAAGTATGGCCTTTGGAATTAAATAAAGTAATTTCCACAAAAAAAACCGCTTATTCACACATCTGAAGTAATAAATTTATAGTTATATCCTTTTTTCCTTGATTCACGTCATAAACAGACTTAATTACTTCCTTGTCGACGTTCGGAAACATTTCAAAAATCTGCAATGAATATATTCCACTGATGATTCTCATAAACATATAAATAATGTTGGGTCTTTGATAATTAAAGTCTGTCTATAGGAGGAATTATACTCTGTGTGCTACCTGTTTCAACTCAACTTCGGCATTTGGCATAGAACTGGGTGTAACTGATGCTGCAGTTACTGCAGGTGGTTTTGTATAAACGTTTACCATGTTTGCATATCGTTTCATGCCGAACATTGTTGAACTAGGAACCGTCACAACTGATGGTGATGCGTTCATGTACGGATGACCCTTGCTCTATTGAAATTCCATAAAATAATTGAATAGTTGAATTAAATTTCTTTTGAATATCATCTCTTTAAGATATCATCAACGATCTTTACCCTGTTAGCTATCAAGCTAAAAACTAGATTTATCATTCCCTCCTGATTGTCTCCTTGCTTTCCACTAAGCATATACCAACCCTCGCGTGTCTCGCCCTTTTGAAGCACTTGTGGTGGAATGTCTATGTGGCCCCATGCTATTAACTCATCCATTACAAAAGAACATTCATCGTAAATTTCTACATATATTTGCGTAAGTCCAGGTGGCAAAAAACTACAATAATAGGAAAAGAATATGTACACAATAAATAAATATACCTGAAAATACACACATATGCATTATTGAAAATACGTATACCATCGAATAACTTTGTTCCAATGTGGATTTTTTGCTCCATTAGAGCATGTGTGTGTCTCATAAACAGCATGGCCTACTCTGAGTCTTACGTAAGGATCCATTCTGATCATCCCATAGTTTTTTACTAGTTTAGCCTACAGGAAGTTTCTTTTTGAAATTACGAATAAATTGTTATTACAAAATATATGCATACAGTTTCTTGAACATAGATTTAAATCTCTAAGACATCAAACTCTAATGTCTATTAGATTACCTGAACGATCGTTATGCTAAGCGTACCAACATGTGGTTCATGCATCGTAGGCATACTTTGCAGCTGCAGCTGATGAAGCGCAAGTGCAGCTTGTTCATCAGCAGCTTCTTGTTGTTCCTGGATACTGTGTTCCTCTACTCTAAGAAATCCCTGAGGTAGAGGGCCCAGAAAGGCCTACAAAAATTTTACATATAAACTTTTACACATTTATATTTTAGCCTAACGTTATTTAACTTTTAACATTTTCATTGTTCGATCGACAGAATATTATAACGTTTTCAAAAAAGATTCGATCATTGTTACTTCGTGCAGTGAGTAAATTTACACTATTTACCCGTTTTTTCCATTCTTCGTATAAATCTGATCGCCTCTCGGTTTCCATTAAAAAATATTGTGACATCTTATGTTTGACAGTGTTCAAAATAATTGTATCGCTTAACGTAGGAGAAACGCTCTCACAGTGCAAAGGAAACCTGTCAAACTATCTACGTGTGAACGTTTTGATGCAGTGAAATGTAATCATAACACATATATGATACGGTGACACACGCCACCTTACAGAAATCTTAGAAAAAAAGATCGCGCGGATGGTAACGAGCGCTTTTTGAACTTAATTTTTTCAATTAAGCTTTGATCTTTTATATTACTTATGTGAACCTATCGCAAAACATAAAAGCAGCACTTGAACTGGCTTATTTTTAATGAAACGCTGTTTTGGTATTTCGTCTTTCTAATAATTCTTATTGTGTAATAAGAAATGGAATTATAAGTATAGAATTCATGTTTCATAAAAACAAATAAAATTCCTGAAAACTTATTCATATGGATAAAAATTCATACATTTTACTGTAGTAATAATAGTTTCATTAAATTTTAAAAAGTTGATTTATCGCTGATAAATTCAAGGTCACGTAAAGGACGCGACCATTCATCCCACGTTTATTATACATAATCAGACAAAAAAAATCGTAACAAAAAAACGTGTTACGAGTTTATGCTTATTCTTAAATTACTAATCTAAAACACTAATATTATCGCATATTTTAAATACAAACATATTTTTCCAATGAAGTAATCAAAAGAATATTTTTTAAATTTCTCAAGCCATTGATATTTAAATTGTACTTTTTCGGTAAATTCGACCTGTAATATAACGAAACGGTGTGCTGTAATTATTCAACGTACAGTAAACATATGGTAAAACTACAATTAATTTGAGGAATCTGTGTCAAAGAAAAGACCGTGTGTACGTATAAGAATATTGTGTTCTAAATTCAGAATAAATTATTGTATAATTTTTCTGTAGAAACAACTTTGAAGCCATTTTGAAATTCAGTTGCAATTCTCTCTCTCTCTCTCTCTCTCTCTCTCTCTCTGTTTCTCGATTTGCCTGCTTGCCGATTACTCTTTCTGTTTTATTGAAGAAAATCATAGAGTGTGAAGTGCATTCGGATTCGAAGCATTCATGACCAAGTCGTTGGTCTGGGTTCGCTGGCGTGACGTTCGATTTCTTTCGAGCCGGGAAACTGAGCCTCTTGACAATATTTGCCTGAAAAATTTGAAAGCCGGTTTATAGTTTTTTTTTTATTTCGAATTCATTCGATTTTTTTTCCTCGCAATCGAATCATTTACACTTGTTAGGTATACGATTTGCTTGCGACAGTGGTGGTGGTGGTGGTGGTGGTGGTGGATCTCCTCCCGCAATCCGCAATAACTCTCGAGAACTATTACGCGTTCTCTACCACATTTTCGGTGATAGAATATATCGACGAATCATCCTTGCAATCATGTCACATCAGACAGGGATCAAAGGTACATGTTTATCGTTGTTATTTGTTGTTTAAATTGAATCTTGTTGAAATTTCATTGAAGTTCAGTTAACCTCGATTCGATAACAATTGTCCTCGCATAGCGTCCTAGATATTTAAAAATGAAAGTTAAACTCATATTATTATTATTTACGTGTTGCTTGTTGAACGAAGAATATTTTTGGATATTGAATATGTGTTTTCTTTATTACAGCTAATGACGCTCTCAAAAAATTGTTTGCTAAATGCCGTGATGGCAAAATACGGGTCTTAAAAGTTTCTATAGAAAACGGTAAGTTAATGTATCTGAAAAGGAAAATGTTATACATAGGTATACATGTTTTCTATATTTCAGAGGAATTAACAGCTGCTGCTTCCTCGAAGCCTGTAAACAAGTGGCAAGACGATTATGACAAATTAATTAAGCCTCTAATAATTGAAAATCAGCCTGCATATATTCTTTATCGACTGGACACCAAGTCTTCAGATTCTGGTTACGATTGGTTGTTTATATCCTGGTCTCCTGATACAGCACCTGTTAGGCAAAAGATGCTCTATGCATCTACTAAAGCCACCTTGAAACAAGAATTTGGTACAGCTTCGATAAAAGAGGAATTGCATGGTACCTTGCCCGAGGATATAACCCTGGAAGGCTACTATAAGTACAAAAGAAATGATGCAGCCCCGGCACCACTAACCACCGCTGAAGAGGAATTAGCAGAACTTAAGAAAAACACGATTAGCACAGATTATAGCGTAGAAACAAGGCACCAAACGTTAAGTGGAGTAGCTTTTCCTGTAACAGATGAAGCAAAGCAAGCAATCACAGAGTTAGGTAAAGGAGTACGCGAATATGTTCAGTTGAAAATAGATTTGGAGGAAGAGAAAATACACCTGGTTACAGCCTGTGATGTTTCATTGGATAAACTGCCAACAAAAGTTCCATCGGACTCTGCTAGATATCATCTGTATAATTTTAAGCATACTCACGAAGGAGATTACATGGAATGTATTGGTACGTGGAATGAAAAGAATTACTGTACCGTTTTGGTTGTCTAATGTATTACGTGTGTGTTGCAGTTTTTATATATAGTATGCCCGGATACAGCTGTAGCATTAAAGAAAGAATGTTGTATTCGTCATGTAAAGCGCCGCTTCTAGAACTTATTCAATCGCTTGGAGTGATTATAACGAAGAAAGTAAGTACAAAGAGATATTTAATAATTTAATTATATGTTTTCCAGCTTCCCTCATTTTCATTAATTTCCTTGTTTGTTAATAGAAATGATTCAATGCTATCGATTTTAGGTGTATCTGTACTGTTTTTGAATAACATAATTTATCATTTAGAGCTCTACCATATCTCCTCCAAAAAACTAGAAAAAACAAACGCACATTTTTTACTTTCTTTTACTATACTGTGTGGTATCTCTTTCTTTTCTAGCTTCTACTCTTTTTAATATTGGAAAGTAAAGTATGATTTTTTTGTAAAATTTTGACAAATCCTAGTTGGAAGTAAATAGTGGCGAAGAGTTAGCAGACATGTTGGAAGCTCCTCCAACTATAAAAGAAACAGCTGCTATAACTCCTGCAACTCCGTCAACGCCCTATGCCCCTACTCAATCTATACCTGAAAAGAAATCAAAGCAGAAGCGATCTTGTGTCTTGAGTTAACCGATTCTATGTGCTTTGATCACTATTATTTTTTACTATTTGTCAGTGTTAAAGTATTTGTGATGATGTTTTACAACACATTTGATATAGCTTCTTCCATGAATTTGAAATTTGTGATAATACGTTATATGAATATGTAATTTAAAAATGGTACAATGGGTTTCAGATAGTGTTCTCGTTGGCGTAAATATAGTTGTGCTCGTCATGAAAACAATTCAAATAAGAAATCTGCTGCATCTTACAGAGATACGAATTCACTTTAATTAGCAGTATTTATGAATATCTAATATTAATTGATTAAAGTGATACATATATAGATTTATATGGCGAGTCAGAGTAGACCAAGCAGTGTATTTTTCTAAATTTTAGAAACAAAATTCTCGCGATAAGGTCTTCTTGAATCGCTAATTGATAACTACAGACATATTCTGAATCAACATGATTGTCATAGGATGCGGGTTTTCGCTAATCCTTGAGGATATGATAATGAATGATTTTTCATTCGTGCTGAATTCAGCACTGTAGAAACGCGATGAGATTCAGTTGCTTGATATTGAAAGTGAAGCCTTCCACTGGATTTTGAAATTTAAATTCTATCTTTCAATAACTAACACTAATAGAATCTAACTTTATAAAAACTTTTCTAAGAATATTACTATTACAATTACTAGTTCCTTTATTTTATTTTATTTTAATTTTATTTTATTTTATTTTATTTTATTCTATTCTATTCTATTCTATTCTATTTTATTCTACTTTATTTCATACATTTAATGTTCATCGTTCAACCATACGAAGAAAAGAAATCCCGTGACTCGACTGTGAGAATTAATTCCTAGTCCAATGGAAAGTGATATGTATTATAAGTCTCATTTCTCGTATTAATGATTTCGTTAGGTGAAACTTGAAGGCTTGATTTTCAAATTCATTCGAACACTTGTATAGGAATTAGCAATATAGATTAGATCGTTCCAGATTAAAATATCTATGGTAACTTGCATACCTTATGTGATTTCTAGAATATTAGGGAAAATACCATGTGCCCTAGCTAACTGACGTCACTCACGTAACTTCTCTGCGTAATTTAAGTAGAGAATAATATAGCAGACGAGTGATAAATGTGCAAATACCATACTGATGTATGGATATATTTTCTTGCACCCGATTATTGTTTTTGAACACATGTATATATAATGTGTGTGTGTGTGTGTGTGTGTGTGTGTGTGTGTGCGCGCGCGCGCGCGCGCGTTTGGACGTACATATTATACATATATATACATACATATATATACACACGCACACACACACACTAAGACTGATCTTGATATGTCCCATTAGCTGTATAGTCAAGAAAACGCACAAAGTGTTCAGATTCGTATAGGTAATAACAAGCACACTTTAAATTATTTATTTTTTATTTATTATATAAATTGACTTCAAATGGTACGTGTTCACATAAGAAATAAGACGGAGAAGTTTCTGATTAACTTGTGTTCCTAATAAATTAAAAAATGGAAAAACGTTTGTACAACGAAGTTGAAAATCGAGTTGTGATATATGTATATGTTATCAGCATTTCTTTCGAAAAGAAATTGTATCTTTCTTAATTTCTTGAAACAAGACATTCCTTCTCTGAAACTTATAGCAAATGGGACTATATGTAATCTTATTACCAGCGACAAAATATTCGAGAGGCATTCTATTTTTTCTGATGTGTATTTTTTTAACTCTCGTAGCTTTTTATAAACTTTTTAAAAGTTTTCGTCCAATACACATATACAAGCACAAAAACGAACAAATTACTGAAATGAGAGTTTGGCCTAATTTGAATCAGTATAATGATAGGCGAGGTGCGTTAAATCCTTAGCATTTATTTGAATTGAAGATATTTGATAGAAGCAATATATAGCGTGTACGCAGTAACATATTCGAGAAGAAAGTTAAGTTATGCTTATGCTTCAAGACATAATATACATATGCTTACATGAAAGTTGAGCTCGACATATGAAATTTTTTACAATTCATTTATGGTTGGAATCGCAACATACACACTCACTGTTTGTTAGCTTAGTTTCGTATAGAAGAATTTATTTCATTTTATATTTTTTTGCACTGCTATCCTATAGACGCACTTATGTAAATAAAAAAACTTATAAAATTTGGCAAACATCCTTATGTAGTAGTTTCAGATACAATTTTATACAAGGGAGAGAATGCTTTGCAATATGCTCAAAAACTATTAACAAAAATGTGTTCCACGTAATATAACAACGCACATTATAGCCTGGACACTTTTTATATTCTTGTCCCAGGCCTATTCTGTAAGTTTCTAGTATAATTTTATTTTCATCCTGTTAATATGTAATTATAGGTCTATTACGATTAAACAAATTGTACATCTTGCCAATACTAAAATTGCAACAAACAATAAAGCATAATGTAATTTAATCTAACAGGTTGTTGTTTTAATTTTCAACAAATTGATATCGGATGATACACAGAAACACACGCGCTCGCGCGCACATATATTACGAATTTTATTTTTATTTTGAATTATTGATTACGGTTTATCTAAACAGAATAAGTTTGCAAGGAATACATGGTAAGTCTATTCTTGGGTGGGTATGTAATTACAATTAATATTTCCAAATACGTTTCTTTTACCTTACAGAATAGGCCTGTGCATTTATAAAATTTTATTTTCAATTTCCTTTTTCACAAATTATTAAATATTTTTCTTTGCACTTACAAATTACACAATATGTTCTTGCTTTTGTCAATATTATAATAATTATTCTTTTAAAATGTGTTGATTGCATAGCTTGAAATAGACGATGGAAGAGAACTAACTGAGGGATTTTTACAAGAGGAGTTACATCCAAAACTCAGTTTGCATCAACCAAAATTCGCAAAGCCTAAGGGTCCACCAAACAGAGGTGCAAAACGTTTGACTAAGGTTCAAGATTTAGGAACTTCAGATTAAGATAGTTAAATAGACACTTTAAGAATTTGTTGACCTATGTGCTCATCAGATATATATGCATAGATATATACAAACATATAAGCGCGCGCGCATACACACGCACACACATATGTATGCATATATATGTTATGTTCCTCCTTTATTGAGTGATAAGTGTGTTATCTTTTATCTCTTTTCATTCGTCAACTCAAAAGTATTATTTTTTCTATATGAAAAACGATTTTTTTGTGTAAATCCTGAATTAGAGTTTATTGGTTTTATTGAAGCATCAGGCCTATTTTGTAACTATGTTTTTGAATCTGTATTACATGATTACTTAAATGTGTTCACTTCAATGCACAGAGTATTATAAAGATGTAAATAAGGTCCATTTGTAATAACAATGATATATATACATACATGTGTTTGCAGGATGGGACAAAATAGGATTATTTTTTATACATAAACTGAAACTATGAAAAATTTCTTTTATTTATAGATACATGAATAAACAGTTTAAGGTAAAGTAAAAATCTGTTTAAAAAATTGAAGATTTTATTTTAATTCTGGATTCACTATGATCAAGGAAAATTTCAAATACCCTAGTTTCTTTATATGACTATAAACACCAAAGCCATTTAAGTATTCCATTTCCATATCCATCACTCTATATATTGAATTCATATATTGGCAATGAATTTTCTATAAAACAAGATATGACTTTTGAGAACCAAAATTCAGTAGTATATTTAAAGATTATAATGTTTTTTGTTATAGTATTATATTTTAATATATATATATATAATCTGTATTGTTCAAGAGTTATTAAATAAATAAGAAATGATACAGATCTATTTACATTCTAAGTATAATTTTCTTTGAAAACGTGTTAACTACTTTGATTTTACTGTTTCTTGGAGAATTTTATTTTCTAGATACTGTTGTTTTAATAATTTTCCTTCCTCCCGTACGTAAGCTGATGTCACATTACGTAGTTTACTAAAAAATAACCATTAATTTAAGAAAAGTTAAATTTGTTGATTTGCAAAACCATATATACATACTCTCGCCTGTTTTGTACAATTTTTAAATGTACTTCGTACAAGTCATCCATCTGGACTCCAGTAATTAAAAGGAACATCTTGGTTACCAAACCATACACAGTGCCTAAGATACTACCAACAGCTGCACCAGCCACCATTCCTTTAAGTCCCATGTTTATTTTGTATATGCTACCTGTTAAAGCACCACCAAGGGAAGAATTGAACACTTCAAATTTACCTCTGTATACATACAACATAACCGTTGTAGAACTGGAAGAGAATTTAAAAGGAAGTTACGTATACACATCTGTACTATTAAGATTGATTGCTATATAAAATTATCTTACTGGAAGAAAAAGGTAAAAAGTCCCACTTTCCAACCATACTGTATACCCCCCTTAATGAATTCCTTGACAAATGTATTATTCAATTGTTTTTTTGCTTCAAACGGACTTATCCATCTTGTAGCTTGATTCTCACTTACAAATTTTTGTGGTACATTTATCGTTTTTAACACTCCGCCTAACATAAATCCTCCTATGACACCTGCAGTCATAGCGCTGATGATGGACTGAAGTTCTTTACTTACATTTCCATGTCTGTGTAGACAGTTGATCTTGAATTAATAATATTAAGACGAAATAGTTAATTTTATGTCAAAAAGTGTACTCACGAATCAGAAAACATATTCTTTAACCTGTCTATACCAATTTCACCTGGAGATAAAGATTCCATTTCAATTATTTCAGGTTGCTTTATCTGTTTGCTGGCATTATCGAATGGTGGATTAATATTATTGGTGAATGGAAAGAAAAATGCATACAACATTGATCTGTTGATTGATAAACGTAACATTGTGCTTTCTCTTTTACCTAACCGTACAAACTTAGGTTATTATAACACTGATTACAGTAAGATTGACATACAATTTCGTAAAGGCCAATAAAATGTATTAACCCCTTGGCCTACGACTTATTTTACAATAACAATGACTAAACTTTCTTTGTCCTCTGTAGAACGACAAAAAGAAAAGACAAATTAGTAGTTACTGCGTGCCTAGCTATTTTCCAATGACCGTACACGATCGACAATCGAATAAAATGTTATTCCCGTTTAAAGAAAATTAAGGAAATACATGTTTAGAAGGTTCAGTTCGAAATGTTGATCACGAGTCTGACTCGTTGTTATAGGGCACGGGGTTAATATTTTCCTGATGGTAAACTCTTGTAGTTTCATTTAGAGGACCGTATACCGACAAATGGAAGCGACAATCAATAAAATTGATTAACAATTTACATGTTCTGCTATTGACTGTTTTGGCATTGTACAGGCATTTTCAGGAAACAAATAATTTTTGCCAGGAACGGTAAGAATTTCTCGTGCCCGAATAAAAAGTAATATTTCAATAGTTTACCATTAAAATATATTTGTATAGGATATTAATAACACTATTCAAATATATTTGTATAGGATATTAATAACATAAACATTATCGCAACATAATGAACTTTTTAAATAAGAAGAACTAGATTAATTTTGAAATAATCATCTTATAGTTTCTAAAATAAATAGGCAAAGAGTGTGTTCCTATACATGTATATAGTAATAATAATGTAACTCTTTGATACAGGTCTTTGTAAACAAGAAAATTAACAAAATCTTTCATTTTAATGCCTGTTGCATTATTTGATTCGTTAATGTCGCTTTGTTTAATATTAATGTTGTGTGTGTGTGTGTGTGTGCGCGCGCGCGCGTGTGCGTGTGCGTGCGTGTGTATATTTAATAATCAATCAGATTAACTTCAGTTGCACTAGAGTAGTTGTCTAGCTCGTGCAGTTGAAATATTGACCATACATTAGAATGTCCCAAAATATTCAAGTGTAATCGAAAGGGGCGATTTCTACGGTGATTCTATGTAACTTTTTCTGTTGCCAATTCGTGCTGAAGCGCTTTGTTTTTGAGTTATTAAAATATCCGGACCAATCAGAGCACGGCATTGGCGAACGGTTCGCCGCGTTTTGGCAAAGGAAAATGGAATCTAAAATTATCTCAGGAATCACCATTTTCAGTTACATTTAAACTTTTTGAAAGACCCTGTGTAATAGTTGATTAAGAAGAAGCTTTAAAAACAAAAGGGAATTTTCCGTTCCTCTCTATAGAAAATTAATTGTTTACGGAGATGTTTGGCACAATTGTATTATTGGGTGACCAGATGTCGCTTCAGTTTGCGCAAATATGTATCTACATCTACGAGAATTCTAGGGAAGTTCTACGAGTACCGTAGTCGTTCTATGAGTGCACCCATCATTGCATTAATTGTTTGTGCAGGGCTCCTGCATTGGGGTCAACTCTTCTCGATTCGAATGATTTATTCCTCCGCTCTACATATGAGAGAGCTTGAAATATTGGCGGTCGAGGCGTTGATAACAATTGAAATTGAAACAATCGCCGTGTACAATCACGAACGAGTCGGTGATAGTCGTGTGATCGATAATAATGTTTGCTAGTACCACGGACACAAAGCGAGCCCAAACGTTGGTCGTGTTCAAAGCGAAGATTTAATACGAGCTCTCCCTCCCCCTCTCGTCGTGGTAAGCATAAGAGACCAACGAAAAAAGTGTCGCATAATATAACATATAAGAAGAATCGACGAGGTGACGGGAACACGATGTGGAGGAATTCGTTTCGGTCGGACGTATAAAGACCATTAATTTAAGCAAGGGTAGAGATAGAGAGAGAGAGAGAGAGAGAGAGAGAGAGAGAGAGAGAGAGAGAGAACATCTAGCGTGGCGAGACCTCGAAGAGTCAAAAGCTTGTTAATGGACCCTTTCGCGCGTTAATTCAATTTCTTTTACAGTGCGCGCCACAATATTTCGAAACGTCCATTATTTTTTACGTCTGTAAAAGAAAGAATTTCCTCTCGGAAATATATCGTGATACAGTGTTTTGTTTTTATGGTTACAACTGATGCTGCGATGTCTCGGCCCTTGTACCTCGTTCTTTGAAACAAGCATTTCGCGAATTCTACTTTTTATTACTTACTATGTTTTTTGTTTTTTTTCTTTTTCCGATAGGTATTCTCACCTTGTTCATTAGAGCTGAACACCGTTGAACAGTGGAAATTCTACAACAACGAGATACACATTGTGTTATCGGTGTCAGTGGAAGCTATTTCGTAACGGGAAAGAGATCACTACCACACACACAGGAAGAAAAATCACGGTATGGCATCGTCCATGGTGGCTGTTCCATCTGGAACAGCTTCGATCCCAGCTGGAACTGGTATCCCTCAAAGCGAAGAGGTTGAGAACGGAGATGTTTTCAGCGAACATAATATTAACTCGGTTACCAGCTGTAACGAAACCTCTAGTCCTGGAGATGCTCTAGAGGAGATAAATTGCGGTACAGATGAAAACGGTGATCAAGAGTGTGCCATATGTATGGGTAAACTTTGTTCACCGCGAGTACTCTCTTGTCTTCATGTGTTTTGCGAGGCTTGCCTAGACAAGCTTCTCATGGACGAGGCAGGTGATCCCAAGGTCGGTTCGGTCCTCCTCTGTCCTATCTGTCAACAAGAAACTTCCATTAGTTCTAAAGGTGCTGCATCGCTCACTTGCGACTATGTTCTAACTAATATACTCGATATGTCTGCAATTGAAAACATGGCTGTACTTTGTACCTCGTGCAAAGCCAAAGAAAGCGCCATTGCGCGGTGTTCAGACTGTGCCAACTTCTTGTGCCCGAGTTGTAACTGCGCCCACCAATTTATGCGCTGTTTTGAAAGTCACAAAGTGGTCGCCTTTGAAGATTTAAAAAAATCCAATGAAGCTATACCAATACACAAACCAATTTTTTGCGAGTGTCATCCCACAGAAAATATGAAGTTTTATTGTTACACTTGCGAGGTAATGTTTTTTTACTTGGAATATGTAAATCAAAAAATATCTGGGCCCATACATAGTATGGATTACTTTGGAGCATGTTCTTTTTTTCATTAGAAGTATTTAAAGACTATTTTTGAGTGTAGAAAAAATCAGGAAATGTATGGAGGAATTTATTTTTATTAGGAACCAATATGCAATGAGTGTTTACTTGTTGAGCATAGAGCCCCCGACCATCAATACGAACGATTAATAGATGCGGAACCACGTCAAAAAGAAGAATTAATCAAGCTAGTGAATGAAAGCAAAGCAAGAATTGCTGATTGCGATCAGGTGTCTGCTCAATTGGACAATGCTCTTAGAGAACTTCAAGCTCAACACGATCAGGCCAAAGATCTGATTATCGAAACGTTTCAGAGTTACAAAGCCGTATTGGAGAAATGTCGCGAGAACGCGTTAGTTGAGCTTGAAAAGCTACATTCTAACAGAGAACTGGAAATAATGGACACATTTCATAGGTCAGGAATGGTTATTTATCTATAACATGTAACTATATCATACTATTGATCGTTTTGTATTAATTTATTCTCGTTTCTTTTTTCTTTTTGCACATAGTGTTGAAAAAACAGTCGAGAAAATCGAGAATGCTTGTCGTTTCACCTCCAGACTTTTGGAACATGGCGATGCTGTGGAGATTCTTGCGCTTCGCCGAATCGTAGGAACTCAGTTAATGAACTTAATCAAGAATACACCAAAACCAAATATTTCTTTTTCCATTGAGTTTCAAACTAATTACAATGAATTTGAAAAAACAGTAAAGGTAAGTTTGCTGTTTAAAAAATTTCATATGTTTGCGAGAAAAGCAAAAGATTTCAAAGGAACACGAATGATCTTGCAGGATGTATTTGGGAAATTTCATACTGAGACTATTCCGGTGATAAAGAGTGAGCCGATCACCACAGTCCCCGGAGTGAGTACAAGTCAACAAGTTGTTCACACTTCGATGGGTTGTCCACGTTCCATTAGCACAAGGTCTCCCATTTCTCTTCCTGCTTCAATGCAATCTTCGTTCGAAGGTGAACCTTCGTTTGTTATACCCACGACGTCAAGTCCACAGAATATTCCACCTCCACCAGCACCTGTATCCCTTCCTCCAGGTCCTATGCATGGCCTCACCAGTATTCAAGAGTACAATCTGCAGCAACTAGCCAGTTTAGCGGAAAAGGTTGAAATGGTCGGAGATACGAATGTGGTAGGGCCCAGCTCAAATCCCAGTCCAACTTCACCTTTCACTTTGGCTGATTTATTCGCCGGTGATCTGAGTTCCACGAGCCACGCGATTAATAATCTCCAGGCTTTGGCTAAATTAGGGAATACACTCGGCAATCAAGGTAAGCTAAGACAATGTTAACCCTCTAAAACATTTAAAATTGTAATTCTCTTATTCGTCATATTTTCGTAGATCTTGGTAACACAGCAATCAATGGTGGCAGTGGTCTGGTATTAGGCAGAGGTTCGTCACCAGCAATTGTAGATACGCCAAATTTAAGTTTAGCTGCCAACACACTTCTAAACGGGGGATTTCAGTCTTTATCATCCCCCACTTCGCCGATCCTTTCACAGGGTGCTGGTAAGATATATATATATATATATGTATATATTAAAAGGTGCATTGACAAAACTGCCTACCAATTCATAATTCAAACACATATTTGCTCACGTAGATGATTTAATGGGTGATTCGATACATAACATGCCTGTGGTAGTGGGAAACACTGTTAGCAACGTGACTGGTTCTGGATCCGGAAACTATGCCCATCCACGGTCCAACAACGTAAAATCGACATCCATGCATATCCGCTGTAAATTTGGGCAATTAGGTCCCAGTAAAGGTCAATTCAGCTCACCCCATGGATTCTGTTTAAGCGCCGACGAAGACATTATCGTCGCCGACACGAATAATCACAGAATTCAAGTATGCTTTCGTTTCACCTTGAAACAAAATTATTATATTTCTTCTAAATTCTCGTCTTGACACGATTGCACTAAATTGGTCAGTGATTCCTTTTTTTTCTTCTTATTAGATATTCGATAAGACTGGCGCTTTCAAATTCCAATTTGGTGTTCCTGGCAAAGAAGAAGGACAACTGTGGTACCCGAGAAAAGTTGCCGTTATGAGAAACACCGGGAAATTTGTTGTCTGTGACCGCGGAAACGAACGTTCTAGAATGCAGATATTTACAAAAAACGGTCACTTCATTAAAAAGATAGCGATTCGTTACATCGATATTGTAGCTGGCCTAGCTGTTACTAGCGAGGGCCACATTTTGGCTGTTGATAGTGTGTCGCCAACGGTATTTGTGATCAGCGATACAGGGAGTTTGTTAAGATGGTTCGACTGCAGTGAATACATGAGAGAACCAAGTGATATTGCAATTAATGGTAAGGAATGCGTGATCGGTACGCAACCTTAAACACTCGAGAGGCCAACGTGTAAAACAAGATTTATTTATTTAACGATCTTCTAAGTACCGTATAACTTTCAGGTGAAGAATATTTTGTGTGCGATTTCAAGGGACATTGTGTCGTAGTATTTAACAGTGAAGGCAAGTTTTTGCGTCGCATTGGCTGTGACAATGTAACAAACTTCCCAAACGGGATAGATATTAGCGATGCAGGCGACATATTGATAGGAGATTCTCATGGTAATCGTTTTCACGTGTCTGTTTTCTCTAGAGACGGCTCTTTGCTTTCTGAATTTGAATGTCCATACGTGAAGGTAAGGTTCAGTCCTATATTATGGTATTATATACCGCAATTGTAATAGTTGTACTTAGATGAAAGGGAAAATGTGAGTGAGTGAGTGAGTGAGAGGGATCGAGAGAAAGAGAGAGAGAGAGAGAGAGAAACAGAATGAAAAACAGTGAGCCTAATGACGACAATGAATACTGTATTTCTAAGTCAATCAATTTCAATACAATTCTCACAGGTCTCTCGATGTTGCGGCTTGAAAATAACTTCCGAGGGATATATCGTAACACTGGCTAAAAATAATCATCACGTCCTCGTACTGAACACTCTTTACATATCATGAAGCGAGGAGGCAGACCAAGCAAGTATGTCACGATTATCTCCCGTGAGTGGAACTTCTTCGTGAGACGAAACAAAATCTGCTCTGTTTCTCAACAAAGAACAAATCGGCAAGAAAACAAAGACAAGCAATATATATATGCCTGGTCTGGGCAAAGTTCGAAGTTCTTTTGAGATTTGAGATTTGGGCCTATCAAAGCAATAGTAAAAGCGATCGCAGCACGCAGCCTTAATAGTCTGTAAAAAAGGAACAAAAACCTTTCAAAAAAACAAAAAGTGAAAGAAGAAGTTTAAATGCGTCCCTGTTTTATGAAAGTAACACACAACGTCGAAACGATGAATACTACAAACAAACAAAAAAATAATGGTGAACGTAACATCTCCGACCAAAAGTGAAACAAAGAAGAAAAAAATAGTATAAATAGTAATTTAGCAAGTTGCATTTGATAAACTGCCAAGATAAATTTAAAAACGTCAAGATAAAAGAAGCGGCGATACGGAAAGTGGAAGGGGTAGGAGAAACGACGAGCAAGAGAGAGAGAGAGAAAGAGAGGCAGTTTCTTCGGTAGAAGGGGTAACGAAAGCGAGAAGAAGAAAAAAGGGGGAATGGAACTTCAGTGACAACACGCAGTAGCTTTTCTCATCGAAATCATCGGTTGCATCTTCGTCTTCGACTCGTCAGTATTTTAGGTATGTTTACAAATCAAATTATTCTAGTCTTCAACGAGCACTGTTTACACGCTGGTTTCGATCTGTGCTCTCGAAGCAACAATTTTTGTCGTGTATTTTTAAACCGGGTTCTCTGTGTTATGAAACCGCTCATAGCGGGCACATATTACACGTATATATGTATATACGTATACACGCATGTAAACACACTTACATACATACATACACACGCGTGCGCGCACACAAATGGGGGGGGGGAAGAGTACACGGTATATACGGTTCTTCCTTCTGACCGTTACTTCGAGACCTATTTCGTAGGCACGCTAAGTTTTCTGAAGGTTTCCGTTAAGTTTAGGTTACTATATCCGGTATAGAAGTGAACAAAAAGAAAATATGCGTACAGAAAAATCGCAAAGGAATTTGTGCTTAAACATGTCAGACAGAAAATGTGTTGCATGCTGCGACACAAGGTAGTATTTCCTACTCTAATGTCATATCATATCTCTAACGAATTGAAACGAGTGTGAAAGGAAACACTAAACAAAGAATCAGTAACTTGTTGTTATGGCAGGCATATGAAGCGTAGTGAACTTAAAATGTTAAAAAAAAAATTTTTAAAAAGTAGAAGAAATGGGAGAAAGAGAGAAAATATACGAGCTATATGTTCCTGATAACGTTTCTCTATGCATTTGAGAATTAGTAATTCATCGAAACCTTGGAAGAGAGAAAGCGCAAAAGAGGCAGTTATATTGAGACAATGTTAACTAGAATGAAAATAATTATGACATGTTGAAAATCAAACATTTAATGTCTTGAGAAAAGAATCGGCACACGACATATATATATATATGTATATACGTCGTGTGCATACGACATATATATATGTATATACGTCGTGTGCATACGACATATATATATGTATATATGTATGTATATGGACAAATCGAAACGATTTATTGTAGATTTGCCATTGATGATAATAGATTCCATTTGTGCATTGTTAAAAGAAACAAAAAATTAATAAGCAAAACACATAATGGTTACAATATGTACTCAGGATGCTTTATTATGGTCCACCATATAAATACAATATATCGCGTGTGTGGTGTGCGCGCGCGCGCACGCTCGCGCGCGTGTGTGTATTAATGTGTGCGTGCGTGCGTGCGTGCGTATATATATACATATATGTGCGTGTGTGAATTATTGGTTCGTGGTGCTAGCGAATTATAATAATATATCCATACTAAGTAAATGTATTTGTTATAAAAATTACAGAATCGTTCCAACGTTTTACAATGCCGTGGAATGATCTTGTAATATATTATACAAGGTTCATAAGTAAATTTTACCACTGGTATCATAGGAACAATACTTTATCTATGTAAAATTGCAAAAAAGATATAAAAAAAAATAACGTACAGTTTGCTAAACAACTTCTATTTATGTATATATTAAAAAAGAAATTAATAATAACAATAACATGATCCGTAAAGAAAAGAAAAAAGAAATCCATGTAAAACACTTACATATATAGAAATACACATATTTTTTAGGGTTGTTTACATGATCAGCCTTAAGATTTGATTGAAATTAAAATGCAATGTGTATACAACATATATGGATATATATATATCAGGCAGATCACTATATACTGTGTTATGATTACCTACAATAACAATTGAATGTGAATAACTATCTTGCCATACCAAATGTTAGAAAGCACATCCTTATATATATTTCTACTTTGATAGCTTCAAATTTGTTTCCCATAATGAATACAATTGACTATGCGGTGAGCAGAATGTGATTAGAGTATTACTGATAGGAAACAAAACGAAAGAGAAGGAAAGATGGCTAGGAAGGTAG
>CM052084.1:12458004-12525759 GCA_028453745.1 Agapostemon virescens
CTACTACTAACTATTATTATTATTATTATTATTATTATTATTATTATTATTATATTTTTCCTTTTTTTCTTTTTCCTTCTACATCGTACCTACTAAATTTTAGTTTCATTTTTATATGAAATATTCAAATTTATGGTATTATACGTATACACATCTATATACACTTTTACAAGCAACAATAAAAAGAAAAAAAACAAATGAATAAATATTTTAATCTACATAGCTATATTACTACGTAATTAAAGATATATGGAGACATTTGCTACTTATATATTTGTCAAATGTATCGCGTGTGTGCGTTTGGAAATGTTTTTTCGCGGGACAGGCGAAAGAAGGCATTTTGAGACACGTAGTGTCTGGTTGTTGTTGATAATGGGCGTGAGGTTACTGTGACTCCATAACCACGAAGGGTGATAAGTGTACAGTTGTTCCGTGAACTTTAAACGATTTTTCTCGCCATTTTACCTGTCAATTCGCCTTCGCCTCAGCGTTCCGCGGCGACACGTTTCCAAAGCCGATTATATTCAAAAACTATCGCAGTTCTTTGAAACATTGTAGAAACATACGTTCTTGTCTTTTGCGCATACGCTGCAAAAATGCAATAATAATATATTGTGATGCTCACGAAAGCACATAACATAATTTACCAAAATTGTAATGTCTAAAATATTTCATGTGATTTTGGAAACTGTTATATTTTTTATTTTCCTGCCAATTGTTTAATTTGTAACGTTGTTCTTTGTTCTTTTTTCAATAAAGTAAGCAAACGGATCAGTCTGAGTTTCTCAATTCCCTTCTCTTGTCAACGTCTAGCTCTAATTTGCTTTCGAACATCATCTCAGGACGGTACGAATGTTACGAAGTATACAGGGTGTTCTTGAGGTCATTTGAAGCAACTTTTTCCTTAGCGAAAATTCAATCTGCGGCTTTGTTAACGAGTTATGGTCAAAAAATGACTGGTCAATGAGAGCGAAGCGCGCGAACGAGAGCGAACGAGGGCCAGGCGCGCGAGCAGAAATCAGAGAGCGCGAACTTTCCGAATTTTTTTACTACGCAACGATAATAATTTTAAGAAAAATGCTGTTGACTCTTATTTCAGAATGTCTAAAGAATAATCACTAATTTTTCAGATCCGAAATAATAAAGAATTTAGCCGTGTCAGCCGTTTTAATTTTCTGGTATGCATGACATCCCACGCGTACTACATAAAATTTTTCTTTAGACATTCTGAAATAAGAGTCAACAGCGTTTTTCTTAAAATTATTATCGTCGCGTAGTAAAAAAATTGGGGAAGTTCGCGCTCTCTGATTTCTGCTCGCGCGCCTGGCCCTCGTTCGCTCTTATTGGCCAGTCATTTTTTGACCATAACTCGTTAACAAAGCCGTAGATTGAATTTTCGCTAAAGAAATAGTTGCTTCAAATGACCTCACGAACCCCTCATTTCCCGCTGTCAAATTACTTTTGGGACATCCTGTAGAGTATACGTAGGTATAGAAAGAAACACATCCGTTAATCTTTTGAACAAGCAGACTGCCTGTATTTCATAAATAGCTGTTAATTATAGTAAATATGTTTCTCTTCTTTCAGCAAATTCAATCGGAGTCGTCGGAGTCACGACGGTATTGTTGTTTTGGCAGTTGTTCGTGTAACTCCAGAATATGTTCAATAGGCTTCGGTTTCCCATCTTCCCCGATCCGACAGGGTGCCACCAATCCTTTCCTGAAACGGCAATATCCTTGTTAGACTAACTACGTGTGCAAACGATAGCAATACGATAATTTTGAGTTACAGATTATTCTGGTCTTAGCCGACTATATACCGACCTTGTCAATTTGTCTACAAGATCTACAAGCTGCATGGCCTCGTACTCCATTTGTTCCTCGGACATCCCTTCCAAAGGATTAGGCTTCGGGGGCTCGAAGCAACCAGTTACAGGGTTAATCCTTCAATCGCAATGAAATTTTAAGAAAGAGAAACTCTTCGGGTTACCTATGCAGTGTGCGAGCCACTTAACTCACTGTGAGTAAATTTAGATGGTACAACTTGACCAAATGACTTATTTAATATGTCTGATTTGTTACTTTTATCGTTGTGTAAACAAACTTTTCCGAAAGAAAGTTAGCTGTTTCAAGAAAGATCGTACAATATTGATCCGTATATTTTGTCGTTTATACTCACTGCTCTTTGTGCTTCAAGTATTCCTCGGTATCGCTGTTCTCCGAGTCTGAAGAATAATCTGCTGGTATCCTTTTCAAGCCTAGTAATCCCTTGCTTGCGAACATGCCTGCTGCGTTTCCATATCCTGTGTACTTCACCATGCGACTAACTGAAAGTTACAATCCGTATCATTTCTATCTGGTTTTCCACTGATTCGTATAACGTTTATAACACACGCATGAGAACGTGTACCATTTTCTTTGCACAGTACGAATAGAAACTCGGCGACTAGATCTCGCAAATCTGTCAAAGGAGAAGTTAACAATTTACACAGGTTTGCCCTCAGAGTCGTTCCCTCTTCGGGACGATGCATCACATCTTTCAAAGGAGGTAAGATCTGAGAAATATAAAGGCAGGGAACTTGTTAGACATCGCCGACAATGAATCTAGGAGAAGAGAATGGGAACATTTAGTACCTGTAATTTAGTATATTTCCGTATTAATCTTTCGGTTCCGATCATTCTGATCATCGCGATGAGGATCGGATCCAGCTTAAAATGTACAGTGGAATCGTCCGTATCGATCAGTCTTTTGTCGAGAAATTTTAGTAAAACCAAGACAGCCGACATGTTCACACCTTGAAACACGTGCTTCCCTTTTTCCTTCGTCGAAGGTATCAGCATCGAGTAGCAATTGCACGGTACTACTGTCAGTAGATTGACTATGTCACTGTGACAAAAGTTACCTCGAAGTAAGAAGAACGTAATATCGACGGCACAATCACGATAGCGTGCAGAGTCTACCTTTGAATGTCATCTCCCAACTCAGATATTAACAGCAACTTGTAAAGAGTCGATATCAAGTTCTTATTCTGTTCATCTTCTTCCAAGTCTACCAGACGTGCAGAGTCATCGAACTGCACGTACAAGTTGAACAACGCTTTCAATGCGTCGCACGCCAACGTCGCGGACTCTGTCTGTAAAAGAAATATTTAAACGAATGTTCTCCTATACCCCGATTTATTCGTAGTTACTATATAATACCTTGACGATGCCGTTCTTCTCTTTTTCAGCTTGTTTTGCTACATTTTTCACGATTTTAACAAGACACGCATCTCCTTTCAGATCTATTTTAACCGTCTCTCTCGTGAACCAGTTTGTTGCAGTCATTAAAAACAGAACTCTCGTATCGAACAGCATCACGTCGTAAGGAGTGTCATCGTCGTAGTGTCTCATGCGTTCAACGACGCAAGGTAGGCAAGACGTCGATGGTAATACTTGCTGTACATTTGTACTATTAAATATGAGATTGCACAGTAATTTTAAAGCTTCGATGGTAACTGTAAGATAAGAGTGTCAAAGCGATGGTAAAAACTGTTACACACGGAAGAGGCATACTCACCACTGGTAAACATGCTCTGTTCTTCTACGCTGGGATTTTTCAAAGCTGCCTTCTCTAGTATCAGATCTAATCTGGCGTCTGTGACTAATTCGTTTAAATTTGTTTTGTCGCGGCTACGTTAATGGAGACAAACAAAGACATTAGTGTACGATATATGTCAAAGTTGGCGACATAACTAACCAAGCGATACAAGCAACATGGAAAAAGTTTTAACAGTTTGTTAGAAGTAAAATAGTTTATTCGATACAATAAATCTGTTCGCTTATAGTTAGTAACCCAACTATTGTAATTCTCGTGCCTTGTACCCCAATGATACCTCAGAATCCGCAAAACAGATAAGCAGTGAAGCTGAGTGGACGATGGCCAGTTATCGGATAAAGGATGGAATAGGGTTTCCCATAGCTTTTCTCGTAACTGGTCCTTGTTTAATTCGTCAAAGGTGGTTGTCGTTTCATACTAAGGTATACAAAACAAGGGACTGTCAGTTAAGAGTTACATGAAAGTGTTTGTGGAATAATTAAAATCGGAGTACTCACGTTTTTCTGGAAAGTGACAATATCTTCTTTAATTTCCTCGATCGTGCCGCAGATTATTTTTCGTGCCAACGCATACATATCGACGCAAGTATACTATTGTTCCATAAAAATTGAAAACAAACAAGAACCCACGGGAGAGATTGACGGTTCCAGAACGTTCACAAAACGTTCTTACCATGCGATTCGATCGAACAGTGGTTCACGTCAGGTTTCGTAGTTCTCTCAGGAGATGGCCGTATCGTGTTTTCCAAATTATCGCGACGCAACGCGATGTTGCGCATTCAAATTTAACAAGAAATTTTCTGTCCACCGAGGACAACAACTCCACCGAGTGCGGATCCTCGCAGAGCAGGAGATAAGGCTCATCTGGAACAGGACAGCCTACCTAGTACCAACCAGCCTACAGGACAGTACCACCCAAATAATTTATGCCGGATTTTACATTGTTTCTTATGGGCAGAGCGGCACGAATTAATTGTTCAGCTCTTGTAATGCCCCATTATATGGATGATATTGATTATGGTTAAGCTTAGGGCAGGAGAATACTAAATGCCTGTGATACTAATTAATATTATTGTCCTATTTAGTCAGAATTTGTCAGAATTTAAAGTTTTTCGGTCCTTCTATAATGCATACAGCGGAGCTTCGTAAGAGCGGCGCAACTAATTCATATCGCTCTGCCCATAAGAAACAATGTAAAATCCGGCACGAATTATTTGGGTGGTTTAGTTCGGAAGCGCCACCGCGAGATGGCGAAGCTGTTTCATACCTCATAAATCGCATATTTTTCGAAAACCATAACCGCGCATGATATCGAAAATCTGAGATTAGCTACAGACCTATAACATTATCCTCATGTACGTGCAAGATGTTTGGGAGAATGTTGAATAATAGACATCAATGGTGGTGGAAGCAACAAGGAATCATTCCATCCTCTCAATCAGGGTTTAGAAAAGGGAGATCCTGCGTCAACAATCTCATTAATCTGACAACATACGTTACAGCAGGTTTTGTAAATAAGTAGTACACCTTAAAACTACAAAAACAGTATAATAAACAAATATATAAAGGAGGTTAAGGAAGTGGAATATCTGTATTCTAAGAAAGAGAACTATTCGTGCTTGTCAACAGACTATAAATCAATGTTGACAAAAGTAGAAAGCAACGTAAACAGTGGGAAACAGTTACAGAAATCGAATGCAGCGAATTATGATTTTAATATCATTTTAGATGAAAAGTACAAGGAAAGCACCTGTATTTACACCTATGGCTCGAAATGCACAAAAGAAATATCCACAGAAGCAGCTATTTATTGCCCTAATAAGGGTATCAGTTGGGTGAGCAGCATGCATAAAGCAGCTTCAGTTTTTAAAACAGAATGCTATGCCATTTCAATGACCCTGAATTCGTGTTTAGAGGATGTCGGAACGTCTTATGTTGTAATCACAGACTCTCTTAGTGCCTTACAAAGTTTAACAAGTATAAATGTCAATGTCAAAACAAATGATTATATTCTAGAAAGTAAGTTTAGCAAAAACAGCGACAGAAACTGAATATAATGAACAAATTAAAATACCTTATAGAGACTTTAAGCAGATATATAGCGAACAAATGTGGAAGGAATTTCAAGATAATCTTAAACAACAGTTTATTACAAAAGGGATACTTTATTATGAAAAATACTACGAAACAAGAAAAAAACCATGGTTTCACAAAAGAAGAATGTCAAGAGATGTAATTGTAAGAGTCTGGGAATTAAGATCAAATCATTGTAACGCTAAAGAGTCATTAGTTAGAAAAGGTTTAATAAGAGATACGAGAAGGGTAGACAAGAATCTATTAAAAAATTGAGAAAAGTTAACATAAAACCTCCGATAGATGTAAGTTACTTTTTAAGAGAACCAAAGACTAGTTTATTAAAAATACTTATGGAATACTTTGATACAAACAATATTAAAGTATAAGATAAATATAGAAAAAAGTGCAACATATAGTATGTAAGTCTAATTGTAATTTAAATATAAGTTACATATGTATAAGATGGCTAATGGTTCAGGGTGGAGTCAAGCCTTTTATATTTTTGTTGTTACTTTTAATAATAATAATAATAAAGATATTAATAAAAAAGAAATATCGGAACACAACGCGATGTTGCGCATTCAAATTCAACAAGGAGTTTGTGTCTTTTCCTGTTCCAGCTCCGAAAATTGCAACCTAAAATCCAATTTAATTAGAGAAATAGCAACACAGAGAATATTTCGAGCCACATCGATTGTTTTCAAGGAGAAGCACGCGAGAAGGTTATCGATTAGTTATTTAATGAATTCTATAAGTTTAAAATCGATTTTCACGTTTATCATTCACGTGTGTGACTGTGTGTGTGTGTGAGTGCGTGCGTTGGTGCATTTTCACAAAAAAGCGGAATTTGTGTATGTACAAAACTACGTCTCTGTATTAAATTGACGATGGGGAACAGTTTTGGATAATCGAACGTTTTTTTGACGTTTTTTCGCTAGAGGCAGCACAGTCTGGGGCCGTCGACTCTTGGTCGATGCTCCGGTGGCAATCTGGTTCAACGACTTTCTTCGAAGCATTTCTTCGACCTTCCAGCGCGGATTACATCACGTCCTTGTTGTAATCGTTCAGGGTCCGGCCGACTTTGTTCGTTTTTTTTGCCGGGAGGAGAAATGACGATGCTCGGAATTGGAAGAAACGTCGGCGTTCGAGAATATCGCTAGCGGCGTAGATTTTGTTACAAGTAACAAAAATTTTTTACAAGTAATAAGATTTTGTTTATTACAGGATACAATCTCGACGATCACCGTTCAACGTATCGCATCGGTAGACTGCGGATTTGAAACGCTTCTAACGCAAATGGTTGGATGCAATTTGAAATAATAAAAATAATACAAGAATTTTTAGAATATCAATACATTTTGTACTACTTGATAAGAAGACCATTTAGATTTTTAGTAATTTGTTATATTCTGTTGTGTCGTAGATAGAGGGACATGGGCGTAGGGCGATGAATCGCAACTTTTCCGCGACAGTTTTCTGCATCTGTGTGAAATCGCGTAACCTTGAACCTGGTGATGATCTCGTTCGGGAAGTTGGAACGAAATCGAGGTTCGAACAAAAGGGCTGTCTCCTCGACCTTTTTCGGGACTTATGTATGCTATTCTTATCGTCTGCATTTGCACGTCATAAAGGCTCTCCTCTTTTTCTCCCCACGGTACACTATTTTCGTTCATTACAGGGAGATCGGTGGGAGAGCAAAGAAGGCATAATATGGAGAGAACAAGACATACAAATACATATAGATAGATAGATAGATAGAGAGAGAGAGAGAGAGAATGTAAAGATGGGAAGGGTAAAAGGGGGCAGAGGGGAGAGAGAAATAGGAAAAAGCGGCTCGTCTCGTCTCGTCTCGTCTCGTCGATCGTGTGGTTGCGTCGGATGTGCACATTAGGCGTGGCCGGGAAAGAGCAACGATACAACAGGTGCCTCACAGGAAACACGCAGCCATTGTCGGGCTCGACAAGGACATCCGTGTATAAAAACTCCTTGCAGCCCGTTCGGACAAGCATAAAAAGGACGCGCTGCGGAGAATAGAAAAAGGATGACCTTGAAGGGTAGGGTTGTCCAATCGTCGACGGGAACGTCGCTCTCACAGATGCGTAAATTATATGGCACTTTCTAGTTTGACCTGGCGTAGAAATCGAGTCCTACCGCTTTTCTATGTCGTTGCGCTGCGCTGAGGGAGGGAGAGAGAGAGAGTGAGAGATCATAATAATATGTTAGGTTGTTGCACGCGAGAGGTTCGTTTCGCAAGCAGAGAAGAGGCAGACGGTAAACGGAAATAAAAATATTCGAATGTCGGACAATTTCTTCCGAAACAACCGCTTCTTTCGCTTGGAACGTGCTACGCCATTGAGCTTGGTTAACGGTAGCAGTGAATTTTTGATACTCTTCGCCGACCGCGTACCATCCATAAGATTATTTCGGTCGCATTTGTAATTTGCGGTGATTTGTAATTTTTTTCAAAATTACAAGATTGCAAGCGCATCGTTTTCGGACTTGGCGAGAAACGTGTAACGCTGTAACGGTACGTCGCGTGTCGCCAATCGGAGTTTATCATTTCGAATTTCCATTTCACGATAAGCAATTTTCCCAACTGATCGGTCAATGTTACCAGCGACCGATCGTCGACCAGGAAATACGGAGAGAATAATTTGGATAATTTTCGCAGAGAAATGTCAAAGATTACACCGCGAAGGTTACCGGAAAAGCAAGATTCGAATATTATTTTAGCGACTGGTTGGTGAAACTCCGGGTCCTGGAGTCACGGTTTTTCTCGAAATCTTACGAACGACGAGGGGAGAATGCGTTCACGCGCTTGTGTGCGTGCGTCTGTGCATGCCTGGACGCGCGCGCGCGCGCGCGCGCTTAACAGGCCTGCTGGATGCACTTTTGGGAAATCATGCATATATGTGGCAACATCGCACCGCAGGCTAGCATTCCACGTGATCAAGACCGGTTTGCGGGTGTCGACCCACTGACATTCGTCTACCACAGATAAACCTAGGGGCCCTGTGCGTAGGAACATGGCCTATTCGATACACCTTGCTCGTCTTTTTTCTCTTATTGCAACGAAACGTTGTTGCAGCCGATTCCCAGACTCCCTACTCCGTCGAATGCTGCCACGGAAAAACAATCTCACGTCCCGTTTCCCGTTGCACCACGAAACCCCATCCCACTGTGGATTACCAATTTAGACAATTTTTTACTCTTATGGGTTGTTTGTTTTGTTTGTGGGAAATTGGAAAATTAGGAATTTGAACAAGTTCCGCGGAATACGTGAAATGGTATTGTTGCAACCTTTCGATAAATACGCTCACGTACAGTTCCAATACCTGCTTTCCTATTTTCTCGATACTCGAAGTCGCACGAAGGTCGCGACGGTCGGTGGTCGAGATACATCTTCTTAGCGCATCGTTTAATTACATAACGCATTGAAACCGAGGAGAGAAAGGTGGAAGAATGTCCGATTTGTATTAACGCTTTGTACGTCGTGACCCATGAAAAGGGGCGTCGTTCGACGGTGCATTGCAAGGCCATTGACCGAGGGGACTCCGATCGATGATCGGCTACCTGCTGATACATTGTTCGCTTTACAATAGCGAAAGTATTTCTGGTCTGGTGGGAACCCTTGGGCGTCAAGTGCAATTATTCTCTGTAACCGAATGCGCTTCGTTCTGCTGTTTAAGACCAACCTTCGCCGGGGGCCATTCATTGCAGCCGTCTTCTGCGCCGGGTCTGGGTGCAATGCCCCATTCACCTGCGCCGAACTTCCACGACACGTATCGCTTCCCTCTTCCTTCGTTATTTCTCTTTTTTTCTTTTTTTCTATTTTTCTTTTTTTCTTCTTTCCTTCTTTCCTTCTTTCTCTCTCCTTGTCTTTCATTCTTCCTATCTCGTATCTCGCTCCCTGCCGTTAGAACGTTGAAAATAGTAGTATCCGTCGTTCCTACGGATGACCAAGTTTGCAGTTTGCAGTTTGCAGTTTACAGAATGAAAAGTTTCTCGTGAAGCGGAACCTTGAAGAAAACGATGCGCGAAGGAACATCGAAGCGATTTTCCAGGGACATGCGGTAGGAATCAGAATTTCCGTGGGACAACAGGGAGAACGAACATAGAGGGAAAACAGGTTCCAACCGAGGGACCGAAAAACTGCTTACATCCACTATTACAGCTGAAACTGGGCCCTAAGGCCCAGGACTCCGGGACCCGTGTAAAAATGGGTTCCCCCTAAAGGACTCTCTACGCCCACGCACGTGCAGCACTGCTCCTTGTGCGATGCAATGTGCTGCGTGCAGTGTGCGGTAAGTATGCAGCATGAGGGTACCCGGCCTCGGGTACGACAACCCACCAATTGTTCTTCGTTACCAGCGAGATACGCGTGCAATGTTCTACGATCGTTTCTATCCGATGAACGTTTCTTATCTTTCTAGCATGCCCTCGAGCGGAACGAAGATTTCGACAAAAATACGCGAGAATACGGAATCAAGACGACTGCCGTGCTATCTGTAGACCCGATAAGCAAACAGTCGGTATCCCTCTATCATCGCTTTGCTTATAGATAATGTGCAACGCGGTAACTATCTATCACTAATATATATCCTCGGGACGACGCATCGCGTTCGCCCTGCTTTCCCCCCGGAAATTTACTTTCCCGTTTCCACAACCGCGCGTCGCACCGACGACGAAACACATTTTGGCGATGCGTTGTTACCTCGTGGCCTCGTCGTCGCCTCGTCGTCGCCTCGTCGTCGGCCCCGTCGACGAAACTGTTACGCGCTGCCGCATGGATATGCTACTTGTTTACCATCGTGTCGCGAAGTATCAGCGGTTAGAGTACCGAAAATACACGCCTCCGACTCCCCTATTCGCCTTATCTCGACGAGTTCGTACGGCGAAAGAAGAGGACGGACATAATAAACAGAGACGATAGCGCGTTACGACTAAAAAGAAAATTATTGCGTGCGTATCTACGCGTTCGCGCTCGCCGGCCGGACGGCTAGGCGTACACAAGCATCGGGTAGATCGAATTCGAAACACGAGTCGCAGAACAGAGACTTGCCAACGCCCGATATTTTTTCATTCTCGACGAAATCCATGGAAACTATTTTCCGTTCGCTTCGGCATCCATTTTCGAGAGGAAAAACATGGAAAAAATCTTGTGTTGCTCGGGGTGGAAACGACGACGGAAAAGGGGGAAAGCGAAACCGCTAAGACGAATCGCGTTGTACCGGCGTGCCATCCGAAAAAATTCCATACACGACGCAGCGTTACAGCGTGCCGCGCCAACCGTGAAACCAACCTCGGCCAACTATGTATATAGGGGGAAAAAAGACGACAACGATGTTGATCCGCTGCCAAGCGATCGACGCCTTGTTATTACATACTTCTGCGGCTGGTTTTTATCGTTGGAACCTGAAATTAGGTTTCGATTACCATCGCGCTCGCTGCTGCGTTCCATCGTTGCGCAACGCGTATTTGTCAAAGACACGAACGCTTTGATTTCAGAGAGGTTTGCCACACAGAGTTCCTTGTAACATTACAAAATCTACGCATCTTTTCGTCGCATTCCAGAGACACTCGTCGTGTACGCCCTTTTTTCAGCGAGTCGACGATACGTCAACGTACCACGGAACAAAAGTTGGCGTGCTTCGATACGCGCGGGTCTGCGCTGGTCTGCGCTGGTCTGCGCGTTACCGAGTAAAACACGGAACGTTCGTATTCCAGATTTAGTGGCAGGCTGCGCGGCACCCTCTTGTCTCGGGACGACCGGATTTTCCTGAAAAAAAGAAAACGAAAAAGCGAAGCCAGAACCGGCGAAAAGTGTTGATGACGCGGACCACGGGGCGCGGGAGACCTTGGAAATGAGAAACGAAACGCGAGAAAGGGAGAGAGAACGAGGCGGGGCGGGCCGGGAGAGAGAATGGATGAGCGGAAACCGATGCGTCGTGGCGCTCCGAAACGATAGCGCTCTCCAACGTTCTTTCCCCAACGTGTGTTTTTTTTTCGTCGATACGTTATCACGCGCATGGCTGCGGAAATTCTACAACGATTTACGCAATTTCCATAACCAACGATCTCTACGTTGAAAAATTATTCGCATCCTGCCGAGAATTACCCATTTCAACTACCGTTGAAAAGTTTTCCATCGTAGCGGAGAAACGGTCTGGAATCGAGGAGAGAGCGTGAATAGTTTTTCTTTCCTGCAGCTATATTTGCCCGATCTTATTGGTTGGTCTTTTTCTAGGGGGTGGAGAATCGAGGCAGCCAGTACAAGTCACATATTTGATTTGCGTGGCCACGAGGGTCCCGGATCCCTGGGAAAATTCAGAGGATTTTATAAGAAGACGTAGGCGCGATCAGCGGTCGCATCGCGAGCGACTGGGCGTGGTGGCAATTTTCGGGGAAGCTTACAGAGGCGCGCGAGGCGCGTTTTTCGTCCTCGATGCCCGGAGATTGAAAACGAATGCATCAGCGATGGCCTCGAGACGCTTCCCGTTCGAAGGATCTTTGAATTTTCGGTAAGATCCCGAAAAATTGGCGACGCCCCTTTCTCGTTCGACTCACCGGACACGATCGGGAACGGAGAGTGGTCCGTGGGATACGGAAAATATATGACAACTAGAATTTACGATCGCGAAGGCCGGTGATTCCGTCACGAACTACCTCGGCAATTTCACCTGTTGATCAATTTATCGTGTTGTATTTGTTTCTTAGCGTAACGTGAAAATATTACAGCTGATGAGAGGGAGGGAGGGAGGGAGAGAGAGAGAGAGAGAGAGAGAGAGAGAGAGAGAGAATTGTTTGAAAACTTGCGAGTTTAAAAACTAGGAGCCATCGCTAGCGATGATATCCGGGTGAAAGACGTGGGTGCACGCACACCACGCCGCATCGGTGCCTACGGACGCATTCGAATGTATGTATGCACCGAATGCACGAGTATGCGTCGTACCCCGCAGGATATTGGCCTAGACGCTGTGTGATTGGCCGATCGTGCAACCAGGGTCGACGATGCCTGTGCAAGTCTCTCCTAGTGTGTGCTATTCAGTGGCGTAACTTCGTACTTTGCATTTTTTAGGTTTATTTTAGGAAAACCCAATCGGTTCGATGCATAGTCACCGCCGTTCGGCAAGGGCGCGAGAGCCTTTTTCACTTAGGCTGAAGGTCGTTGTCTCGCGACACCGCTGTGTTCAACGACGATCATCGAAATCCTAATTAACAAATCGTACGTCGTTTAAGCAATTTTTTATTTGACTTGTCTAAAATCTATTGAAAAGTTCCCTGCAAAAATTGCACGTTTGCAAAACATTCTAAGCAAACGCGTTGAAAAGAATCGAGCAAGACTCGAGCGTTATGTTTTCTAAATAGCTTGGATCGCGCCCGAACGAGAAACGCAGCAGCAGAGTTTGCGGTACCTCGATCGATCGATCGGTACAAATTGATCCTGACCGTAGAGTACGAACAGCCCCTACTTGTCGTTCGGACGTACCGTCCTTCCGTCCTTCCGTCCTTCCGTTCGACGATTCGACAAGAATCAATTGTAAAGATTCTCTGGAAATGGTTCGCATGAAAAGCGCGTTGGTTACGCCACTGCTACTGCGACGCCACTCGCCACTCACGCTCTCCTCGCGCATACATAGAGACTGAGGCGTACACGGACAGAGAGAAAACAGACAACCGTCGTGCGGATAGAGAGTCGGAGAGACGGCGAAAAAGAGAGAGAGTCGGAGAGATAGAGAGATAGAGAGATAGAGAGCAACGGCAACGCACCAACACATGTTGGCGCGGCCACCCCTATGCGAGTCGAGCCATGACCAGCTCTCGGCTGAGTGCGTCTTCTAAACGCACGGGCTCGTCGGTGCTCAGTGGTCGCCGAGTAGGTCGTAGGAGAGGGTTTCCGTTCGTGCATCGACTTCGTCCTGCTGCCGCGGGTGTGCACTCGTATCGCAACGACCGACGAAACGCTCTTGCCCAACGTACAACAAAATAGATGATCTTCGTCGACGAGCAATCTGCGGAAAGAAAAACGACTCGAAGAAAAGCGCGCGCACGCGTACGATCGCAAAGAACAGACAAAACCAAAGAGAACTTTGAACGATGAACGTAACGGAGCATTCTCGAGGCTGCTCCTGAGGGCAGTCGGAATTCGTAAACGGATCCCACCGAAACAAACACAGAGTTACAAAAGAAGAAAAAGAGAAAGAGAGAGAGAGAGAGAGAGAGAGAGAGAGAGAGAGAGAGACAGACAGACAGAAAGAAAATCAAATTTTCGTTTTTTCGGTCGAGGTTGTGCGCGTGCGCGCGCGCACAGCAGTGCATTCTACCGCCAGTGTTGATCCACGTTGGTGTGCATGCGTGCAAACCACGCGTAGTCCAGCGAGAATGGAGTCACGAGGTTTGTTTTGATCTGTCCGTTCGCAACAAGTCGAGATTCGTGCGCCAGTTGCGCACGCGCCTCTATAATCGCCATGCAAAACAACAGCTGAGGGGGAAAACGTGGTTCAGTCGGTCGGCAGAGGGTTGCGCTGGCTGCGAAAAGCATCCAAGTAGTACACGCGTACACATATACAAGGAGAGGGAGAGAGAGAGCGAGCGAGCGAACGAGAGCTGTGGATACGAGTGCACACGCATGCGGATTCGTGCATCTCCTAGCATACATCTCGGCGGCCATTTGAACGTTCACGGCGCCATCGTATAGGGGAGGAAAGGCAACGTCTCGCAGAGTAAGTTTTTACCGTGCTTCGTGTTTCAACGATCGATAGATCATTCTTGCGGAATGTTTCCAACGCACAACGGATATCGCGTACGAGGGGAGGGTTGGATCAGATTATTATTGTGATTTCTACTTGTATCCGTATCTGTACCTGATCTGTATCTATATTTGTACTTGTATTTGTATATGGGTCAGTGACACAGCAACAGCACGAGGAAACAGACATCGCTTTAATCGCGTGTTCGAACCCTCGGTCGCGCGAGAGAATCGATTTTATCTTGTTCGCGATCGCACAACTTCCTCGTATGCGTTGGCCACACAGCATGCTCGACATGTTCCGCACATGCGCGCTGCTCCGTTGGTTATTTTACTCATTTTCTCGGCATTAGGCGAACCTGAGAAAATGTAGGGGGTGGGGGGCGGCGGCGGCAGTTCCACACGAGTGAGTCACGGTGGAGGTAATTACCGAATTCGGTTAACGACTTTTCATTATTCCATAGACGACGTTCGACGTGCTACATCTTTCGAAAAGCGTGACATAACATTTTGCAAAATTTCAAAGTCGGATCGGATAACGCGTTCAACGTTACACTAGACAATTCGTAGCGCGCAACAAGAGTTAGAATTATATTCGAAATAATGTCGTACAGGTACCTTTGTTCAAAGTTATCGAGTAGATTCGTCCGTGTACGCGTCCTGTACAGTAAATTGAAATTGAAATTTTCATGGACAAACATTTAATTGAAAATTACAAACTAGTTTTGCTCTGGTCCTAGTAGCTGGCAAGTGCATCGCGTCGCGATAAAGCGAGGTACGATATCGGGCTCTGGGAACGTATCGGTCGAATAGAAATTGAATCCTAGAGTCTCGATTTCTCTTTCGTCCGTTTTCATCGTGCACCCTTTTCCAGGTACCGCCGCAGGCAGGCAAGCAGGCAGGCAGGCAGACAGGCAGGCAGGCAGGCAGGCAGGCAGACAGGCAGCGATAAGATCGTCCCCACGATGGCGAGCACGTCGCAACAATATTGTCTACGCTGGAACAACCATCGTTCGAATCTGCTGACGGTGTTCGACGAGCTGCTGCAGAACGAAGCGTTCACCGATGTAACGCTAGCGGTGGACGGCGGTGCTTCGGTCAAGTGTCACAAGATGGTGTTGGCCGCCTGTTCCTCCTACTTTCAAACGTTGTTCATCGACCTGCCGTGCAAGCATCCGATCGTCGTGCTGAAGGACGTAAAATACTCCGAGATCAAGGCGATCCTCGAATACATGTACCGCGGGGAGGTGAACGTAGCGCAGGAGCAGCTAGCGGGGCTGCTCAAGGTCGCCGAGGTGCTCAAGGTGAAGGGCTTGGTGGAGGAGAACGGCTCCTCCTCGCAAGGTCGCCGCGAAGAAGTCGAAACCTCGATGTCTCCTCCTCCGGCGATCAGCACGAGCACGACCAGCAGCGCGGCTCACAGCAGCGGGCACGCGTCGCCGCCGCATTCGACCGGATCCTCGTACACCGTGTACGGAAAGTCGTCGGTGGACAGGGGTCCGAGTCGACTTCCTTTGCACATGTGGCCTCTCTCGGGAATTCCAATCTCCTCTCACACCGTCTCGAACCATCAGGCAGCGCCGCCGCATCCTTCTCAACACTCGATACCGACCGGCTCCTACGACAACGGCTTCGAAACGTCTCCGCTGAAACGGAAAAAACTCTCGAACATGCTGATGAACAGGGACACGCCGATCCTCAGGACGGTGCTCGGTCAGGGACACGCGGACAGTTCGCAAGGTGGCGGCGTCCCTTTGTTGCACCCGGACAGCCTCGAGAACAATCACTTCAGGAACACAAGCAGCAACGGCTCGTCTCACGAAAACGACAGACGCAACAGTCAGGATATCTCGACTCAGGGGGAACCCGCGCACAGCCCCTACACGGACGTGTCCATGATGGACGAGGACGATAAGCAACCCTCGCCGCAGTCCTTTCCCGGGGACGTTAAATCAGGTAAGAGAGAGAGAGAGCCTAACCAGCGGTATACCTACCGGGGAGGGGAACTTTTCGGAACGCTAACGGGGGCTCTGGTACACCCCGCCGTTCGATCGTTTTTCTACGATCGGCTCTTTGCTCGAACATGGAAGAAGCATCTAGAATTTGTCTTTCGCCTAATTATCCGTTGCATTAAAAGCGAGACGACTCAATTTTTTTTTTTTTTTTTTTTTTTTTAAATATTCCGTAATTTTCAGTATAATTTTTGATAATTCTCTGTTTTCTCGAAACGACTCTCCGCCTAGCACTGGTCGCAACGGTTGCGTTTTCATTCGTTCGTTCGTTTGTTTAGGAATCGTGAATTACGTTCCAACGCAGAAACCCGAGTGGAAACGGTACAAGCAGTACACGCGAAACGACATCATGTCGGCGATCGAGGCGGTGCGTTCGGGGATGAGCGCGTTGCAGGCGGCACGTAAGTACGGCGTACCATCTCGAACCCTTTACGACAAGGTGAAGAAGCTAGGGATCACGACGTCGCGGCCGTTCAAACGCGGTTCGAACGGTAGCGGCGCCTGTTTCCCATACGGGATCGGCGGCAACGTGAACGGCAGCATATACGGCGGCGCGTTGTCCGAAAACGAGAACGAGAACAGCAACGCGGCGGTGATCGAGAATAATCCCGGTTCGATCCTGGACACTTACAAAATCAGAGATGGTACCATCGATCGCGAGATGTTAGATATCACCCGGTGTAGTCCCAGCCCCGTTATACACTCCGTCAAACACCAACACCAACAACACCACACCAACGAAGATCAGGTGGAGGATCTTTCCGTGGGTCGCAAGTCCGTGGTGGATCTCCGTGCGTTAGTCCCCCCACCTACGTCGGCCATCAAAGAGGAGGAGGATATCGGCTCCGATTCCTGTAACCATAACTAAACACGACGATACGATGATTTCTTCCTCCGGTTGTAGGATTAGCCTTCTAGGTGTCCTCCGTACCGCGACTAAACGTACCGTACGTAATCTTGATTCCAACTGATGATTTTCGAATCGGTGTAACTTAAAAATTGGGTTTTTAGGGGTAACGGGGTAGGGCAAAGAACGCCGCGACGCTACAACGTGACGTTGACGCGCGTACAAAGATGAAATAAAAAAGAAATAAAGAGAGAGAGAGAGAGAGAGACAGAGACAGAGACAAAGTTAAATCGAAAAGCCGATCGAATCGGCGTGTTTCGAAGAAGCTCTCTCGGAGATCGATAGCACGTCACCACCGTTTTTTAACGGTAAGCCATAGCACGATAGCCAACGACGATGCAAAGATTTACCATGAACTGATATAAACACCGAGACAGACGGAGGCTCTCGTAGAATCCTCCTCTCGGATTACTTTACGGAAGACTGATTAGCTGATCGTGGACTCGAGAGACTGAAACGTAATCAGAGTTAGCGTTCCAAAGTTGTTAAAGCCTAATGCTAATTACCAACGAACCGCGTGCCTTGTTTTCGCGTGAAAATTGAAATCTTTCGCAGGATTGTACCGTATGGAAAACGCATATACGGTAATCCTTGCTCGAAACGACATTACGACACGACGGGTATATCTGTATCCTATGCATATATCTATACCTGTATTTATATATACGATCGATTCTGCAGCGTTTAGCTATAAAAGTGCAAACGTTCTCCGTTGATCGCTCGAGCGAACGGAATTTACCATTCGAATCGCATTGAGCTTTAAACAATTTCGGACCAGTGAATACGCATACGTAGAATTTTTATTATTTGTACTATTGTGATTCGGTATTTTTTTTTCTCTCTCTGCAATCGACATAGCAGTACTATTAGAGCCTTATCGATTTTAAATTAGCTGATATATCTATAAGAAACGGAAGAAATTTGTATATTATTTTAGCAATATTGTTTTATTTTTCTTCGAAGAAAAATATTCCTATCTTTAAGCATTAAATGCTGTTCCGTAGGATACGATTATATACCAGTTATATAATCCATCGGGAGAAGCGATAGGGGAGGATGAAAACGAATAGAATTGAATTTGATTAATTTCGTAAACGACTGAGATATTCCTGTTAATTTGTTGGTAATTATAAGAGTACATTATCGTTACTGATCATGGCCCTGGGATACAGCTGCAATATTGCTCAATATTACGCATTATACATACAGTACACATAGAACGAACTACCTCATATCGTACAATGAACAATTGTTGTTCGCTTATACGCTAAGACTGATGAACCGAATCTACGTTACCAGCTCGACGGAATCGTGGTTTCCATTTTTTTTTTTTTCTTTTTAATTTTATTTTACAAGACACCGATATATGTATACAGAGAAGCGAAACGAAGAGGAGCGAAGAGCATGGAAGAAGAGAGGAAAAGAGAAGAGATGAAAAGAATAGAGTATGCATAGATATATACATATATTATATAAGTTATGAGAAGTATATTATATTATGAGATTTAAATTTTAATTGCGACTTAGTTGTAAACTGTGAGAGAGAGAGAGAGAGAGAGAGAGAGAGAGAGAGAGAGAGAGAGAGAGAGAGATGTATTCGAGCGGTGTTGAACCGCCGGAATACAAAACGATTTACCGATCGCGAAGATTCTAGGTATATTCGTGTTTGTAGGTATCCAGTTTCGCGTTGTCCGGAATGCAACACGGAGAAAGATTTTACAATTAGTCAGAGTTCGTCCGATTGCACGGATCTCAGGATCGTACGCGCGTTTAGGTAGGAAGGATGCTCTCGACGCGACGTTCGAGACAGCGGAAACACACTGTCTTCACGATGAATTGTTGTCGCGTTAGTTATAGATCTCAGATTTTATAGTACAAGTTGACGGTTGAAACGATAATGATAACGATAACGATAACGACTAGTGTCCGTTATACGCCGAGCCATTCGTACGGTAGAATTGGTGGGAAACTTTTCTTTTTTCTATAGAAAGACTAGAAAATTAGAAAGTAAACTTGCTCGATTTCTCTCGAGAACAAGTATTACCGTAGAGTCGAGCACAGGATACTCACACCGATAAGTACAAACCAAAGCTGCCTTGAAACGTTTCCACCTCGATATTCCGTAGCCTCCGTAGCCTCCGTAGCCTCCGTAGCCTCCGTAGCCTCCGTAACCTCCGTAGCCTTAAAATAGCGATAAATAGTTCCACGTAACGTGGAACGTACGGCTCGAATCTCGATCCGTCGCTCGCTCGAATTTCTATATCGAATAAAAGTCCGAATATTGGAAATCGACAAAGTTTTCTTTCGACGACGAGCACGCGATCGGAACGAGACTCGAGCTTCGTCGACCGAATAACGAATAACGAAACGTGTAACGCACAGTACCTGGTCGTCGCTGATAGCGACGCGATCGCGAAATAGAACGATATTTATACAAACAAATTATTGATTTTAGACGTTGCAGTTCGTCTGATCGCCATATAGCAATAAAAAGAAATATATTTATAACAATAGTCGAAGGAAAAACGCGAGGAGGGTGGGATGGTATATGGTTGAAGCCACAAGTGCCTAAACATAGAAATTCTAGTTGAAATAATATTTAAAGCATACCTAGAAGTCTGATTGTTGTAATTAAAGAATCGTACAATATGTTCAAAGCAGAAAAGTTGCGTGGGACCGATTCGATAAAACCGAGGTGCTAAAAAGCAAAAGGGATTTTTCGAAACTACGACGTCGTCGGAGGTGTCCTTTTCAACGTAATCGTTCTCCGAGAACGACGCTTTCGCTCGATGCGAAATGTTTCTATAATTCGTATAGCATATCTTTTTATCGACGCATAAACAAAACGCAATTTTCGATGTCTTGTACGCCTTTTACGCGTTGCGCCTTACGAGAACGTAATACGTGTTATGGGTATGTAGCAATTAATGAACGACGACGACGACGACGACGACGACGACGACGACGACGACGACGACAACGACGATTGTACATAATCAGAACCAGACGGGAGAGAACGAATTAATTGCCTTTTATTTGTACCTATACTTAGCGTTGTATTATTTTTTAAGACTGATTTTTCCTACGGCGAGGATGCGCATATTACTCGCGATCACGCGAGTTCACGTAACCATACAGTCGTACGAATCGTACATTGCCGCGTTTTATACTTACTACCGAATGGCGAGAAAAATGACCGGTACCGATTCCCATTCCCACTATTTGGACGTACGTTGCTAGAATTGTACAAGTTTGTTATGAAATATATTATTCCTTGAAAACACGAGCAACTTGTTTCATTGTATACTCGAAATAACGATGGCTCCTCGATTTCACCGTTATACTCCGAAAACACTTCAACATTGTTTCTGCAAAATTCCAAAAGAAACGCTAGAAATGTCGCATAATTTTGTTAGAGAGACGAAGACGAAGACGAAGACGAAGATTCGGATCGACCGTTACACCACGGTACGTCTCCGGTGGATGTACGTCGCGTCGCTTTTCTAAGACACCGCCTAAGACACCGTAGAAATTCCATATTACCCTCCGATTACCATCGGAGACACCGTGCGCGGATGTCGCTGGTATCGACACAGGACGTATCAGCAAACGACACGATACCACGATGATACGTTCGTACGAACGTACGACACCGGCGAGCATTCTTGTAGGCGAGGCGGCAACGATCGTCCACGTTTCAATAAAGAAAAATAAAAGAAAAGTAATCGATTTCGTTTGAAAATCATTTCGATGACACCCAAGTGGAAACCCGATAGAAGACGATAAATAGTTGCTTCTTATTCGAGGAAACGGTGACACGTTCAATGGGATATTAACGTTGTTGCGTTGGGGAACGATCGTGATCTAAATCGTGATTGAAACCAACAAAACTAGGAATCGCATTAGTTTCGAATTAATTACGTTTCATTTGAACACGGATCAGGACAGAATTGCAACGTGTAATGTAAGAGAAAAAAAAGGAGAAGACCGAGGTAAACGAAGGTTAAGAAACGTATCGGTCCTATCGGCATGGTCGCAACGACGACAACGACCAACCGCGACGATAGCGAGACGATAGCGAGACGATAGCGAGACGATAGCGAGACGATAGCGAGACGATGGCGATGAAATCCCACGGATTCTGGCTCTGGCGCGCATTATCCCAGGTCAGTACGCGCTTCGGTCCGGTCATCTCCTGTTCTCTATAGTTGAGCTCCTCTAATAAGTCTCATTCCAGGCTACGCGCACCGAGAGAATAATTATGGGCTTGCGCAGATCGCTCGTCGGGGGTGGAGGTGGGTGACTAAGGAGAAATAAAGCCCCGAGCCCAGCCGGTGAATGCGGTCACGGATAGCGAAATTTCGCTCTCAGGTTGTTTCGTTCTTTCAACGGAAGCCAAGGAGGAATACCTCGTTCGTCCCCGTGGCGGCGCAAGCGATTCGCCTCTCGCCGTTTCGGTAAGTTGCTCGTGTTTCGTTGCAAGTTGCTCGTCGACGGTGCGCGTCGGTGTGTTCCATTTTCGAATTGGAAACGAAACGGGGGTGTCGGTGAATAGTAGTCGAGCGTGCCCCGCGCGCCGAATAGAATATTTCCAGGCAAATATCCGCTTTTTTCCAGACACGCTGGTCCATCATCGGCAGCCGCTCGCGACGTCTTCCTGGATGCTGAGGCATGCGCCCTAAAAACTTCGGGATTGATGAATTGCAGAGCGCAGGTACACATCGGATCGTTTCGCGTGTGTGCAAGCAACGTTATCGTCGCGACATTATCGTTTGTATCGTTTGTATCGTTTGTATCATCGATGCATCGCCACCGTCCACTCGCATGCCGAGAATAATCGCTTCCGTCGTTTTCCTTCTACCAGGCGTGTAAACGCACGCATCCTTCTCGCCTAGAGAGGATTTCTGTTCATCCTTCTCGCGATGCACGTGCCTCTTTGCGTTCGAAATTCGAAATGAATTTTCCTCTAGTTCGAACAAATCGATGGATTTCTTGCACGCGAATCCGAATCGATCTGTCTTTCCATTATATACATATATACACATATATATATATAGAGAGAGAATATTTTTTATTTTCCGGTTCTTTTAGCGTTTCTTGAAATGGCATCCTCGTACGAGAATGGTATTCGCTTCTCGCGAATGTTCTTTCGCGAAATGTAATTTGATTCTGTGATCGACGAGAAATTGTCCAAAATTATTCAGCGGTCCAACGAAAATTCGTTCGAGCTACCTAACCCAGACCTACCGAGCGATCGCCGCGTCGTAATCGTCCAATCGATAGAATTAATTCGTCGACGGAAAATGGGACACGGCATTCGAAAGTCGTGCGGAATCTCGAGTCGATTCGAGGGAGAGCTGGGAGCCCTGGTACCTCGACAAATTCGACAAATTCGACAAATTCGACAAATTCGACAATGGCGCAACGATATTTTCACGAGATCGTTACAGTCGTAATTTCATCTTGTTTCGTTTAAATCGTAGATCTGCATTTATTACCTGCTGTGGACAGCAACGTTCAGTCCAAGACTTACCTTGCAACAAGAACTCACCACTGCAAAAAGTTGGGACTGTCCTGCAGAATGCAATTGTCTTTCTCCGGAACAGGTATCCACCGTTTCCATGAATTTATTATTTTCCAGCGAAGCAAAGTTTCTTTTTGTCAGACCTTTGATCTTCTCGCATTCTCTTTCCTTTTTCTTGTTTTCCTCCTTCTCTGTAACTTACATCGAAAGCTATAACACACCCGGATACTTACAGTCTACAATTCATCTACATTTTCTCCGCGCATCACAGCACAATGTTCAACGACTATAAAACAAAATATGGAGAAACATTGTACACGAAGAGAAGTATGTACACGCTCCGATCGAAATTCCATCGGATTAGGCAGACGTATCGGCTGATAGACTCAACGAGAAGACTGAACGTACTCGCAGCTTTCTAACTGCATAAATCAGTTACAACTTTTATCCGACAATAAACAGAACAGACGCGCATACAATACACACATATATGATTTCTATGCGATCGATGAAATATATGTATATCGTTGACGGTGTTTGTAGAACGGTGTTGATAAAATGCTCGTTGACGCTGCAGGTACTCTGCAATACAGGTGGGCTAAAAGATATTCCCAGCCAGCAGTTGCCCCCGACGGTGGAAGAGCTCTCTCTGTCGAAGAACAACTTTCCAGTGATACAAGCCGACGCGTTCGCCGGCCTGAAGGTTCTCCGGAAACTGACCATGGATGGTAACAACATCTCGACGATAAAGCCGTTCGCGTTTCGCGGGCTTAGCAAGCTGCGCGAACTCTCGATCCATCACACGCCTCTGCCGTGCATACAAGAGTTCTCGTTCGCCGCTCTGCAGAACGTGTCGATGTTGCTACTGGCAAACAATAAGATTCGTTACATAGAGGGTTACGCGTTTGTCGGAACGTCGAATATCGAGCTGATCCTGTTGAGCAACAATCCCCTCCTGAGAATCTACAGCCACGCGTTCTCCGGGCTGACGAACGTGGACCATCTGATCTTCCCGTCAGGCATCAGGATAATCGAGAAGGACGCGTTCGACGGTCTTCAGCACGTCGGCGTTCTGAAACTGGCCTACATGGACCTGACCTCCCTCCAATCGTACACATTCCGTGCTCTCTCTTACGTGAACTCGTTGAACATCCAAGAGAGCGATCTCGGCGTTGTCGAGATGGACGCGTTCACCGGGTTGACCAATGTCGGCCAGTTGAACGTGCTCAACAACAAGATCGATTTGATCGAGAGATTGTACCTGAAATACGAGAGCCGCGTCAACCTCTTAAGATTCCATGGGAATCACGTGCTCGAGGCGCCCCGTCATGCCAGAGACATCAGACTCGAGGTCGGTTCGATCAGCGCCGTTGATAATCATTTCCCTTGCGATTGTCAAGCCCACAATGTCCTCGAGAGCGATTTTGTCAACGGTACCGCGATCGAATTTCAGAAGAGAAATTATTGCATCTCACCGATCGAATACAACGGAAAATCCATGAAATTTGTCGACTTTGACTTGATCGCCAGGTGCCACGACAATGTTGTACAGGATAATTTAGGCTCGGGAGTTGTCGGTATCTTCACCCTACCGACCACTCTCTCCTTCGTTGTTTTCTTCTCCATGAATCTCTTTCAATGAATTCGAGAGGCGTGGTATTTTTCTTTTTCTTCTTCTTCTTCTTTTTCTTCTTCTTCTTCTTTTTCATTCTTCCTCCTTTTTCCTCCTCCTCCTCCTCCTCCTCCTCCTCCTCCTCATGCTCTACTGTGGCGTATCGTCCGGTTATTAACCAAGGCTGTTTTCGAGGAGCTAATACACTAGCATGCTCGGGACATAGCAGAGTGTCGCGCGAACGTGGAGGAAATGTTGCAAGTGATTTGCTAGTGTGTATCTCTGTTACACCTTGACAAAACCTTATTGTTTCCTCTGTAACGTCGCACACCACTCAGGAGAAACGCTCGCGGTTCAAACCATCGTCGGTCTCGTTCGCAAAACACTATTCGGCAATCGTCTTCTACCGTGTTGCGAAGCATCGCCAATCAAAATAATAATAACAACAAGTTTCACCGTATCATCCGCGAGTAGCAGGATATTACGAAGGAAACAACACTGTGTATTCCTAGTTGTTTCGTTTTGAACCGCGTAGAACGCCGCATTATAGGTTGTGCGATAAACGATTCAGATTTCGACTCGAGCGTGTACGAGAAACCACTTGTTAAAAGCGCTTGTACACGAGACGATTATAATTTTGAAAATCGCTCAACCAAAATCCCATCCACCTGGACGACGCTTGAAAGTATATCAAGACCAACCGGCTCGTCAACTATCGTTTCATCTCGAGCCAGGGAAACAGCAATTGCATAAATAATCAATCGCAAAGTCGTACTAGTCGAATAAAAAAGATTCACCGGTCATGATCATGCTGATCCTGAAAATTCAATGAAATTAGCCACGCACGGGTGATTATTGTTGCAGCTCTGAACAATGTGCTTCACACGGAACAATTATCACAAAGTTTTTCAAGACATTCACTGTAATCGATTATATTGTAACTCGCACAATTTTAAGCATGCGACTATGAGCTTTAAAACTGACCTATATAAATTGGGCCAGTAAAATCGCATCCATTTTGGATTTACTCTGTGAAATAGGAAAGTTTGCAAACGAGTATTTGCTCGTAGTTGCCGCTTCGCGTTATATTAACCCTCTGTTTCGTTCATTCGATTTTTCATATTCAAGTTATTCCACAACTATATCGGATTCTTCAAAGACCTTTCATGTCGATACCTAAGATTCGTTTCACAGACTCTTCTATAATGTATAATATAAGATAAGTCTTGTACCGAGTGTTATCAGTGTGAACACCTTCGTGAAATACCTTTATAATGGTTGTATCCAGATGCATGAAACAGAGGGTTGACAGCAAGATTCGAGCAAAGAAATCTCGTCGACGATGAAAGTATATAAAAGAGCTAAGGGTATAATAAAATAAGTTGAACTTATACGTTAGAAGAACTGTTCATCGAAGGAACGAAAATCACGCGACTCGGAGGAACACACAGGTAACGATAACTCATGATCTTGATCTTAGGAAGAGTTAGCATCTCATGATATACGATACAAGATTAATTCGGTTCAAGTCCAAAACTTATAGTGTACTTGGCACTTTCCATCGAAATTTCGATTTCGGCACAAGAATTAAAGGTGTTCGCTACTTGAACAAACACGATTCTATTATACTATAAATACAAGATTTAATCGTTTTTTCTTTTTGTTTTTTAACATATCATTTTGGTAAATAAATAATTATAGAAATTTCGCACTGTTGAGAGTTAATTCATCCTAAGATGGCTCTACGTACGCGTAGTCTTCCTTGCATAAAAGAACCACCATAATACAGTCAGATTTGTAACGCGTACAACAGTGTGCATATCCGATCTATACTAGATCATTCGAAAAATTTACTTTGCGGATCGGAAGCGCAGTTCTTCGGATTCCAGAAACAACATCGCCAATCTTCATTTCAAATGTTTTTATAATTTTGCCACGATTCGTTTTTCGGCCTAACTTTACAATACAACGTTCTTCCTAATACTTGTCGCATCTAAACATTCCGTTCGCCAAATCCAAAGCTTTCGATTCACTATACAGAGCAGAATTCCAGATTATGTTCTTTCAAGCGGCAGTTCTTTCATGCAAACCAATAATGTGCTTTTAATTATACATTGATTATATATATATTTAAAAAAGAAAAAGAGAGAAAAAAACAAAAGCATAAAAGGGAAACAATTTGTTCCCTTTGCCATTTACAATATAAAATCTGCGTGGCCTTCGGTCAGCATAATAACCGAGGACCAAACTAGCTTATATTTTTTACCAACATCTAACGTAACGTATTACGAAAAACAATAATTATTAACTCTGTAACCTTTTATTATAGTTAAATCGATTTGTCATTTAATAAACATTCAAGAACGAAGCAACGTGTATCATCGATGAAATGAGATATTCGTGTTTACTTCGTGTACCAAAATGTGAAGAAATAATACAATTATATCTAGAATTATTTATACTCCGTTTATTAAGTTCAGAGCACACTTTGTTTTCCTACTAATGTCAATCAATCACGTTCGAACGTTAAATTAAAGGAATTGGTTTCGGTGGTGTCACTCTTGCAAATTCTGTTAAAGTATGTTGATATTTATCCACATAGTAGAATGGTCTCAGTTCCCAGTATATTCTCGATTCCATTTCTATCGGCACGATGCCTAAATCCTCAAGCGTAGGTATCCCTGGCTCTACTGTATCGCTGACGTGTTCCTATAAAACAAATCACAGATTACATTTCTCTTTCTTTTATTAACACCGATAAAACGACGTCGTATGTCGTATGTCGTATGTAAAATAGGCAAACCTTTTCCAGTATTTCCCAAGTTACAGGGATAGTCGGATATATAATCCGCAGAATTTCCCTAACGGTAATTTTCGCCTGAAAGACATAATGGTAGTTCAACGGAATCGTTCGCTGTACGTCACCCTCAACTTCCGTTCCATATGCTACTACATCGTGGAACCACTGGATTAGGTCGCGCAGCTTGTACCTCTTTGGGCTAGAAGATTTTTACATTTCTACATTCTTCGTTTCAACAAAGGCGTGCGTACATCGTGAACAACGTCTTATACTTGAATAGAAAATTCCATTATACATACCCAACGAACTGATAAGTTTGACCAGCAGTGGAAGGATTAGTTAATACCGCCATAATACCGGTAGTCACGTCTGAAATATGCACCGGTTGCTTTTCAGTTTTCTCACCATTGTCCCACAATGGTACTTGACTATAAATAATTGAACCAATCAATCAATGGAGTGATAAATTAGTAACCGTCAAACAGTTAGAGCTATATTACTTCTGAAATTGTCTGTATACATCCATATAATGATTTAGAAAGTTGTCATTTTGTCCGTACACAGTCCCAGGTCGTACGATAGTAGCAGTTGGAAATTCTTCTCTTACCGCAGTTTCTCCACCCCATTTCGTTCTAAGTATTTCCGATCCCTGCGTCAATATAATCGGCTAATAACAAAAAGAAAATAATAAGATTTGTCAAATCGATTCGATCAGCCTCTCGTCCATAAAAGTCAATTCGATTAATTACCGGGGGATCGTGTGAAGCATTCAAGCATGACACATGAACAAAATGTTGCACATCGCATTGTTTAGCAAGTCTGGCTATAGTTCTAGCTCCTTCCACGTTCACATCGTACAAACTAAAATTTTTGGTAGATACCTCGGTCCCTATTAGATTGATAACAACATTGGAATACTTCATGCATTTGATTATAGACTCTTCGTCCTTTAAATTGAAAGGTTGAAATAAAACTTGTCCCAAATCTCCACACATCCTAAGATTCACAACATCGCAAGCCTCGCATCTATGCGGAATTATTATCTGTAAAAAAAAGACAGATTAATTTGGCTTGGACCTTCCTTTGTAGAAATGAAACCCAATACACACACGTACATGGGAAACGTAGCAAGTTACTTGCCTGCGTACCAATTTTCCCAAGGCGGCTGCATATATTTTTCCCGATGAAACCGTTTCCTCCGAAAACTGTACATACCATTCCGTTGAAAGAACTACGACCACCGGTACCTCTTTTCAAACTGGCTGTAGTTGGATTTTTAATAACCCTTGGCTGATTATTTGCGTAGTCGCGGCTCTGTATAATTTGACACGCATTGTACGCATATTGGTTTTCTGCAACATACGATGCGATAATTAATATTTCTGACTTCAGCCGTCGATGATCAACGATTAACATTAATAATCGTTAAACGACGGCTAACTTTGTGATTTTTATTACAATCAATTGTTAAAGCAACTTGCTTTTCTAAGATTAACTTTCATCTATTTCAAACGATTACAATTAATGTTCGTTATACGTGTAGTTACATAATTACAAAGCATTGTCAACAAAGTGTTCTGGATCGTAGTAACACATTGCAAAAATATCATAAAACATGTCATACTGAATTTACGAATGATGAATAGACATGAATGTGAAATGATATATGAACAGGATAAATAAACTTACTAGCAGCTTGTACGACAGTTCTTGGAATCCAAGCAGCCATGTCTATGGCATTCGATCGAAAACTGACAGGAAGTCGGCACAGATACATTGCAGTATTTTGTGAAGGCGAGCGTATCACGACGCTTCTTGCGAGCGCGCGAAATTTTTAAACTATCTTTGATTTACACGTTCGTTTTGGTCAAAAAGCTTTTTGAATTGTAAATAAGCTGTAAGTAAGGTGTACAGTTGTAAAGCGTACGCAATGCTACAAACGTCCTATTTTATCAAATCGTTGAATAATCATCGTCACGATAAATTGCACGCGAGAACGATCGTGCATAATACGATTAAAATCGGTAGGTAAAGAAGCGAGGGAAATGTAAATTAAGTAGACAAAGTAATAACAGCGAGATCAAATCATTGTTATTCTTTCTTCTTTCTTTGATCGTTAACCTTCTCGTTATATAGCAAGAACATGCGATAGTACAATAGCCAACAGTAACTAACTCCTGCCGCACAATATATCGAGGTGATCATTTGAGACAGGAATGGCAATGCATTGCCAAATATCGATTTGTGCAATACATTTTGATACACTGTCAAGAGTGGTAGATTAACAACGTACATAGTTTCATGGTAGCGAAGTAAGCGTTGTTTGAACTTTCGCGACATGGCCAAGAAAGACGCGACCATAGACGTTAAGAGCATCAATATTTTCAACGGAGTCAAGTTGTTCGGATGAAGTAACGGAAGAAGAGCAGTGTGTCCAGCACTGCTTAAAATTAAGAATATTCTAGCATCGTTTTTGTCCATCACAGCCAGAACACTGAAATAGACGGTGAAAATCAAAGAAATTAAAGAAGAATTCTTCGTTTCTCGGGATACGATAGAGCTACATGTTTCTTACCACAGCGGAATGATAGCAGTTAAAATAGCTTTTTCGTGTACATGCCACCCAAACATGAATGAGGATAAAGCACAAAGCACCAGGCATCTTATGAACTGGTTCGGATTTTTGTCGCAGCTTTTTTTGAAGAACAGGCAGTATAATGCAGGCTGCAATTCACATTGCACTTTCAAAATCCGACACGCTATACAATATTGCTGCTGTGAGATTCTTTCAATTTACCAATATCGAGATAAACGTTAGTAACATTGTTATGGCTGGAGTCGGAGTTGGTAATACGATCAATGACTGTTCCTGAACCAAACCGCCGGTCATTACAGCAGTCCTTGCGACCTTTATCCAACCTAATTGTTTCAAAAGAACTGTTGCCACTTTATCCAAGCCTATGTACAAGGCCCATGCGTTCGCAGCCCAATATGCATGTACCAGGCCTCTTTTAAATGGGAACAATCTCGATAGTACCTAAAATAATCACGATTAATTCTACGACTCGAAAGAAAACAGCATTCTGTTGTTCTACCTGTGGCAATTGAGATGCAAACGGGCCAAACGAAATTAATAAAGTGGTGAATACTATGCCTGCTAGTGCGCACAAACGTTTAAGGAAACGATCACTGTTCACACAATAGGATTTTAACAACCAAATTGCAAAAACCGGTGCTACGTACAGATAAATATGTTTCAAATTTAATAACAGAGCAAACCACAAAGTTCCTTGCAGAGTTGACATCTGAAATGATGTTTTTTTTAGTTTTAACATGAAAGTAAAATAATATTTCAGGGTGTACCTGATTATTTTTTTTTGATACATTAGCAATGGCTAACAGTAAAATGCCAAGTAGAAATCCATTATACTGGAAGTGTATATGATCCACTACCAGCAACCCCATGTTACACAGAGACAAAATTACAAAAATTGCATAGCTATCGAAAGAATTGCAAAACACTTTTCCAATTCTGAAATATAAAAGATACAAGTATTAAATAGCAGATAACGTATACAACAATATGGTGTTTAGAAAGTTTTGAAAACACACTCTCTTACTCCGTACGCGAACAGTACGTCCATGAGTATCACAGAGCCTCTTTGAAAGAAAATTGTACCGGAGGATGCATAATTTAGGTTGTCCACTTCAAGCATTTCAGAATCAACCAACTTCGCCAAATGACTAAGGAAGTATTCGAACCATGCGAACAAAGGTGGATAATCTAGCGTCCATCGGGACTTGGAGTTCACGTACCATTCTTGAATCGGTAAACTATGCGTTATGGCTAACCAGTTACGGTGCACCTCGAAATCCGTAGAACGGCTGAAAATCAAATGAATAATACAAAATACAGTGTGCAACGTATAAAAGCTTCGATCATTTCGGAAAATATTAATACATTCAAAACATGTAGAAGAACATACTATAACGGAATCAAGAGTATCTTGAGACATGTGACAAGGATGAAAACTTGCAATAGAATTTTGTTTGGATTCCATTTCGCCGGTGTATCATAACCTTTCTTCGTGTTCTTCAAGTTTGGAACATTTTTACAATTTGTTACAGTCATCACGATGAAAGTTAAATCTCGCGGAACATTTTTCGACGCGTTCGAAAAGCAAAATGATTACCCGGTGCTGCCAACGCGGCAGCATTCATCTCATCGACTCCCCCTCCCCCCGCCCCGCCATCATCCTGTCCATTATTTTCTTTCTACCTTATTTTATTATATTTCTCTTTGTCCTATTGTTCGATGTAACGTACGTCGGGCAGGGTGAGAGGGGGGAGGGGGGGGGTGGGCGATGAAACTAAAACCATGGATTTTCTACAAAAAATAATTTCATTGTTATTTAATTTATATAACATCAGCATGTTATTTTAAATATCGGTTCTCCTTAATCATTTTATTTTACAATATAACATACGAAGAGAGAACGTCGCACATCTTTCGTTCAAAGATGTTTCTGATCTTTCCAGCGCCAAATTGTGAAAAGTCGAAACTAAACATAGGCAGGCAATAATAACTTAGACAAACCAATCGTGACCACTAAAAAAGAAAAAAGTATTCGCTATCTGGTAGAAATCGACCCGTATTTACAATATAAATACACATCGGTGGGAACACACGTTAGTATAAAATTGGCACTGGAAGGATTCAGGAAATAATGTCCTAACGTCTGAATTATCTTTCTCTACCATAGCCCGTTGTCGTGGGTTTCAAAGAAATATTGCCACGATATGTACAAATCAGTCGCATGCAGTTATCAAAGACTGCGCGTCCAGCAGACTCTCTGTGGCTAACATCGAACTGTTTATTATAGGAGCGCTAACTGTATTTCCAGTTTTCTTGTTCGAGAAGGGATAAAAACTGTCGATGTTCATTTGAACCGTATAGCTGTTTGTCTTTACGACGGGCGAATCACAATTCTCGTTTATGCTCATTTTCAACTGGTTCACGTTGTTTCGAAGTAATCTCGCATAAAGCTCTATGTGATTTTGTCCGCCGTTACGGATCTCCAAAGGTGGTATCCATCGGAAGTAACACTGTACCCACAATTCGATGCTCACCACATTCGACTGGGGCTTTATTATGCTTTTCTCGGTTACGTTTATTTCGCGAGAGTTATACAGAGGATTATAGAATAACAATATGTCCTGTTCGCTGAACTGTTCTCTCCAATCCCAGACACTTCGAAGAACCAGAGGATTAGTTGGATCCTGAAAGAAAAACTCGTTCTCAGCATCGAACCGCGCGTATGTGATTATCTTTATACTTCACACGTTTACCGTAGCTGCCGCCACCCGATCTTTCTCGCAATTAAAAATAAATGTATCAAAAATTGAAACGTGAGCAGCATCCCACAATGTTGTCAGGTACGTTTCCGTGAACTCAAATTCCGCGGGAAATTGTTGACAGAGTTGCCAGACACAATCAAGATATAAAAGGAACACTGGAGACTTTCAAAATAGACAAGTTTTTACATTTTTTATATGATCGCATTTAATCGAGGAGATTCAAAATGTTTGGTATGCATACCTTCTCGGATTTCCTTTTGGCAATATGACTTAATCTATCACAAAATGGATGTCCACCGGCGATCCATTCTTTCTGCAAAAGCGACTGAAACCCGTTTATGGTTCGAAAATACGGATCCAGTAGTAATTGGACTAAGCTCGATATAACACAACAAATATCTGCACCAGCACCTTCTGAAAAATCATTTCCAATTGTTACAACAGAAGATAGAACAGTAGCGATTCGAGTCATGTTTACCTTGTAAAATAACTGAGGTTCCTGAGCATAGCTGTTCACAGGCTTCAACAGCTTTCTGCAAACAATATGATACATGCTTTAACCATTTTGTATTTTCTACCAATGAGTAGAAATTGTTGTCTTGGATCCAAAACTGCCTGATGTTCTCTGAACAGAATAGAATCTCTTAGATTAGACGAAATTTCCACAATACCCTGATAGTATATAAGATAAAATTAGGTAGAAACGTGCTCACCCGGGGAACAGAGTTTGGCAAATTTAGAAAAAGATGCGGCTATCAACTTTATATTAATCTCTTTGTTTAATTCTAAAACGAACGGTTGTGATTTTTGTGGATGACTCTTGCGGACATTCTCAAACAGAATATTTTCTTGCATTCTGTTGGTGACCAAAGGCGATAGCTCGGACATTTTAACTAATGCCGCACCTTGTGCGCTCGACCAAGACCAAATTGGTGGACGACTGCCTTGAAAGTGTTTAACCGCATCCATTAGTTGACTGTCGGTGATGGACGCCGGTACAATTATGTATCGCGACAGGCTGCAAACGAATCGGTCATTCTCTTGTATTCCATTCGATGTAAGTTTTATTACGGATGGCATTTACCTACGACAAAGCTTGAAATCCACATTAACCGTAGACAATCTCCAAAATTTTCTAAGCTTCTCGTTACTTATGGTTCTCTCTAATTCGTTATGCCAATCCGATATATCTCGAAACAAACGTACAGCTTTGTCAAGACTACTGTAATAAGCTTCCGAGTAAACGTATCCAAATAACAAGTAATGTTTGCTTGGTGAAGCAAAATGCAACAACGCGGTCAACAAAGTTTTTCCATGTCCTGTGGGTGAAAATTTGAAGGAAAACGACCATGTTCTTAGGTTCTGAAATCCACAATCTCTAATGTACTAATAGTCTTTTACTAATATTACATTCGTGTTATCGGTAATGGACAAATATAAAAATCTTTACCTTGCAAATAATAAATATCCCTTTTACTTTAGACGGTACAGTATTGCCAGGTACCAGTCTTCTTTTCTTATCATTTACAGTTACATAAATATCTTCTATGTTTGTTAAACATGTATCCATATAGCCGTAAAGATGATTTTGTTGGCGCACCACATCCTGCGAATACAGCAGAAATATAATCGATTGATATAAAAGAGAGGTTCTTCGCGAATTTACTTACATCCTCGTTCGTATCGTCCGATGTAATAAAACTGAGCTTGAAATTCGTAACAGATAAATCACCAGAGATTCCTTGCTTCAGGTCACTGACAGGTGAAAACATAAGAACGCTCTGTGCACTGGTGACCAGAATTTCGCCGGGAAGCAATTTGACACGGTTTTCAGAAAGCGAATTACGTCGACTGGAACCTAGTGGCTATGTACAACGTAATAGCAGTTCGATCAACGTTATTGCACCATACTTGGAAACATCTGAGTTGAGGTTATGTTTGAATGTTTACATGAGAGATCACCGACAAATAATTACCTGCATTTCGTGTTCCTCGAGGCCCACGTAGCTAATGAAATTGTCGCAGCTTTTGCTTTCCATCGCGAACGCGTGAGTGATCGGCATCGACCGTGTGAAAATAAAACCATAGAAAACAGAATATATCCTTCGACATAAGCTGTGTGGTTCTTTTCAGTTTCCACTTAAATTTCCATTATTGCGCGATCGTTGATTCAATCGAATCGTTTATCGAAGCTGAAGGCATTTTTGACGAATGTCGCGAGGAAGAGTCACTTCTTGGGCCCAAACGAGGCCGCAGTACAACCCTCCGTACAGATCATCCTGAACAATTTTTCTATGTCCTCCTCCTCCTCCTCCTCCACCACCTTCCCGTTCGTCGTTCTCGTGCTTTATTCATCGCTAGACCTTAAGGCTATGTTCGCCGCGATCACGATGTATCACGGGAACTTGGCATCGTGTAACACGACCTTTTCATGGTTTCTATCGTTTCTAGTTTTCTAACGTTATAGGCAATTAAACAGTAACCAAAATAGGGCTGTCTCCATTCAGCATCGGAAATCTATTTATTGTACCGAAATTCGAGTATTTTATATTCGAAAAATACCTACTTGAATTCTGATTTAGGCAATTTCGAGAATACTCAGACAAGCAATGTACAAGAAATTTTAGAGTTAAAAAACATTATACGTATTTATTTATCGAGAAGTGATGTACAAAAACCATGAACAAACAAAAGAATAAAAAAATCTTCTATTTTCAGTGAAATACACTTAAATCCTGACCCTTCTTTCTATGTTTAAAATGCGCCTGCGCGATTTCCAAAAATTGCGGTCTTTCCAAAAGATTGTAAGCAAGAGAAAACATATGTAGTGCCTTATTTTGTACATAAGATACACCACTGCAAAAAAGGTCATGTCCCAGTTCTAAGCATGTTCCGAAATCGCATTCATCCGCCGCGATCGTTGCCAATCGTAGAACTTCTTCAAGCTTTGAAAATGGTGCATTTCGATTTTCTGGCGTCCGAGCATCTTCTATTTGTTTCAATATTTTCTTTAATTCGTCTAGAATAAAGACAGGAAGCAAAGTTTCAAGTTCCATAACTCTAACTAATAATTTTCTATTATATATTCTCTGTTAATTTACTGTCTGTTACTGCCAGTTCCCTGTATCCTAGCTCTGTTTTCTTATCGTACGGTACCACAATTCCAGCTTTATGAAAAGTTCTTGCAACAACTTTCTTTTCCCTATCTCGCATTCTACTCGACGTTTGATCCAATGTTATATTTTTCTCTTGAGCATAGCTTTTTAACTTGTGCTGTAGCTGCGTTGTTCGGGTCTTTTCAAACGGGTTAGCCAGTTTTACTTTCTCTCCTAAGTATGCACTGAAATACAAATTAAAACTTCGTAAAAACAAATTTAAATCCGTAAAAACCTTAAAAAAATTAAGAAACACCGAAATTTTCAGGATTCAATCATTTTCTTACTAAAGCGCGCCAAATATGTTCTCAGCTACTGGTTCAATCGTGCAACCTGTAATTGCTTTGTTCTTCGCCACAAATACTGGCTTCTCCGAAATATCATCCCTCCAGTAACCAATATGTAAATTTTCTTTACTGTCAACTTTCACAATGGTCTGCAAAAACTGTTATATTAATAACAATAGTTTCTTGAATCATAAAACGTATCTACACTTCTTACTTGAAATTCTGGTGGATCATAATAATATCTCCAGTGCCTCAGTACAGATTTTTTATGATCGACTTTGAAACTTAGAAATTTTTCATTAAATACATCATAAGGACCGACAAGTTGCAATTGTACATCTTTAAAGGCATTTAATGGATCAATCTCAGAAATGGTTTTACAGAATTCGTACAGTTGAAAAAAATCTTCTGGCATTTCTGTTAGGAACAAATGAGAAATAATTGTCTGTGCCTCGCTTGGAAGTACGTTGCATTTTGCGAGGTTAACATTTAAATCTTTTAATAAGGATGCAATGGTAACTCGTGTACATGGATCTTTTATATGTTTTTCATTATCAGAATCTAACTCATGTTTTGTAGATTCAATACATTCTTCGGATTTTCCTATGTTCTGATCGTTGTCAGTCCCTATATCATCTTCTTTATGTGCTTTCTTCTTTGTAGAATTTTCCGATTCTTCATTGTTCTCCTGTTTCTTTCTTTTCTTACTAGTCGCCGTACATCTAATGCCTTTCTGTTTCTTCTACAAATACAAGAGTACAATGCATTACTTTTCCTCTTGTTTGCAAGAGTTATTATGGTAAAAAAGAATTGAGAATATTTATATAAATTAAGGTTGAAATATTTAACAGTTAAGCAATGTATACATAGTTATATAAATGGATGAGGAATGACAATGTCGTACCATATTTTTTGAAGGTGGATGTTTATATTTCTCGTGATGAGCCACATTTTTCTGATAACATTTTGCTCCATATCGGCAAGGAATCCGTGCATCTTCTTTATACACTTGAAATTGCTTTTGTTCATTGTCGGACATTTTTTTATGTATGTATTCGAGTGAGAGTTCTCGTAAAAAATAATTCTTCTTTAATGATAAGATACATACAATAATTATTAGTTCTTTTATAATTTAATTACATAAAAGTGGTGTTTTCCATCAACGTTTTAACGTTGTTGTAATTATTTTCAAATAGTCGACAATATATACCTGAAAAAATGTTCTTCAGATTCCAAGAGAAGTTAAAAAATGTTCAGGGGAGAAAATTGAAGAAGCGTTTCGTTCAAATTTTTCCGTTGCAACATACTTTTTTTGAAACAATTAACCAAAATGCCTTAATTTCTTGGATAAAAAGTGAATAATTAATTATCTGTTATCCTCCAAGATGGTGAAATCATTATGCATAGAAAGTATCGATAATAAATATAGAGGGCACTATAATGCTTGAGATCAGTGGTTCTCAGCTCTCTCTCCATCTCACTCTCTCTCTCTCTCTCTTTCTTTCTTGCGCGCGCACGTGTGTATAAGATTTGTCAAAATATATATATAACAGTTATCAATCAACGCATAGTTCAAAACTTTCATTTGAAACTATTTACTCAAGAACCGATCGTGTTGTTTTTGATAATTGTTTTCCTACGTACCAGTTACCATATATGTTCCATTAGTCTGCCGTACCATTTCTTGCCGTACCTAACTGAGAATCACTGGCGATTGAGTTTATGGGAACGATGTTCAGGGAAAACAGTGCAAGCTGTATGCGTTAGCGTTATATACATTCACGCCACACGTCAGAATAAACGAACGGAAGAAATTCGTTCGAGGCTCAACAGTAATTCTTTGTCCTCTGCTCTAAGGTATGTTATTGTGAATAAAGGATCGACATTAAAATCGGTTCTTAAAGCAAACCAACTCGAGAGTCAAACGGGAACCCTTCTGCTGCAACAACGCGATTAATTGAATTACAATTACAAGTGGAACACACGGTTTTCCCGTGAAGCTCGCCCCCCTGTTTCCGGCATTCTCGCTACTTTTTGGAACGCACGCCTGCAAGACAGCCCATTTACACGTAATTTAATTACTGTTATTACTTAATTGAATAAATAAGTCGTGACTAGATCGAGTCTGAGACGTAGCCCTCTCATTGGACGTGATATTTGTTCAGGAATCAATGCTTCGCGACTAAACTTCCACGAATTCGGTAAGAAAGCATTTCGTTAATAACTATGGTGGCTCTTATATATAGGGTGTTCTATGTAACACGTAATAGCTGCTTTAAATCGTCGAAAATTTTGTTTTCAAATAAAATATACGACTACATACGTTTATGTATATATATATATACATTATATTATTATATATATATATAATATTTGAGTGCGTGTGCATGTGTGTGTGTGTGTGTGTGTGTATGTGTGTGTGAGTGTGTACTATATGAATAATTTCGTAAAACCGGCACTTCCTATCTATCTGTTTTTTTTATTTTTTTTCACCTAAAGATACGAATACTACTATCACTTTTTTCAAGTAGACTTTTCTGGATTTTTTTTTATTATACGATAAATAAACAACACGCGCTCACCTTATAGAATGTGTCATTAATTTTCCTATAAAAATCGATATATGTATTTTATTCTGTGGTTATAGTAATATAAGATGGCCAGACTCATAGTGAATGGAATCATTTGTTTGTGCATATTGTGTACTATTATCAGAGCTAATGAAAGCAATGACAAGGATGCTCAGAATATAGCAGTATCAGAAGTAGTATACAAACCTCCAGAGGTATCTGGTTTTGCGTATTTAGTGGAAACCTTTGATGATCCTGAGAAATTCAAGGAAACTTGGCTGTTGTCAGAAGCCAAGAAAGACTCTGTAGATGAAGACATAGCAAAATATGATGGTATATTTTTCTTAGTTACAGATTTCTTATATGGATTATGAACATTAATCATTTTTATAGGAATATGGTCTATAGAAGAACCTAAGAAACACGCGCAAGAAGGTGATCTAGGATTAGTGCTAAAGAGTAAAGCTAGGCATGCCGCTGTGTCTAAGGCATTGTCTAGACCATTTCACTTCAAGGATAAACCATTGGTGGTGCAATACGAAGTGAATTTTCAAGATGGCCAAGAATGTGGGGGAGCCTACTTGAAACTCCTCACATTGGACCCAGAACACACAAATTTGAAGAATTTTCATGATAAAACTCCCTATACTATAATGTTCGGACCCGACAAGTGTGGAAATGATCATAAGGTACATAACGGCAGAAATTCTACTTCTCTTATAATCGTTCTGTATATTAACTTTTGCTTCTGCTTATTTAGTTGCGCTTTATATTTCGGCATAAAAATCCTCTGAACAGTTCAATAGAGGAAAAACATTGTAAGAAACCAAAGGAAAGGCTGGAAGACTTTTTCAAAGATAAACAATTTCATCTTTACACCTTGACCATTCGTCCTGACAATAGTTTCGAAATCAAAGTGGACAACAAGGTTGTGAATTCTGGTTCCCTGTTAGATGATTTCACACCACCTGTAAATCCGCCTTTAGAGATTGAAGATCCCACGGACGTTCAGCCAGAAGACTGGGACGACAGGGAGAAGATCCCAGACCTGTCGGTTGTTAAACCAGATGATTGGGACGAAGATGCTCCAGCACAAATCGTAGACGAAGACGATGTCATGCCTGAAGGATGGCTTGAAGATGAACCATTGACGATACCAAATCCTGACTCTGTTAAACCAGAGGATTGGGACGTCGAAATTGATGGGGAATGGGAACCTCCCGACATACCGAATCCAAAGTGCATCGACGCACCAGGATGCGGCCCTTATAAGCAGAAGATGAAGAAGAACCCACGGTACAAGGGTAAATGGTCACCGCCATTAATCAACAATCCGAATTATAAAGGAAAATGGAAGCCTAGACTGATACACAATCCTAATTACTTCAATGATGAGCAGCCATTCCGAATGACGTCTATCGTATGTTATATCTTTTGTGTAATTACACTGCCCAATAAATTTAAACACTTTTTCTTTTTTCCGCATTTTGATAACTGATGAAACTACATTTTAAATCCAGAACAATTTTGTTTACTGGTTATGGTCAGTGCAATTAGTTGGTGGTCGCCCTATGCAAATACTGCATAGAAAGTGTTGCATGTTCACAGTTTGCTGTTGGTTTTGAACTTTGGTCTATGTCCGCGGATACAATGTTCGACAACATTTTAATTACTGACGACGAAGAAGTAGGGAAGAAGTGGGCCGACGATACTTTTGAAGTGCGTCGCGCTAGAATCGCAGAAGAGAGTGTAAGTAATGTTCTATTTGCTGATTAACAATCATGTGTGATTCGGTTATCTTCACACATGCCGTTCGAGAAGTGTGTGAATGCAAAATAGAAGAGCAATACTCGAGTGCACAAGTAAATATGATATATGTGTACACTGTGCCATGCAGGTAACACTATGGGGTCGTATTTTAAAAGCTACAAATTATAAACCAGGCTGGTGGGCACTGTACTTCTTGTACTGCGCGGTACCAGTCGTATTATACGTCTGGTACTTATTGAAACGATTCCGTGAGGTACAACTACCGGTTATTTCCAATTAATTGCTTCATAATATAGTATTTGACAGAAGTATAGTAATTGTACCAGAGCTAAGTGATTTGATATTGAAACCTGCATATTAGCACAGAAGTCTTCTCGCATATCGTGTACATATTTAAGAAGTATATTATTGTATAAAGTAGAATGAAAATATTATCCACAAATTCGATCGTCTCTCGATCGTTATTCTGTTTTATAATTTGACAATTATTTTACATAGTGGAGCGTATGGCGTCAGATTGGCACACTTACCGCGGAACATCCATGGATATGGGCTGTATATATAATAGCTGCTGCTATACCCATAATGCTAGTAATATATTGTTGCTGCTTTGCTTCCCAGGTATAAAAAATCCGTGAACTATGTTCGAAATTGCTAATTATACAATCTAGATCCTATTAAATGTAGAGCATGCAATGGAAAAACAACTGAATGATGGAGTAAGTATGGAACTGACTAATTCATTTCGTAGGATAAGTATCACTTGAAAGACGATGACAAACAGCCTCTGCTTATAAACGAGGAAACGATCGCGCAACAGGAAGAGAATGAGATTCAATCGGCTAGTATCGAATCTGAAGAAAAACTTGAAATGGAGGAGGACGAAACTGAGAAATTGGTGGGCGAACCAGATAAAACTGAAGAGACCGAGGAGTTGATAGGCAACGAAGACAACGTTAGTAAAAGATCGTGTTAAAGCTTCGATATTTTTATCAATTATAAAATAATCAATCAAATGAAAACTTTGTGGTTACAGGACAAGCCAGCGATGGGTGGCGACGGACCGCGACGAAGAAAACCAAATAAAGAATAGAGCTTATTCGAATTGAAACGGAGAGAATGAATTCGTATTACTAAGATATTTATGCAAATCTTTCACATTCCACGCAACACTCGCCATTATGTATGTTAGGGTTTCTCAGTGCTCGATAGAATGCAACGCGAAAACACTAGGAACCAGTTTTTTGCCCGAAAATTTTACGCGTATTCGGTTCTAACTCGATTTCGTCAAGTATCATACTCTAAGGCGAATAATTTTTCACTGTTGAGCATGTTTCATGTATGGATGATAGTACATAAAACATACAGAAAGATAAAACAATTTTGTAATGAATGATGTTCGGTGTAACTATTTATGTCTTGATAATATGTAGTCGACGAATTTTTGTTATTGTATATTAAAAGTGAATAATACAATAGATTTTATTCACTACTTATGTGTAAGAACAAAAAAGAAAAAGAGGAAAAAAAGAATAACGTACAATTAATCGAACGATTTTCATTTATCGTTGTCGCAGACGTTTATGTTATTCGATGTAACTAATTTTTCTTAAATAATATGTTTAATTATTTTTGCCATTACGTTAATAAAGTGTACACTGTGAACGAGATAATTTTATGTATTATATAATGTTATATCATTTGTAACTGTTAAGTTTGGAATTGTCTAAGAAAATAATTAAAGAATACATTGTAAAAATCTCTTTTTTTCTCTACGATAGATTGCAAAGAGATTCGAATCTTTGAAATCGTGGAAAATTTATTTTCTAGAGAACGAAACTATAATCTATTACTCTGTTAAAAAAAATGATTTAATTTAATTTATTATTAGCACCATTAGAGAGGTAACTATAATATAACACGATTTACAGTTGACTATTAAAATAAAATTGTATTTTTATTCTTAATACTATCTTGTATCTTGTTTTTTTTATTTTATATTTAACGTGCTTCGGTTTCAATATGCTTAAAAGGGAAGAAATAATGCGATACATATAATTTCAAAAGCAAACGTTTATTTAAAAAGTAATCTTTCGATTTTCGTCGGTTCGACTTACCTTGACGACACGTTGCTTAATTAATTAATATTTATATATCTTAGGTATAGATCACAAAAATAATGTGTTGCGAGAGAGAGAGAGAGAGAGAGAGAGAGAATTGACTTAAGGACTAATAGACTGGATACTGGAATTCTGAGTACACGACTGACAAGTGGGTACAGCGCGTTGCGAAAAATGGCCAGGGAGAATTGTATGCGCATCCATGCATCTGGTGCACTGTACCTCGCCACAAGACCAACAATGGTGCTGAAATATTGCAGATGAATTAATTATTCGACAGATCGCTAACATTCTAATAAAATGTTTAAAATTGGGAACACGATTGGACACCTTTCTGTTAAACGCATCGAATGTTGTAGCACATGAACATTCTTCCATACTTCTAGCTGGTTTCCAATCCAAAGTGACCGTCTTCAATTCGTGTTCCAACTGACTAATTTGTATTTTATTTTTATTCTTTTCCTCATGGTTGTTTGCTGTATTTTCTATGATCGTTTCGGACAAAGGATCTTTCGTATATTTATTATCGTACTTGTGTTTTTCTTGTGCATCTCTGTTCTGAACGTTGTTTATATTCAACGACGAGTTCAATGTACCCATTCTCTGTGGATATGACATTGCATTAAGAGTAATATGCGATCAAAAAAAAAGAAACAATAAAAATCAGACAAGTTTGTACTTTTACGAGAAGCTTAACGTGATCTTCTAGGCAACTGGTGTGATCGTGCATGGTAAGCAAGTAATCTTCGTATGTTTCCCTAGGGTGAACACCGTTTTCGAATCTGAAATACATCCCTCGCCATAAACTGCAAAATTATCGGTGTCGTTTAATATAGAATTCTTTCTTTTCGCTCGGTGTAAATAATAATTCCGTATATAATATTACATGATGCTCTGTGCAGCTAACTTGGGTTGAAGAATGTTGCTAGACTCGTCATTGAGACGATTACATTTGAAAAGCGGATTCATGTACTCGTGCATATTATTCGCCATTTCTCCCCATAGAGAATACGTTCTCTCCGATACTCTGAAACAAAGATAATTGCACTCTTTGATATGTACAGAATAACGAAATTCCAACTAACCCACGCGCATCGAAATAAATATTTTTGTTCATTGGGTTCATAAACTTGTGCATAATAAACTAATAATTTTCATACCTGAGCATATGTCTCTCCTTCTCAGAATTTCCTATGAAAGTACCATATTGACAGCTGTGCACATGCTCGTGAAGAGTCAACAGGAAAAACTCATTGAATTGAAATTTGTGCGGATACTGTTGCAACAACTGATATGTGGCGTCAATGAACTGTGTGAAAATTGGTGCTAATTCTTTACTATCACAGATGATGTGGCTGCAACGGTTACTGAACTTATGCCCGAACGACAGCCAGTCTTTTTCAATCAACGCCTTTGTAGAAAGAATACAATATAGTTCACACAAGTATGTATAAAATTGGGAAGTTTACGATGGTAGTTGATTAGCAAAACAGTATACCTGGAAACCTTGGATCGTTCGGTAAAATGGATCTAATAAAAGAGCGCTCAGCGAACATACTTGAGCAGTACGATCCCAACCATCGCTACAATGCACCACCACGCTAACTCCGCTCGATACTGCTCGAGCAATGAACCAAGCAGCCTCCAATATAGATCTTATATGTTTGAGCCATCCACTGCTTTCCAAACCATTTAAAAACGCGCTCATCGAAGTTGTCCTTTGCACTGAACATTAATTAGGTACACTTGAAACAGCAAGTAACATTTATCGATCGTCGAATTAAATGGTGGACTCACACTCTATCAACTTGTTCAAACTGGTTCTCATTACATGTATGTTTTCTATCCCAAAGAAATGAAACTTAATATTATCGTAAAAATTTTCATTCTCATATCCTTTCCCTGCAGCTTTATTGGCAAAGGCATTGATCTATACAAGTGACATTGCAAACATGAATTTACATGACATTTGATCACACCATTGACAACATTTACAGTCACAAAAATACCTTCGTTCATGTTAATAGACTTACGCGCGGTCGTGTATCTACAACATACATATACTTGGAATTTGGATTTGTACATAATATATTGTACATCATCTGTTCGTCGTCGGGACATCGGGCACTAAATCCAGATAAAGGTTGACTACATCGACAAATGGCAGCCTATCGAACAATTGTACTTGCTTACTTCCTGAAGTCTTAAATCATTCACTTTCTTATATTTATTTATTACACAAACCTTGTTGGAGTGTAAATATGTTAACACCGGTAACCGTCCTCTGCTTCTAAACTTTGCACTACCTATCAACATACTGATGTGACTTGTACAGGGCACACATAAATATTTGGGATAAGTGTCGCAAAGCTGAAACCGTATATACAAATAATGTACATATTCGTACAATTTTTTATATTTGTACACTGCATGGTTAAGTTTTATTCCATTTATACCTCATAATTTGTATTTATATAAGTTAGAGACCATTCCTCGTTCGGAAGGCCTTGTCTTTGAAATTCGCTTTGTAAATTAAAAAAGTTCCATCCTGCGTGTTGCGGTAGGGTGTCTCCGATTGGTTGGTAATCAAAACAATAGAGGTCCTCCAAATTTGCTAAAAATTAATGTATATATAAAACAGAAGTCTAAAAATATTCCAAAGATCATCTATAATCAGTTTACCCGGGCAAGACAGCTTGGATAACATTTGATACATATTATGACAGTCTCGTTCTTTCGGGATGATAAATGTTACAATGAAAAAGTGTTTACACTTAATACACAACGGTGAGCCTGTTGTAGTCAATGGTTGCTTCTCAATACTTGAAATATGAGTACATAGAACCTGGAAATATAACGTATCATTGAGATTTGTGATGTTCATACTCCAGGTATATAAGAAACTACCACATAACGGAGACAACTTTTATATGTTACCCAAATTTTCTTCTTTCCATTTCGTTCCATGAATATAAGATGAGGTACGGTCAAATAAAGAGTTCCGATACAAGGATTGTTACTATATTTGTCTAGGATTCTTACATTATCAACCTGGAAAGACAATAACGCGACAGGCGTAACACATCTCTTAAAGGAACAATAATATCCGCATTCGTCAGATTTTCTCTGACCAAAAAATAAATAAAGCAGCTCATCGCGTTCGAGTACATGGGACGTAACTCTAATGAAATTATTCGTACTTTTTTTCATTCGTGGTTAATGAGAAACAGTGCATAAAGGAGAATGGTCGAATATAACATATTGACAGACACCAAGAATCACGTGGAAACGTCAGTTCGAAACAACACCGCAAGTAAACGAGAAAATGTTACATCGGAATACCTGCGGAATCGTTATTTCATCCATTTTGTTCATTCCGATCACAATTGTTTACTCTTGACGGACCATCTGACAAATTGAAAATTGTTGCAACTACTATCCAATCCTCCGGGACAGTGGTGCTCAACTCACCCTTGTCAAGCCGAAGCATTTAATTTATAATAGATTTAGATGTAGAAATTACCTAAAATATTTAGAAACTGAACAGTTCTTTATTGCCATTTTAAACTTGAATTCCACACGAATATAACTTTTACAGCATTGATATGTCATCGACATTCATTTGGTCGGTAAATCGAAAATTCTTTTAGATTACTTTTAGATTTCATAAGATAAATCGCTGTAATTACTTCCAGATCGTAGTACACTTATCATAACGTATAGATTTTCAACTTTAATTTGAGCTTTCAATAATTAAAAAGTATCAATGGGAAGGGACTGAAATAATATTTTTATTTGAACACGAATAATCTTGCCGCTTATTTCGCAAAATACCACATGAATTCCGGAAAGAATCAACTGCTTCTTTAAATGGTCCGTACAGCGCCAATCAACATAGTAGCAGAACATTCAAAATTTTAGCTAAATTTATCAATAGAGAAATTGTCTTCTACAAGCCGTGTCGATATCGATATGAAACATTTGGTTATTTACCATCAGCAACGCTTACGATTGCTTGTTGGTAAATTTGGCTAACAGTTTAATTATTTTGCCGCTACGTGAAATGGTACTGTAAAAACATTTGAACAAAATAATTGAATAAAAATTAATCGGTATTTTAAAAGTTCACGTTGCACCTTATGATAAGGATATGAACATAGTTTGAAAATAATTACGATGGCATACTGGGAATTCGAAAGTAAGGGTGGTGTTCATATAACAGTGGCGCTCAATTTGAATTGTTTGTTGAAATTAATAGAAAATGAAGAGTTTCACTGCCGGTTTGCAAATTGGATTAATCGGTAAGCCTAAACGATACACTTTGCCTTGGATGCTGTAAAAAATGCTTAAAATATCTGCAATATCGGTTTGTCAAATGTGACGCTTTGTGTGCGAATGCGTTCCGAAAATGAACAATGCGCGATACACGTTCAAAACTTACCTTGTCAGTACTTTGATTATCTAATTAACCAAAACTCCAATCGACATTAAGATTTTTTACTTTCTCAATTGCACAGATATATATATATATATATATATATATTATATTTTAATATATATAATATACATATATTTAATAATAATTATATTAATTTTTCCTACTTACTTTACATATAAGTAAAATTTAATGATAACGACTCGTTAGCCCGATAGAGTAACCTGACAAAATATGTAAATACACATTAGTATTATAAAAAAATAAGTAATCATTACTTTCATATTTGTTGTATGCATTAGTACGACTACGATGTATTCCGTATACTGTATGCATTATACGTGTAATGAATCTTTTAAAAAATTGGTTGAAATGCGTTTCGGAACGCCTGGACAACGGAGGATCCCTAAGATCATTATTACAAACCAGGCCCTTCGATTGGCACTGTTTAAGAAGTAAAGCAGGGCGAAGGAACTTCCGCGCTCGCACGAAGGACAGCGGAACGCTTCGAACTTCGTGCATTCGTGCATCTCGTTTCAACGGGATTGTAATTGCGACGTTAAACCCAGAACGGTTTGCCCGCGTTGATACTAACTCGATAAACAAAAATGGCTAGTGACTTGGCCTTAGAAAAACGTGCCGAGGTGTAAGTATGCGAATTATACAAATATGCGACAAGATATTTCATTCAACACTTCAATGTATACGAATAGTACTTGAATTCTTGATTACGTTCAATCCATGGTATCGTAATGACATGGCATATTTCACAAATGAAATTCTATCTGAAATTTCCTCGGAAAAAGTATTATGTTGACTTGCTAGCAGCAACTTATTTTTTTTTCATACCTATACACTTACTCAAGAAGAACGTAAACAACGTTCATACTAATCGTACATGGAGTAATCAATTTACCATTGAAATGTATTTCGATCTTATATAAGATTTAATTCCAGATTGGTAGAAAAGAAAAACGAAATTGCCAAGAAATTTTATTTAGCAAAACAGTATAAAAAAGCATTAAATTTATATAATGAACTCATCGGTGAGCATTCTCTCCAACTTGAAATCTGTTATGTTGATAATAAACTAAGTAATCAGTGGCTTGATTACCTTTCTAGAGTTACGTCCAAATGAATTTCGTCATTATGGAAATAGAGCTGCTTGTTATATAATGATTAGCAAATATTCCGATGCTGTAAAAGATTCCCAAAAGTGTATCCAGTTGAATCCCAGGTTTTACAAAGTATGTTGTATAATATATTAGCCAAATTCAATATCTACGAGTAACATACTTGAACCTTTCGTGTAATTACTTTTGCAGAGTTACGCTAGAATCGCGAAATGTTGTTTAATCTTGGGATCGCTTCACGAAGCCGAACTTGCTATAAATACATTAACAGAATTGGATCCTGACAATGCAGAAATACCCATAATATCGAAACACTTGGCGACTGTAAAAATGTTTGCCAAGGAAGGGGATGTTTCATATGCCAATAAGGATTATCGTAAAGTGAGAAATTGTATAAAATTTCTTATATAAAATGAAATGCACGTGCAACATTGCTACAATGAACATGACAAATAATTAATTTTTCACATTTTTTATAGGTTGTGTATTGTATGGACCTTTGTTGCAGTGTCTGTCCTTATTGTCCAAGGTTCAAATTAATCAAAGCAGAGTGTCTGGTATTTCTGGAAAGATATCAAGAAGCACAAGAAATTGCAAAGTAATTATGGTTACTTACTACTATTTTAATATATATTATTAACATGTTATTATGTGTTATTATTTGCTCATTATTTTCCGTTTTAGTGATATTTTACACATTAACAAACAAAACGTAGACGCTATATACGTTCGTGCTATGTGTTTATATTATCAAGGGAACATCGATAAAGCATTCGCACATTTTCAACAAGTGTTTAGATTGGCACCAGATCATACCAAGGCAATGGAGATATACAAGGTAGAAATTGGTCGAATAAGAAATATTTACAGTAATTACTACATTGTTTTGTTATTTTATAGCGAGCTAAAAACCTGAATAAAAAGAAAGAAGAAGGAAACGCCGCGTATAAAAATAATCATTTTAAAGAGGCGTACGATTTGTACACAGAAGCGTTGATTATAGATCCCCAGAATATTGTACTGAATGCAAAACTTCATTTTAACAAAGCAACAGCTGCCGCAAAGGTATGTAGTATTTCTCTTTTATTTTTATTTTCTGTTTCCTTTTTCCAATGAATCTTTTTCAGGAATAATCGTTAATTTAATCGAATGCGTTCTAGTGGGGTCTTTTACAAGAAGTGGTCGCAGAATGTACGGAGGCGTTGAAGTTAGATGAAAATTACTTGAAAGCTCTTTTAAGGCGAGCATCGACGTACATGAAACTCACAGAGTACGAAAAAGCCGTTCATGATCTTGAGAAAGTATGCAGAATAAGCAATATTCGAGGTATGAAAAAAAAATGTTTAAAGTCTATAAAAAATATTTTCACCATACAGAGTTGTATCGTACAGAGTTATTTTTAATATCGATCTACATTGCAGAATACAAACGTTTACTCATAGAAGCGCAATCCGCGTTGAACAGGTCGAAGAAAAAAGATTACTATAAAATTTTAGATATCAATAAAAACGCGTCGATCAATGATATTAAGAAAGCATATAGGAAAAGAGTAATGGTACATCACCCAGGTATGTTTCCGAAAGTATCTAATTATCCTATTAATCCTGCAATGTATTTGAACCGCCAGGTACGACGTACATACTTTTTTAATAATACCTCTTTGTAGATCGACACGTGAATGCAACAGAGGGGGAAAGGAAAGAACAAGAAAAGATGTTCAAAGAAGTTGGAGAAGCCTATGGAATTCTATCCGATCCAGAGAAACGATCCCGTTACGACAATGAGCATGATATACATGAATACGATAGTGACGACAGTGATAGCGACACCATATTCAGTTACTCAGGTGCATCGTTTCATTATAAATATTAAAGTGCGTTGCATATTTTACACAGTAACTTTTTATAAACATTGGTTTTGATAGAGTATTTGGTTATACTGGGAGTGGTGGTGTATAACTAGACTCTTTCATTATTTCAATAATCGTGCTCGTCCTTACGTAGGGCGTTTTGTCCCTCTATTTTTCCACATTGGAAAAGTAGACAGATCGTTACGTTAAGATACAATGAACTCATTGATAAAGTACCGAATCATATTTGCGGTACTCGATTGAATGAAAGAATGTGATAGACGAGTAGGAATAATATAAAAACATGATGTTTGGAAAGTATAATTATAGAATATATTATTTAATTAAGTATACCTTAGTTGTGTGTATAGTTGTCGTAACGGGATATTTAGAAGAATAAGAAGATCATTTGTTAAGTATCTTATTTATTTCTCACTTGAAGAGCAACATTTTCGCGATGCTTATTCATCAAAATAAAAGCGAGATTTTTCCATATTTCTATTGTCTATTTAAATACAAATCTTGTGTTTAGTATAAGTTATTAAAAATAAGTGATTTTAAAAAAGAAAAAAAAAAAAGACTAATATTAAAGGAAAAGTGACAAGATTGGAAAACGTATTAATATAACGGTTTCAACGTTTGTTTAGGCACGTGTCAACGTGTGATGATTGACGATTCTTGTTTACGTTGTTTATAGCAATATGTATGTAAGGCATACTGTTGTAATCGTTGCAACTTGAACAATGTAAGAAGACACAAATATACATATGTACATATGTAAAGACATATGTACAAATGTACATATTTGCAAAGACGCATGAAAATATGTAACAGCACCTGCATATTCGCCGAGATCTTACTCCAGCGAGTATATTTAATTTTCAGTCTAACGATGGTTCATTCGCTTAGGAAAAATGCGCAACGTTAATAAACCGTTCGGTTGCCTTTTTATTTTTTCCGAATCGTTCAAGTATTTCGCTTGTATATCTTTCATAACTACCTACTGTTATTGAGCATAAAAATATGATTTTTAAATACATTTAAGATATATACTGCATTTAGGTTTTTTCTCGGTAAGTACTTGGACTTGAACTTCAAGTCATCCTTCGATAAAATAAGTTAATATAATACCACTTTCAGTTATCATGCAATTTCGCATAATTCTTCGCTGGTGTTTGTTCTCTTGTGATACGACACGACGCAATGCAACGCATTAAATATTTGTATCGCCAAGTATGTTAATGTAAGAAAAGATTAAGATGCGTAAAATCGTCAAGATAACTCGGCATTGCAAAATACAAACTAGCACTCTATGCGCATTCGTATATAAGTAAGTACATACGTTTATAATAAAATATTCCTCACAATCAAACATAAGTACCACGCATTGATACAATAGTATGTTTAGTAGTATATACATATATACAAACAATTTACTATTATCTTCAGGATTAATTTTTGCGCTATCGTACAGCTGTTCTATTACGATTATTTATTCGTTTCGTTATTATAAGATGCTCTACCCGCCAATTCCAGCAAGTAGCGATCAGGATGATCTATCCAATCACTGGCACTCAATTTGACAATCCTTTGTTTTTCGGCTTCCTTTACTTGCCACTTTTTGATTTCTAATTGACGCTCCCTAAAATGCATACGCATTAGCGTATCAACAAAGTAGACTTAATTTGAATGATTTTTAACAATTTCAAAATGTTTTAGTTACCTCAATTGCGTATGTCCACAGCCCCAAACTTCCAAACTAGCAAGTGGGTAAGGCGCACCTGCGATACTAACCGATTGAAACGATTCATCTATGCTAATGTACGGTGAACGTGGATTACTGCCAAAACGTAATCCATGAGGATATCCTCTGATGTTGGTGTTTAAGTACAATACCTTAGCTCCCTTCTCTATAACTCTGTAAGATGGGAACAACTCGATACCCACGGAATTCTCGTCACCCCAGTAGAGGTGACTCTCGCGCCATTCTACAGAAGTGCATACGCAGTACGTAGGGCGTATCGTGTCCTTGTCTGGACTATGAGCTCTTATAAACAATAGGGTAGGGCCTCTGTATCCTAACACATGATGCAGAAAACGGTTTGCTCCTGTACCATGTTCCAAGCTGTTGTACAGTAACGTCCAATGCTTCGGACACACGCTGCCTAATCTCTTTGCTATCAGAGCATGAGGAACATCTTTTGGTGACTCTTCTGCCTAGACACACGTTCATTATTTCATTATTGAACAACACATCGCAAAAATAGAGTAACAATGACCAAAAATTTACCTGGAGATAACATTCTGGTAGTGTACTCGATAGCAACCACACATAGCTCACAGGTAATAGAATTTGTGGAAAGTCTATAGAATCTGGTTGTTCTAATATCGGTGTTGGTATCTCTAAATGTGGTTGCGGTTGTTCTTTGGACAACAAAGCTGTGCCACTTCTATACGCAGTTGTCAATACGTGTACCACGTAATGATGGGGACCGTGTATTATACGTGGACAGTGTTGTCCAATCCAATTACTTACATAACTCACGGACAAACTACATTTGCCATGAAACTGTAATGTACAGACATTATGTAATATTGAACTATGCAACCTTGGAAACGATTTTCTAATAAGTAGGTTAATATACTAACGCAGGAGACAACAACTGTATTCATTATTTGCTCTGCAAAAATACAAGAAGGAGTCGCACTGCTGTCCATGGCAATTTTATAGGAAATTTTTAATAAACCCTTTAAACCTTCAGGAGTAACATTACCGTCCCCCTGCAGATTCGAGTACATTTTCACATAATTTTCTAATATAGTTTGGTCATTCAACACAGAAAGAAACTTCTCGGCTTGTTGTTTAAAAGAATTGGCGCTTATTTGAGCAGTGCTGACATTAGCAGCATGGTGCAAGTAATTGAATAAATTTTCACCCAACTCTGGATAATTAGGGAAAAGGTATCGTTGGAACACAGATCTGGTAATGCCACTTGTACGTTGCTCGTTGTGCGTCAAATGAGATAAAGTCTGAAAAATATACATGTACGATGTCAGATGCCTGTTAAGAATCATTATTCGTATTAACATTATGAAAACAGTATCTATGAATTACATAAGGACTATACAATATATAGCACCCTAGTGTGTAATGATTGCAACACGGTAACGGTAACGGTGTAATATAGTGTCTGTAAAGAACTGATTATGTCAGGAACACGATTGTAGGTTATGATAGGAATCGTAGGAGTGACCTGCAAATCATTCGTTCGCAAACGGAACGAGAGATTTGAAATTCGGTCGACATGCGAAAATTATTTTCAAAATTTGTTGATGGAACCCTCCACGAGTCGTGGGGAAACAATCTTTTCTCGCAATAATCTAATAAGCATGATAGAACTGTGCAGCTATACGACAACATCCTCGTACCTTCGCCAAATTCTCAATCGGAAAGAATTGCATGTGCGAATGATTTTCTAATTCGGTTCCCGAGGAACTTTTTGAAATATTAGCTGCATTGGTGGTGGTGGTGTCGCCGGTATGTACAACGGATTCAGTTTTCTTGGAGGATGTGTGTCCAGCACGTGCCACTTGATTACCCATTTCTTTTCAGCTAGCGTGTATCAAAATAATTGTAAATTCACTGTCTTATCATCTGGACGTAACATTGCCCACGACAACAAAACATGCATGCAACCGTATGCAACTTTCAGGAAGATCGTCACGAATGATAGAAAGGTAGGTAAGTGGTGCGTGCATTCGTACGACGTACGACACGTTGCATACATGTTTATCGAATATACTTTTATATATACATATACATGTATATATCTATATGTATATATATAGTCATATGTATATATATAGTATATGTATAGATATCTATCATGTATATATATATATATATAATATACCGCGAAACTGTGCTACAAAAATTCGATATAAATATCCAAATAATTAAAGTATAAAATACATCTACGAAAGAATATGGACATCACGTATTTCTTTTGTCCCTTTGCGTATACTTGCTACAAAATCTACGGTTTATATTATGGTTATATTTATTTCGAAACACCCTGTATGTTGCATTGAATGCTTTAAATTTCAATTGATTTTGTGTCGTCGTGTAGTATAATAAATGTTATTATTTACTCGATGCATTTGTCGCTTCGATAGTTAAGATTTGTCGATTAGATTACTCGTTCGATTTTGCATAGGTCGAACGAATAGATATGAATTATAATATAGAATTATAGAAATTCGAGTGCGTTTGAATGTTCCTCGAGTGGGACGCCATGTTGTGTATGTGTATACGAAGCGCGCGCAGCTCTATCATTCTTGTAAACGCGTGAAACATTCGGGGGGTGGGGAGACTTCTTTTCCAAAAGCGTGCATCGTCTGTCATCGGGGAAAAAATTCGATCGGTAAGATACATTCGGTCGAGTGTGCTCTGCACTCTACACGAAAAAGAAAAATTTTCCAACGAACACGCGGAAAACACGCGCGTTTCCCGTAATATTTGCCGAATGATCCTGTTCGATCCCGATCGTGGCGTATGCAACAATTTCGACTTGTGTGTGCAAAGTGCTTAGGGAATACAGGAATAAGACGAAAGAGGTGAAGTGCGATTGATAGTTGGGATCGTTCTACAGGTAGAGAACATGTTGGAAGTGATAATAACGTGAGATAATCAGTATCTTTCGGGGGTAGGTATTCGCGGAAGCAGGTGCTTCCAAATAAGGTGCTCTCAAATGATCCAGTCAGTTCATGTCGATAGCGCCGCTATGTGATCATTGGTTGAATTACGACTTACAACGCGAAACGTTACGGTTTTGCCTCTCATACGTCTTGCAACCGTGGGCGGCGCAACGCGATACCCGGGAGGTGAAAGAAAGATTTTCTTTGCCAACTAATTGGTCGTTGCGTGTTGACTTTTTACAGAAGTGTTGCCTTTATACCGCGACAGAAAAGCATAAAGCAAAAAGAAAACTTTTGATAGAAACGGGAAATAAATTGTGTATTAGAAATAGATTCGAATTTGATTAGATAGTTTAACAAACGATTCAAGCATACTAAAAAACAAAAAAAGTACAATACTTTAAACTCGAAATTATTCTAGGGGAGATAGGTTCGAACTACGCGAAAATATTTTTAAAAATATGCCAATTTTAGTCGAGTTTATTGAAATGTTTTACCGGTATGTGCTGGTACATCGATTGATTACATTTATTTACCTTTGTTACATGTTAAACAATGAATTTATTTACATGTATTTTCAGTATTAAGAAATATTATTTGTTTCAGCTTGAATATATTTCGCTTTTTATTGATATCTTTCTCCAGCTTAAAAAATGTTATTTCTATAATTTAAAACAGATTGTATAGATGAGCGTAATTGAATTTACTAGAGTCCGTAATTGTCTGGTTAACATCTGCAGTCTACAGTCTACAGTCTACAGTCTACAGTCTACAGTCTAAAATCTAAAATCTAAAATCTAAAATCTAAAATCTAGAATCTAAAATCTAAAATCTAATATCTAATATCTAACATCTAACATCTAAAATCTATAGTCTACAGTCTAGATGTTTGCTTGCTTCGTCGTTCTTTCCGTCTCTGAAAGAGCTGCGTACGATTTTATGCGCATTGGGATGAGCGGCACTTGGGTGGGGATGAAAAATGCGACGGCGGAGAGATCGCAAAGCGCGACACTCGGGAAGAAATTCTGTATTACTCGCCGGCGCGGCGGGAACGTTGAAATTCCGAAGTGCTGGCTTTCAAAAGTATTCACGTAGTCACGGATGCAGCCTTGCATTCTTATCAACAGTACGCTGGTGTAATGTTCGATCGCGAGCCATACATCCGTGCATACGTTTAGATATTTTTCTGTGCGCGTATGTATCCTGCGTTCGAAGTGCGGTGTATCTCGTGGCACAACTGAATCGAAAGGTGAATTTCCGATTAAAATTTCTAAATTTCTAAATTTCTAATTTTCTAATTTTCTAAATTTCACAATCTTCTCGTTGTTAAACTTTCTTTCTTCTTCGATAAAAATTGATGTAGAATAATTACTTATCATCTTTTACTATCGCGAGCTTATCGGACGAGACTGTCCGAATATATTTTCGACTACGTTCAATTATTTCGGTGTAGGTTCAATGTTCCATGCTGATAGATCGGATGTGTGCGTACACTGTGAGTGCTATCTATTCCACTAGATTACATGTACGTTTTTATCGGTAAAGGAAAAAAGCTGGTTAAAAAAATTTTCTATAATATGAGTCATGAATTGGGAAACATGGAGACATCGTACTACAAAAAGAATAGTAGACAGCATCAACAAAAATGCGGTTTGGTAGATTAGATACAGTTAGCAGAAAAAGATAACAGTCAGCGTGAATCCGTCGACGGTAGCAGAACGGGAGGACGCAGAACTTATTCCGTTACTCGGCTTTCTAAAGAAGCGTGTGATTCATACGTCGAATAACTGCGTTCTGTATTTAAAAATCCTTCATCGGTGAGATTCGATTATTGTTCTGGCCGCGTTCGTCTCGAAATAAGGAAATCGTGTCGAGGGGGATGGTGGTATTAGTGGTAGGTAGATAGAGATGTTCAGTAATTTTGTCGGCGAACGTGCGTACGCTTTCATCTGTTCGCGTACGAGGAATCGACTCGAATGAATTTCTCCGTGAAAGATATTAAATTGAATGCGGTTGACCTATAAACGCGTTCTTCGGTAAACCGATTAAAATTTCGATACGTTCCCTAACCGGAACCGCGTTTCGATCGACACTGAATTTCGATCTTTGATAATCCTGTTGAAATAATCTAGCGAAATACAATACAATATAATAACATATAATAGTAATATAATAATATAGTAATAATGTAGCAATATAGCGAATATAGTAATACGGTAATACAGTAATATAATAATATAGTAATACCGGAATATGATAGGTACACAATGACACAACGTGTATTATCGGACACGCTCGTGAATCGGACTCGAAACGAAAATCAAGCTATGAACGCTATTTTGAACGACATTAACGCTATTTTGAAAGCCAGTAATGCAAATTCAGGAACGCTATAACGATCGGGGTGGTGTGAATCATCGTCATATAAAAGCCACGGCTGGTTTATTTTCGGGTGGATCCGATCTATTTCTCGATTCGCCAAGTATGGCTTATACGAGATTTTCCGGTGATATTTGAGATAATTGGCAACACTGTAGTGTAGCATCAGTATGCTACGAAACTGGACAAGAATTAAACTCTGTAAATCCGTAAAAGTCTTGGGATTCAAAAATATTCTTATTCCGAGTCGCGCTCGTTTCAACGCTGAGGGTGGGGAATCTATTTATAAAACGGGGATGGTCCACGCGACACCCACGCCAACAGTGGGCACGTAATAATAATAATTTATTAAACAAAAAGTTTGTCGCTTTAATAACCGGCGAGCCAAGGTACACCGAAAGAGCGCACCTCTCCCGTTCTCTTTAGGTTAATCTCTGTCACTCTCATTCCTCTTCTTTTCTGTTTGTTTGTTCATGCGAATTCGTTTTGCCGAACGAAAATAGGTGCAGATATGTCTTTCCGTGTTGTGCGCAGCAGCAAGTTCCGCCACGTGTACGGAACACCTTTAAAACGCGAGCAATGTTACGATAACATAAGAGTATCCAAGTCCTCATGGGACTCTACCTTCTGCGCTGTGAACCCCAAGTTCCTGGCCATCATCGTGGAATCCGCGGGTGGTGGCGCTTTTATAGTTCTGCCTCATAACAAGGTAAGTTTCATTCTTGTCTTTGTTGATCAGCGAATCGAACGGCTCAACAAATTGTTACTTAATCGAGAAGTAATTTTCGGTGGTACAGAAGAAATTTAATCGAATATACGCCTATAAATATTAATATTATTATAGATTGGTCGAATACCAGCGGATTATCCTTTGGTAGGTGGACACAAAGGTCCGGTACTGGATATCGCATGGTGTCCTCACAACGACAATGTCATAGCATCTGGGTCCGAAGATTGCATGGTTAAAGTATGGCAAATACCTGACGGCGGTATCTCTAGAACGCTAACGGAATCTGTGGTAGACCTACAATTGCATCAACGTAGAGTAGGTCTTGTCCTATGGCATCCGACGGCGTCCAACGTGTTGCTTACCGCTGGGTCCGATAATCTTGTTTTAATTTGGAACGTCGGTACCGGAGAGGCTATAGTACAAATAGATTGTCACCCGGACATGATCTATTCTGCATGTTGGAATTGGAATGGATCTAGATTGGTTACCACGTGCAAAGATAAAAAAATTCGGATTTTGGATCCACGATCGGGAGAAATACTGGAAGAGGCTATCGCGCACGAAGGCAGTAAAGCTACCCGCGCTATCTTTCTCAGGTGCGTACAATCGACATTTCCAAGCACGATTAACTAAACTTAGCTTGCTTATACCGATTGGCAAATGTTGTGTTTTTTCTTCTTTTCTTTCTTTTTCTACATTAAAAAGGAATTACGATTTCCACTAGGTGCTACTAATCCGTGCGAGCAACTTGTGAAAATTGTATACAAACCCATTTTATGCGTCTATTTCACAGGTGCGCAATTGGTACACCTTTAAGGTGTTGCGCATATATATACATGCTTAATATTTCTCTATGATTCGAATAAATTATGGAGAAATACTTTTATTCGCATTATTCTAGCGATAGTAACTATTTCTGCTATGCGATACACTATCAACATACCTTTCACATTGAATAATCATCAAACAGTATACATCCGCCTTTTTACACTATGAGCGTATTAGAATTAAATTCAAAGAATCAAAGTAGAATGATGTTTTTTAGAATTAGAATCGTATAAAAGTATATCTATATCGTCTGCAAGAAGCGTTCATAAAGATCCTATAAACGATATACTCTCACTCGCGCATTAAGGATACCTTTATTTTTTATTATCACATGGTCTTTCCAATTTGTGTAGCGCGAGGTGTGGTATTTCTTAATGGAATACCGCAAGATTGAAAATACAACATCGAGAGGATGTCAGCTTAATAAATACAAATATCAAGATGTGTCCACTGTGTTGTAACACCTACATAAAAAGTTACAGTAAGTATCGTATCTCAAGTTATTACTTTAAAGCATAACATCTTGTACGCGTCGATCGATGAACATGTGTAGTAAATACGATGGACGGTAATGTAACTGCACTAAATACGACGAAACATATCGTAACAGCGTAACAGAGATGTGACTTTCTGTATTTGGAGTAATACAATTTTTAAACACAGTGTTTAAACGGTACACCGACATTTTCCATTTAAACAAGTTTTTCTTCATCGTAACTATATTTTCTTCGTATTACTTTACACTTCATACTTGTAGTCTTTACACTCTTTATACTGTGTATACATATGCGTGTACTTAATATCAACCTAGAAGTTGTAACAAGGTGGATGTTATTCCGTTTTGATGATTAACTTGAGAGAGAACTCGGAAAACGATATTATACGAAGGATTACAATAGTGTAAGCATACCATACATAGAAATAAGTGTAGGACGTTTGCATAGTGTATGTACGAGTGTATGTTTTACAAATATTGTTAGTAATTATGTATGCATTTCGATATATAATTCGAGCGAAACTCCGTATCCACGTAAGATTTATTATGTTTTCAGGGGAGGCTTGATTTTCACTACAGGTTTCAGCAAAATGTCCGAGAGGCAGTACTCGTTGCGCGCCCCCGATATGTTAGGCGAACCCATAGTTATGGTAGAATTGGATACGAGCAATGGAGTGATGTTCCCGTTGTACGACCCCGACACAAATCTTGTGTATTTGTGCGGGAAAGGAGATTCTGTGATTCGCTATTTTGAAATTACTCCCGAACCTCCTTTCGTTCATTATATCAATACGTTTCAAACCCCTGATCCGCAAAGGGGCATAGGAATGATGCCAAAACGAGGCTGTGATGTTAAGAGCTGTGAAATAACTAGATTCTACCGGCTCAATAACTCGGGCTTCTGCCAAGTCATCTCTATGACAGTACCGAGAAGGGTACAGTTCAAACAAATATTAATGTGTTAACGCGTTGACTGTTGGCTGACTCGTATGCGAATCGTCTTTTCATGGAATTATTCGTCTACGATGGAAAAATTATTTTTCAAGGATTTCCTTCTTAACTGAAAGCTACACCATGACCCTTTATTAGTTTTCGCGTAATTGCATCTGATAGAATACTCTGATTGGCAATACTATTATCCTTTTTCTGTTAGTGTAGCTATGTCGGTACGTTGTTGATCAGCGTCAATGTCATCGTCATCGTCAACGTCAACGTCAACGTCAATGTCAATGTCAATGTCAATGTCAACGTCAACGCGTGAAAATGTTAACTAACGATCAATGTGAATTCTTATCAATTTTTAGTCTGATCTATTCCAAGAGGATTTGTATCCTGACACTTCCGGCGACATAGCCGCGATTTCTGCGGAGGAATGGGCAAGCGGATTAGATGTAGACCCTATATTAATTTCAATGCGAGACGGCTATCAACCGTCGGTAGCCAAGAACGATCTTAAAGTGCATAAGAAATCAAACATACTCGACAAAGGAGCAAAGGTTGCGTCTAATGCACAAAATGCTACACAGTCTGCAGGAATTACGGTACGCGTTTGAAAGTTGAACACTTGTATGTTTCGCACTTTATGTGTGTGCGTGTTGTTGCTCACTTGAATTCTCTTAAACGACACTGGTGATGCGGTGTTTTCGTTCGATAGGAGGAGTTGCTGAAAGAATTCACCGAGGAAATAAGAAAATTGAAAGCGGTGATCGTGAAGCACGAGGGAAGGATACGAGTACTCGAGTCAGCCGTGGCTCTTCACATGAAAGAAGAGGAGAGAAAAGAAAAGGCTGCTTCGCCTGCCACGACCGAGGTGCTTGCATCCGACGAGGTTTAACCTTTTTAAATCTATTTTTGAGCTCAGAAACGACAGATATAACGACGAAAAGATAACTAATTATGTAATAAAAACAAAAAAAAATTATCATATATTTTGATATAACAATTTGTGTAAATAGTAGATTCTAGCTACATCGTGTGTCTTTGATTCTTTGGAACGATCTTTGCTATTTATTGTACATCCATTCATCATACATCGCTTGCATTTGTACCATGTTTTACATCTTCTATTTCTATTAGACTATATCCAACAAGTGACAGTGCTTTGTTTATTAGCTTTAAGATATCGGCTGTTGTAACATCCAGTACTCGAAACTTCTATGTATATTTCTCTATTAGGATGAACGAGTGCCTAATTTGTACAGACATACCGCTGTAATATAACGAAAAATTACTTTTATCGTAGTATAGCGTCAGTGTGCACACGCGTAATATCTTCTGGAAGAACGCATAATTTTGTTTTGTATATAAATTATGCGATTCACAAATCAATAAACAAAGATTGCTATTTTACTATAATTACCAGAATAACAATATGTATGGTATTAATTATATTTGACTAACTTGTTTTCCAACATTGTGAAAAGAATACATTTTGTACAAAAATGTGAATACGTAACATAATATATAACTGATTGAAAATAAATCTTTATTTTCTTGTATAATATAAATAGTTATAACATTAACATAACATAACATAATATAATATATAATATAATATAATATAATATAATATAATATAATATAATATAATATAATATAATATAATATACGTATCCATAAAGATTCCGTTTACATAAATGTTACTGCTCGATAAAAAATATTTATTCGCGTCGATGTACAAATGGTTAATAGTATGTGTCGCTAGTGGTAAAATCTCGAAGCTCTATTCGGGGACAGCGATCTTTTACCGACGGACGACTGGTTTCGATTCATAGAACTTTATCTTAGCGACCTCATGGCTTATCGACTGCCGACAAATTTCACTAGCTATTAAGCATTCTGGCACTCTACGGAAGATCGAGATAACTTAAATTTTGATGAACTTTAAAATAAAGTTTCACGAAATAATTCTTATTATCTGCTGCAACGATTCAAATTTCAACAACTATATCAAATTTCATGAATAATATTGTTAATAGCAATGCAACAAAATAAAACCAATCAATAAGTTTTAGGATATTTTTATTGAATTAATCACGAGAAGTAATTTATCTGGGCTAATGTTCTCTCGGCGTCGACGTTCAATGCAATTTTCATTAATATCAATCAGCTTCGACGCTAGTATTTTCTAAACGGGGCAGGAAAACAACGTGGACACGTAAGTTCGTTAAAGCTATGAAAAAATGAGGACATATTTTCTCAGTTCGTTCGTTCATTTCCACTTAATTTCTGTTACTTTTATTGGTAAGTAGTACGTATAATCATTTATTTATATATTTGTCGATATCGAATATATTAATAATTTATCAGTTTTCTCTTTCCATAAATTAAATAAATAACTCTTGACTGTGATATATTATTAAACAAAATATTTTACAAAAGTAAATTAGTTGTAGATTGCCAGGTAAAGTGTGAGGATACATGATATTACTATATCGTCTATTCAAAAGTAACTAGACATCCGAAGCGTATTACTCTGTACATACGTATGATCTTTGGCGAACTCATGATTATTTTTTCGTTTCTTCTTCGAATACCAAAGTACCTGCATACATACATATATATACATATCCACAAGAAATCTATATGTATGTATACAATGATCTCTCGTGTTTGGCGAATCTTTAGAACACGCGAATCGCGATTCAGTGTACATTCCGTAGCAAAAACAAAAGATGAGTAAAGTTTAAATTAAAATATGCGCAACAATTAGGAGAGCACATCTTGGGGTAACACACAATTTTACCAACTTTCGAAGTTTACAAAGTGCCGATGTTACACAATGCATTTCTATTACCCCATTGAAAGTTTTCACACCCACGCACACGCACACGCACACGCACACCCACACAAATCAACCAACCATTTTATCTCTCAGTGTTCTCATAAATATACACACGAAAGCATTTTGTGTTATTATGCAACTTAAAAAAAAAAAAAAGAAAGACATCGAACAATAGATGAAGATGGGTAGAAGAACTCGAAGGGTATGGAATTCACAGAAAAAGACAAATTGGCTGGAGGTATGGTGATACGGAAAGGAGAGCATCGTATCACCAATGTCTCGATTTACGGGTACGCAATCTCTGACGCGGCGTTGTGTTCGACACGATTGAGAAAACGATCTGGTCTGTCGTCGTATATCGGTGTTACTCGCTTTTCAATAGCACGCGATAAAGTAGTATTCGTATAGACCAGGGATAACGAACTAATAGCCCACGAGTCGCACCGTGCTCTCCTGTCGGCTGCTCTACATTCTCTTTTCTGTTTTGCTGGGCAGTTGAGCTCTCTCCTCTGCTACGACCGAGTCTGCATTGATCTAATCTGGTATCCGTTTTTGGTCTTGTCATCCGAGATTCTGAACAGCACATGAAATAGAACTCTGTTCTGGGTGGTCAACCGTACAATTACATTTACACGCGTGACTTGAAATGGATAACAAAGAAGAAGCTTTACTGCGTTACGTATGACTCCGCGCGATAACTTGGCTTGAAATGTAACGATCAGGCAGGTAAGCAGGCAGCAGACATACGTACAAACACACATGCATGCATGCATGCATGCATGCAACATACATACATACATACATATATTGCATACATACATACGTAGATACATACATACATACATACATACATACATACATACATAGATAGATAGATAGATAGATAGATAGATAGAGACCGCCAATGAAGGAATCAGTTCAATGTAATGGATCGCGTGCGATTCCAAGTTTCGCCAACAAGTTCGCCACCCTTGCATTACGCTACGCTGGACTGAGGTATCGAGAGGCAAGATGGTCGTGTAACTCTAGGCAATGGCGTAAGGTTACAAGTGAGAACTATGAGGCTGCTGTTCGTAAAACAGTACGTAGGCTTCGCTGGTGACAACCGACCGTGCCGGAACCACGGACACCCGACTATCGTTGTACTCGTGCCATTCGCCCGAGTACGGATGCTTGCAGTATGCCGTGTAATGACCGGAGTACGTGGTACCCGAATGGTTCGCGACACCGTACAAATTGTAGGTACAACCCGGAACCCTGGGGGCGGCGAAGGCACTGAGATCCAATCCCGTCAATGGAAAGTCCACCGTCACGTTTAACTTGCCGCGAAATCGTTCCATGGGGGAGAAACGTTTCAAGTCTACAGAATCATTTTGGTTAAGGAAAAGTTTGACGGCCGATGCATAATCCAAGTCTATCCAAGCAGGCGTAAAATCCTTAACGGCAACAGTTCTAAAGCCGTTGCCGTTGTTCGAACGGGCATTTGAAAAGGATACGAATAACAAGAATCTTGGGGAATTTGTGTATGCTGAAGCTTTTGGTGCATTTTCTCCTCATCTGACACTTGGAACAGGTCGGCTTTTCGTCACCGTCGAGAACCTCTTCTCGGGTGAAGTGTTCCAGACACTGACTCAACTTGACCGTACCGCTCCTGGCCGGTATCGGCAGACTCAAGTCCCAGAAAGGATCCAACGTCACCGATACGTGATCGCAGGCTGTACAATGCAACGACGAGCGCAACTGTCCTACGAACACGTCCACTATCATACTGTCTTCGTTGCGAAGGTAACGCTTCCAGCTCTCCGCTGCTTTCTGACTGTCTCTGTACGATCGAGAAAAATAGAAAATGTTTCAACAACTATAGCGCATAGGACGAGCAAACCGACGACGCGCGCGAGCTTCGATTTCTTACGAGTACATATCAGGGATATCCGTGTGGATCGGTGGCGGCTTGACCGTCACTCTGTTGACGTCCTCGTGAAGTCCTTCCAAGAGATATCTGAGAAACTCTTGCGCGTCCTGCTGATAGTAGCCCATGAATCTCGGAGCGAATCTCTGTATTTGCGACTTGAGCGCTGTCGTGTTCACCACGTGATCACCACCCACCTCCCACAATTCGTGTATCACCTGGCTGAACGCCTTGATCAAAGCACCCTTCATGCTGGACGTGGTTACGTTGATGTCCGCCAGGTATTGTTCGTTCAACAGGTACTCGAGCAACGGTCTCGTGTTGCTCAAGCATTGGATCACGCTGTTCATGAAACACTGAAAGAAAAAGAAATTTCTACGGTATACCCCGTTGTTGTTGGAGCAACAACACAGAGGGAGCAACGCACGAGAATATAGCCCGCTTACCGTGTTTCCAATATTCCTCAAGCCGTTCAGTCCACATCGTTCGTCGCGGTGCGCTTGAAGCCGATTACGTGCCGCTTTGTTTGTCGGGCTTCCGTCCTGCGAAGCAAATCACGGTCAGTACTCGCCTAATCTGGCACGCGTGCTCCAAAAGGAGCGACAGACGGGAACTGTTTCGAACTGTTTCGAACTGTTTCCAACCGTGTCTAAGGGGCCGAAGATCGTCGAAACGTCGTCGTGTTTTTACATTTTTACAAGAAAAACACGACGATATTAGGCTCTTTTAAACGCCGAGGAGGTAAAGCTTCCTAGAATAACACGTAAACCGTACACACTCCAATTCGTACAATAAGAACCAACGAAAACGGTCCGAGAGACGATACCGGATAGCGAAGGCGGTGTATCAACGTCGGGACGGGAAATCAAAGCGATCCGGTGCGGTATGATAACCGGTAAGTTCCAGAAACTCTAAATAATACCGACCTTTTTACGATCTGGCTGGCGCTATAGTCGCTTAAAAATATAATAGAGGGAATAAAGTTGTCGAGTACGCGTATAATCGAACTTTAAGACCGTCGATCCGCACCGGATCTTAGGGTACATGTATCGGTTAGCACTCGATGCGACTCGAGACACGACAGCGTTATTAGTATATAGGTACATCGACGCGTTACTCTGTCCTGATTGAAGGCGTTTGTTCAAAAATCACAATCATCCGCTCGTACTCGCACTAGCACTAGCACTCGCACTCGCACTCGCACAAGCACAAGCACGGGGGCACACACGGTGGTACTACGTACGTTTCTCGTTGCGTTCGATCTCAGCGTGTGGATAGTTCCGAATAAAAAAAACCCAATAGAATATATTGAAAATATCAAGGGTATCGAGCAGCCGTGAGAAAGAAGCGGCGCACAAGGTGGACGTGATTTTGTTCGATACGATCGGCTGCTCTCCGCTACGAGAAGGAGGCTCGCGCGAATTGCTCCTCGAACACTCACCTTTGCGCGACTGCTAGCCGGAGACTGAAGAACAGCGGCGTGTACAGACGCTACGGACGCTACGGACGCTACGGACGCTACGGACACCACGGATCCGCGGAACCGCGTGGAAGCGAGACCGAGCGAGACTGGATGCTTCCGGGCCGTCGAAGGCGTTACAGGCGTTACAGGTGTTACAGGCGTCAGAGGCGTCGAGACGCCCAACGCGAACGCGCAAACGAGGAGCAGGGCGAACGCTAGCCACAAACACCACAACCCCCAGCCCACGTACTGGGTGTAAGCCAGTTTATTCGTTGGGATCGTTCGTTCGAATTTAAAGCTAACCCGCGACAGAACAACAACCACTCGATATTCGATCGGGATACTCATCGGATCGTAACGTCGACATTTTCGACGCGTCGTCCGGCGAATCGGTAGTAGTCGGTTAGCATCGAAAGACGAGTCCCGGATTCGTTAAGAATCAGACTGCGGAATCGGTGCACTCACGGGGTATACACCGAACAACAGTCTTGGACGCGAAACCGAACCGCGAGAATGCTTTCGAACAGGTCTCTGCCGTACCCCCTGTGTACTCGCGACGTTTTCATCAGCGAAACACGATAAATGATTTCTCGCGGAATCACCGTAGTTTTCCAGAGTATGGTGACGGTGACGATACGCGTTTCTACGCATTCCAGTAAGAGTTACGCGAGGAGGACGATTCATGCGCTCGGCGTGGTAACGCGTGCGCGAGCGCGAGCACAGGCGTTTGCTGCCGTTACACGGGGTACCGTTATGTTACGAGAAATTTCGCGTTAACCGCGTCTCTCGCTCTCCCGGTTAAAAGAGCTCCGGTCTATTAATAAAACGCAGCCAGTGACCGACCGTCGTGCGAGACTAGGCGGAGAAAACGTTCGAGCAACGAAAACGCGTACGCGAGGCGGCTCGATAAACGGCGTTTCGTAACGGATGGAACCGTGAACGGGCAAGAGGGCGAGAGGGCGCGCAACAAAACCAGACACCTCCCGCCGACGCGATCGTTTGCCCACCGTTTCGTTGCACACGCTCAATTTTCGGAGAATTCGTAAACTTCTCTCGGCTCAACGTTCGACGCTTTTCTATCTTCCTTTCAAATGCGAACGGTTCGAACACGATATGTACCAAATATTTTAGTAAAATCCGATATCGCGCGCGTGCACTTCGAGGACATAATGGTTTCGTTCCAACACCACGTGCTTTTTTGGCTCTACACCGAGAGCTACGCAGCAGCAGCTGTTGCTGCTACTGCTGCATACCGCAAGACGTTGCGCGACCGTTAGTAAAACTGCACAACAGGTATATATTTGCTACGAATGAAACGCGTGCAGATCCTTCCCTTCCCCTTCTAAACCAATCTCATTTTACAGCCCTTGGTCCGTACGCTACCAAGGTCTTTGACGACAGAGTTTTATAAAAAAAATAGTTTATCGATAGATATACAGTGCATAATGCATCGAAGATCAAAATCGATAAATTCGTTGAAACAAGTATGTTCGAATAAGAACAAGAGTATGAAAAT
>CM052084.1:12525769-12605482 GCA_028453745.1 Agapostemon virescens
GAAGAAGAAGAAGAAGAAGAAGAAGAAGAAGAAGAAGAAGAAGAAGAAGAAGAAGAAGAGACGATAACGCTGTCGAGTAAATCAGGTTCGATGCTAAAAGCTGCGGTGGCAAGGACGCAATCGTCGAGATTCGATAGCCCTGCTCCTGTTCGCGTATTCGTTATCCTAGCCGCGTAACTACCTTGGATGAATTGGCATCGGCCGGTTGGAACACTCACAAACTGATCGGCTATGCCGCGGTAGAGACTCTGGTGCGCCGTGGATGGTGTCGTCGAAGGCGCGGTCAGATTACTGGCAGTGTTCGTGTTTCCTGTAAAATGACCGTCCGGTCTTCTGGAGGTGGAAGGCACGGCTGGATCGTCTCCATAGGTACCGGAAGGCTGTCCGGCCACACCGTTGCGCATAAGGGGTGGTGGCGTGCCGCCACCTCCGAATCTGGTGCGATCGATATCATAGGACGCGTTCGCGGAGGATGGATGATAGTTCCGGGGTTGTTCCGTGTTTTCCAAGATTTCCGGATCCTCGCTACGTCCGCCCTGCAGGGACGAAGAGATCGTATCCTCTATGCCGCGCATTACCTCGTTATCGTCTTGGACGATTTCGATCCGGTCGTTGGTAGAATGCTGCTGCTGCTGCTGCTGCTGCTGCTGGTGGTGGTACTGTCGTCGCGCGTCGACAGGCTTCTTTTGACCGTTGTTATTGATCAGCAGTTCCGTGTTATTCGGATTAGTGGCAAGGTTAGTGAGCAGATCGAGCTTAACACCGATCAAACCGACACCGCCAACACCACCGGGTACGGACGACGACAGGAGGTTACGCTTAGGTGAGACCTCGTCGGCGGTACGATGAACACCGACGCGTTGTTGGCGGTGATGGCGGTTGTTCAGGGTGCTGTCGCCGTTTTCGTCGTTATCGTCGGGGTCGTTGTTGTTCATGCCGTATCCGCTGCACGCGTCCTCGATGTTGCCGGCGATGCGATCGTTGCCGTTGTTGTTGTTGTTGTTGTTGTGACGATCGTCGTCCGCGGTCTCGTCTTCGTCGTCGTCGTCGTCGTCTTCGTCGTCTTCGTCGTCTTGGTCGTCTTTGTCCTTCCGGTCATCGTTTCCGCCTTCGTCCTCGTCCTCGTCCTCGTCTTTGTCGTCGTTGTTCGCGTCTCGATCTAGTTCGCGGATGGTGCCGCGCTCGTCGATCGTTACCTCGCCAGGGGACGCGGCGGCATTGTCCGCGCGAACATGCCTGCTGGTCAACACCGTGCCGTTGGCCAATGACCCTGCTCTCTTCGACCTTGACCAGAGCGCCGCGGCACCGCTACCACCGCTACCACCGCTACCACCGGTACCGGCAGCCGTCGAAGACGACGACGAAGAGGAAGAGAGGGAGGACTCGGGCCGTAGGTCCCTGGTTCGTTCGACTATCTCTCTTTCGTCGCCGCCGAACAGCTCGGTTATGGAGGAACCGGTCGCGTGATGCTTCCAACGATGATGTCCGCTGACGCTGCCGCTACCGCTACCGGAGGAGCCTCCTCCGGTGATGCTCGTCTGTCGTATGTTCGGCACGTAACCGGACGGCGAATACCTGCTGATGATCTCCGCTGTGGTGGGCGACGTCGATTCCAACTGTCTGGAGGACGGGGATTCTTGCGTCGATCCTCTCTCCCTCTCCTTCTCCCTCGACGAAGAACCGCCGATCGAAATGCTCGAGGACGACGAGGACGCGGACAATCCGTATCTACCGCCGCCGGTAGCAGTACCGTTGATCGTTACATTCGTGCCCGGGCCGCCGTTGCCGTTGCCGCTGCCGCTGCCGCTGCCGCTGCCGCCGCCGCCGCCACCGGTACCCGTGTTGTTGTACACCGACGACGAAACTGACCTGCAAACGTACGTTCAATGTGAATATCGCAAGCATCGTTTCGTTCGATCGGGCCCGCGGCCAAGGGCTACCCTCTGCGCGCCAACCGCTCCTCGTACTTCTCTCCCTCGCGCCCCTTTGCCGCTTCCCTCGTTTTTCTCGAGTTACGCAACGATTGCGAGTATATACGCAACCCGTACGGCATATAAACATACGCACGCGCGCAAACCCGTGTCACCTGAATACGTAAGCAGCACCGCGTCGTGGCTATGTGTTAGTAACGAGACGACACGGTTCCTTTGGACCAGAGACGCGAAACTCGTCTTTCCCCGATCGAGTCGGCCTTTCTCCTCCCACCGATCCCTCTGTTTCTTTCGCTTACTCGCGGTTTGGGAAAACTAATCGAACCAACACCTTGGAATAATTTCCTACCATCGAGTTTCGTCTCTGATCCAAATTACTCGTAGGATACAGTCAAACGCGTATCGTGTCGATTGGAACGCGACTCCATCGGTATGCGAAACTAGCGAAACAACCGAAACAACCGAAACAAAATCGAAAACATAAACGTAAAAATAATTTATTTCCGAGAGGAAATCTGTTTGACCGACCGTCGGATGGACAGCCGCGAAGAAAGCTTCGTTCGGAAGTTTTCGCGTTCGGTCGGTTCGACAACGTTGGTGCTGTTGTACGCGCCAACCAGAGCCATCCTCTCTTTCGAAATTTCACCGTCGAGAGCGTGCAACGTGTTTTATCTTATCTTTATCGCGGACAAGATTTTCCTTATGCAGGACATCGCTCGACGCGCGTTTCCCACAGTTTTCTTCTTTTCGTTTTGGAATCTGAAAACCAACGACTTTGGGTCGCTACCATCGTACCCGATATGCATAGGACTGTTCTGGACCTCGACGTTTTTAAGGTATAGGGCGGTCGGATTATAGAGGCCGAAAGTTAAAGAAACCGATCGATTCGATAGGTACTCTAGCGCGATCTCCGTTGCGTTCAACGTGTGTCGAATAGTTACTCGAACTGCACGAACGTTGGGAGAAGACTGTTATCGGTTATGGATAGTCGTCGAGCATGGTGAACGGGATTATGGGAGTTAGAAAGAAAAAGAGACTGAAGAATTAAACTGTCGAGACTTATCGGGACGTCGCGTGTCGCGTGTCGCGGACACCGTTGACTCTTGTAGCCGGTCGAGCCCGCATCTTAATACGCTGAGCCGTGTGTATCGGTGATTGCTCTCACCTTGCGGGTGAGTAACGAGAGAGGCCGTAGTCCGACAAGTAGTTCCTGCGGATGCTCGAACCCGTCGACGTTAACGGGTAGTAACTGTAGGGCCGATCGAGTATAAGCTATTTAACATTGCATATTCGCCAGTTGAAACGAAACTCGGAATCGGCAGCATTCACGAAAAATGAAAGAAAGAAAGAAAGTAAGAAAGTAAGAAAAAAAGAAAAAAAAGAAAGAAAAATGAAAGAAGCCACCTATTGGCTGGAATGGAATGCGAGGATAGATTTTCAAGCGAATAGAACGGCTGCCGATCCCGAGAATACCCGTAATAACGATAAGAGTAAGAAAACGAAGAAGAAGAAGAAGAAGAAGAAGAAGAAGGAAATGTTCTGTTTAGAGAAGGTTGTCGATGAGGAGACGCGTACGACTCACCTGCTCGATGGACAGTAGGGTCGTCTGTACTCGGACGCGTAACTCGAACGATAGCTCGAGCTGGTGGACGAAGTGTAAAACGAGCCGGTGGATCGGTAAGAGGTCAGCTTGGTGGAAGAGCTGCCGATCGCGGAGCTACCGGTGCTGCTGTTACCGCTGGAACATCGCCTGCTAGGAGAATGCGGTGTCATTGGGCTGCTGCTGTACGAGACTGCTACGGCGCCCGTCTGGCCCCCACGGTGATACGACATCGCACCCTGGGCTCTCACCGGTCTCTCAATCTTTCTTTCTCTCTTTCTATCTTTCTCTCTGACTCTTTCTATTTCTCTGTCTCTATCTTCCCTTAGAGACTTTCCTGAATCCCAACAATTTCGGAGAGAGAACGGTGAGTACACATATAATATATGGATATATCGTGTATCGTGTATCGTGTATCGTGTATCGTGGATCGTGTATCGGTACGCGTGCGCGCACACGAGGATCGCCGGCATTTAAAAAATTCGAAAATCTATTACAAGTCGACGGTTTATCGTCGTACAAGCCGCTCTCGTTGTTTCGCTCGATGAAAAATCTTCGAGTTTGCAAGGCGAGCACGCCCAAAGAAAATTTCCACGAGAACGCCCGTGAGTGGGTCGGTCTCTTGGACGATGTTTGGGACGCCGAGCGTTTTCGTTTACCCGTGAGTTCCCGCAAGAGCGTCCCCGTCCTCGGTTCGATCGATGGATCTCGCCCTTCTCAACGATCGGCAACGTTTTCGGCAGAGGAGACCGAACAAGAGGAGAAAGGTAACGCGTCGCGCAGTCATCGCGCAACGGCTGGAATACCTTCGCTCAAAAGTCTCGTTGTTCCAGCTTTAGTTCCGGAGATCGACCTTGCGCGACTAGGCCGCGCGCCGCTTCACCTTGTCCTCTTTTTCCGCGAAGAACCTAGCAGTGGTAGGCGATTCGTAGCCCCGATCGCCTTTGCTTTTGTTGTTTCGGTTATACATTTCGGGGATACATCGCGGGTCACGATCGGAAAGCACGATGCGGAATTCGAATTTGAAATACGTATATGTCGATCGATTTCTTTTCGACATCGGTTCGGTCTCGCGAGATTCTTAGGGAAACGGTGAAACGATCCAAACCGAAAGTATCGATTCGTCGCGCTTCGATCTATTTTCCAAGCAAGATTGCCGTTAGCGAACAAACAAAAGGAAAGACCGGATGCCGACCCGATGCGATTCGACGGTTCGTTTTTTACCGTTGCCTACGACCACCTTGTTCGATTCTCGCGCGCGAACGTGAACACAAAACGACGAAATGCCAAAGGTCACTGGGTCGAGCTAAAAAAAGAAACGGGCCAACCTTGAGCCAGGAAAAATATAGAACGTTCGGGAGTTACGCGCCAGTCGAATGGGTACACCCTATAGCATCGGCGCCATAACTTCTAAACGTTTACAAGGCGGAACACCGCTTTTCGAACGATTTCCTGCGCCGCAACCTTCAAAACGACGTTTTCCACGTTTTCCAAGCGAAACTTTCTTGGTCGAAAGTACAATGATTACGAGACGAAGATACCTGCGATTACGTTGATTATCCGGTAAACGAGATTTCTCAAGAGATTGCAAATACGACAGAGAGAGAGAGAGAGAGAGAGAAATCTTATGTTCGCTCGCAGAATCGAACGACGATGCATGGATGGGTATTTAAACGCGTATCGGGGTCATTGGACGCGAAATATTTAATTCGGACCACGGAATCGTGTGACGACCTCCGATGCGGCGTTCCACGCGAATCGAACCAGGCGCAAAAACAAAAAGACAACCAGATATCTGCGGTTTCTAAATTTAGAGGAATTACTACAGCTGACATTATCGAACAACGCCTCTTGCGTAACGAAGCGAATTCGATTCGATATTACCTAACCCAAACACGATTATCTTCATTCACGAGTCGACGAGTCGACGAGCGTGTATGTACATTCGAGCGAAAGCATAAGAGATACTTTGCATACTTCTCCATCTACTTCCGCGAATCGGAATCCAGTCTCGAGTATAGGGGTGCAGGAAAATAGATATTTTTCACGCAACACCGACAATTAAATTCAACGAAATTCAACGAAATTCAACGAAATTCATCGAAATGGATCTTTTTTTTTTCCAACACTATTTGTCGCGTAACGCGGAGCAACGTCTACCTACGCGTGTTCGCGGCTCGTAACCAGATTATGTCATCTGAAACGAGAAATAGCGTTCGACGGTCGGTGAAAAGTTTTCACGACGTTTTAAAAAATCACGAAAACCGATGCGGCTTCGCGGCGGCACACGAGGCGTCGCGTCGCGCGGTACGTTTAACAGGAAAATCGTTCGTCTTGCCAAATAGCTGGCGTCAAGAAAGCAGCCGCGATTCGCATTTTTCCTCGACGTTTGGCAAACGGCCCACTTTTCACCGGAATCGGATGCGCGAAGCAAATACGCGAAACGGTTCGATTTCGCGAAAGATCCCCCCCCCCCCCCCCCCCCCCCCTCTCCCATCCAACTTGCCGAATAACATAGAAACGACTCGATTACCGATCGAGCATCGCGGTCGCGTATCGTTTCCACTATGTACCACCGCGGATGCCGTTGCGATTTCGAATTGTTCGAAATAACGATCGCGCGACGAACGATACCGCGACAGGTAAAGTTACAACGTAACGTAGATTCTTTCTTTTCGTTGAAAGTTCCTGCTTATTATAAAAGCAAAGTATTCGCTCTCACTCGACGCGCTTATGCCCGTAGAGAAGAATCGTATCGGGCGATGCCACGATTCTTGGAACGAATGTTTAGGCTACGGCCGATAAACGTAAGGGATCCCCGAACGAAATCTCCGTTTATACGGTGAAAATTCGGTTCTAGTTGGGTTTTGTTGTTTCGCGTGTTACGGTCGAGAGGGAAATTATCAGGGTGTATATTTGAGTCCATTTAAAAATACCTTTTTTTTTTTTTTTTTTTTTTTTTTTTTTTTTTTTTTTTGTGAAAAAGACAATAAGTCTGTCTGGATCGAAACGGACGGTCGAGTCGCACAGAGTTTTCAACTTAATTATGGTAAGACGCCACGCGTGGGTTATCTCTTACGTTTCGCGTTATGGGCGAAGTCGATAACGAGGTTATGCAATAGCGTAAAGAGCACAATTGAAATTATGTAATCGAGCCGGTGACGCGAACCTACGATAAATCACGGGTCAACCGTTCCGTTTAATCTTTTCGAACCGGTAACGAAAGATTTGGTTCTAGGGATCTGGTTTCTCGATGTTCGCCGCCATTTGCAACAGGGTTAATCGGGCGGGAAAATGCTTTCGCCGTAAACCGACGCTGCGACACCACTAAATTCAACCGATAATCATGGCTCCGCTTCTACCCCTCTCGTCCTTCCTTTTTTCGGAAAAAAAGGCGAATCGGTGATTTGCGACAGCCGGGAACGCCGACAGAGATATACGAATACGAACGAATCGCACACGCGAATATCGACGAGTGTACGCGGATTATCGGGAAAATCGGTTCTGCGTTTGCACGATCAAAGCAGGATCGAGTTTTTCCTCTTTGAATCGCCATGAAAAATGTACGGCGAGTAAGCCGTGTCGATATACTAACTATTCTTAGAAGAATTTCCAATAAAAACGTAGTTGAAACGGTCAACGAATTACGGAGAACGAGCACTGTATACGTACAAGTAATCGCCGCAAGACTGAATGGGTGCACGTGGACGAGAAATACTATCGGTACCGTTCTCGCGTGCAACTGTACTCGTAGCGCGATTAATGAAATCGATTCGAATTCGGTATATAGCGTAACCAGTCGCTTTCGACCAACGAAACGCGCGAGTAGGCGAGTAGGCGAGTAGGCGAGTAGACGAGTACCCTACGGTATTATAGAAAATAGGGACACGCTCGATCGTGTTTAATTTTAAGACGACGCTGCTTTACTGGAAAGATATAACCGGTGGATCTCAGAGTACCTACTAAAATTGTAACTCGATACCTGGCTGGCGAGAAACGAAACACGGGCTCGCGCGAATCTACCGCGCGACGATCGTAAAAATCCCGTAATCGCTAAAATGGCAAAAGCGAGTACACCAACAGGAAATTCTTGCTTCTTGCTTGAAAATACCGAGATATCTTTCCGATAACAGATTTTATACTTCGGTAGAAGTATGTAGTTATCTACGTTGACGATACGATTCCACCGTCGGACCGAATAATCGCGTCGGTAGCGCGATCAAAATTAATTCACGCTCGCATCGTATCCACCTTTACGATCGACGAGAAACGACCGTCTTTGCAGAAATCATAAGATCGAACGCGACGAAGCGATGTAGGTAGGGTCTCTTACGCGTTGTTAATACATCGACCACCGGCACCCGATTATCGTCTCACGGGACACGATATCGATGATACGTCGATTAAAACATTCTCATAAGCAACGAGAGCGTACGCGAACAACTGGACAACCATTCCGACGACGTTTTTCGCCTTTTCGGCCGATTCCGGATGTTCAAGCACGAAACGATCCGCATCCTTTCGATTCCTCCTCAAATGATTTTACAATACGAAAACGTTTTCTTCACTTTGAATATTTTTATCGAGCTGTCCCGATTCGTAACCTAACCCCGTGCTCACGAGGCCAGAGAGAAAAAGACAGGTGCGGTACATGGAGGGAGAGAAACGAAGAAGAAAATAAGAGAGAGAGAGAGAGAGAGAGAGAGAGAGAGAGAGAGAGAGGAATGGGGCGGTCAAGCAGGGAGGAAGAGAAGAAAGGGAGAGAGAGAGAGAGAGAGAGAGAGAAAAGATATGGAGAAACGAGATAGAAGGAGAAAGATGCGACGGATCGGGTGGCCTTTGGCATTTCTCGCATTTCAAAAGTTATTTCTCGCAAGAATCCGGGGGAAATCATGATTCAGCCCGCTCGCGTACAACGAGAGCAGCTAATAGAATGTATACATCATAATGGAATACTCACGGGTTTTGAAAGAGGAAACGACGTGGTTTCGCTCGAAAGACCGTCGTGTCGGGAGTTTAGCAACGCGCGACGACGATTCTCACAAAAGGTAGCAACAAACGACGTCTCACCGCGCGGTCATCGTTTATCGTACACGCGAGAATTTACGATGGTTCGTTGCAACGACGAAAAAAGAGATGAGAGACATAGGCCGGCCGTTCCTCGTAGCTCGTAGCTTTCGGCGTGACGTCACTACGACCAATACTCGAGAGACTTTCGATGCAGTCGAGGCAAGGAGATGGTCGCGCGACGAGAACCTCGAGAGGCACGATCGATTTACGAGCACGTTTACGTCGATCGTGTTAAAGCCGCATACCGACGGCAGCTCCAAGATCCTGTACCTTGTATCCCGTAACAGCCAACACCGTACCGATACCGTACCGATACCGTACCGATACACGCCCGTAACCCCATAACCCGTAACTCGTACTTTCGTACTTCCCTTAAACTTAACGGAGTAAACCGAGTATTGAATTACCTTTCCTCTTGACACTTGTGCACGCTCTTTTTCTTTCTTTTTCTATCTCCCCCTCTCTCTCTCTTTTTCAAGTACAACACCGCGTCAACAACACTTACTACACACCACTCGAAATCAACACCACTCCGACGAATTCGCTAACGCAACGTGCGTGCAAACAATATGGCGATTACAAGGTTACCGATTTCCGCGTTGACAGTCATCGCTTCCGCGACTACCGCATTCTGCGCTAGCGCAGATCAAAATGCCTTTTCGGATCCCTCTGGTGGGACCGCGGCGCGACCGATATCGGTGTCGTCGTCTGCGCAACCGCCACGCGCACGCGCCTTTCGAATCAACGATCGCCGCGATCCGCCATGTCCCGCGGAAAATTGAATTTCAAGCATTCTTTACGTTCGATCGACTGCCATCGAACCGATTCGCGTTTCACCGAAATTCCATGCACGTTCGATCCTTTGAACAAATTTCGCCAATTATATGCGGTAAACGTTTAAAGATGCATATACGAAAACAATTTATTTAGAAGCTACGCGTTGTTCAGAACGATTCCGTATCTTTGTTACATTGTTTCTCTACATATTCGGCAGCCATTCGTTGAACGCGCTCAACGTTCTGCCGCGTACCATACTGTTCCTCGAAGCTGATGAACTTCTTGAACAGAGTCTTCATCTTCCTCGGTGGCAACGTCTGTGCAACTGCTCGCTCAAGTACTTTTCTATTTCACGGGAAAAACAATCTTCGTAAAAATGTTCCGGTTATACGTTATCGCGTATTGCGAACAGATTCGACGAATATGATCAACGTATCGTTGTTTACCTTGCAATCTCGACGTCGTCGGATTTGATCAGCGAGTCCACGTAACACGACCACACGTCCACGCGCCTAGGATAAGAACATAAGATTTGTTCGAACAACGTCTGAGACCTTTGTTTCTCTCCAAATTTGTTCTCCAGGAAGGCAAACTTCGTTATCAAATTAACATCTGTACACGAAAAAAGAAATTAACGATAATAATCTTTTATCGTACCCCGCCTCTGCGTCCATCCACGCGTACTTACGTTGCGACGGTGGCAAAGACTGCAACGCTCTTTGCATAATGTGTCTTGATTTCTCCTTCAAACCCATTTTTAACAATACCGCGCCACACTCGATCCATACAAGAGGATCGTGCTTAAACTTACCAAGCATGGTATCGATTAGTTTTTCCAATTCGGTCCGTCTGTTGGCTTCAAAGTGTACCGTTAACATGTGACCGTAGACTTTTAACGCGTCGTTGACTCGCACCGCCTCTTGGAAAACGTCGTTCAACGATTCGAAAGTTCCAAATTTTGATTCGAAATTCAACCAAGCATTCCACACGTTTAATCTTTCGTTCTCCTCTCTGAAATTGATCGTTTTCACAGCTCTTCTCGCAACTGCTCTTGCTTTCTCAATCTCTGTTGTCTGCAAATGATACGCCATATATTGTAACCAGATTATCGAACTGTTCGGACTCGCCAACACCAATCTATCAAATTGATCGACAGAATTTGGTAATTGATTGCTGGCATTCGCTTCTTCCCTCTGACGAATTTCACGCTCCTTTTGTCTCTCTTGTTCCCTGCGGTCGGCAGCGCTTAGCTTTTTCTTCTTGCGTTTTGGTTGTTCCGCTTCATCCTCGGTGTCGCTGGACGATTCTTTGTTCTCAAGAAGATTCGTATCTGGTTTATCGTCCCAGAAGAAACCGCATTCCGGTATTGCTGGCTTCTTCTTCATGCCAGAATCTTTAGATTCCACTGAGTAGTCGTTTTCTCTTTTAACTTTTTCTTCTTCTTCTTCTTCTTCTTCTTCTTCTTCTTCTTCTTCTTCTTTCGATACTCTTTCGTTTTCCTTTCGAATTTTCCGTTTGCTTAAAGTTTCTCTGGTCGAGTCGTCTTCAACATCTTCAACGTTCAACCGAGTTTCCACGGTGTTTATCTTCTTCGGCTGCTCTCTTTTTCTCTTCCTCTTCGACACACCCTCGCTTGGTTTCGAGTCTGTAATGTACTTCGATTCGAACGCAGACTTCACCATGCAAATAGGTACGATATCCGATTCACCGGAATGCAGTATCGTGTAACATCTGATTTTTCCATGAACAACGTAGGGCGACAGGTCTGGTTGTATATCGTTTATGTGACGTCGAACGGGCATTGCCGCCAACGAGCCTTTACCATGACCTTTCAACAGGATCACGATAAACCAATCCGTGACCATTAAAATTTTACCGCGGATCACTTTCCCTTCGGAAATCTGCAGGCATGCGTTCTGTTTCTCATTTATGCCGTTCACTATGGAACGCAACATTGTCATTTCAACAACTTCGAGCACGTAATCTTTCCATATGATTGCACCCGAAATCGTATCTCCCACCTTCGGACTCTGAAAACAATGATCTTTCCGTATTATTCCCAACAAATTGTTTTCCAATTTAACCACAACACCGCTATCCGTAGTTTTTTCAACCTTCCCTGTTACTTTCTGCCCTAAGGCAACCAACGAGATTGGCCTACCCTCGTAATAAGAATTTCTGGCTAATTCTGCCAACTTGTTAAAGTATAAATTTAACGTGTCCACTGCTATCATCATTCTACTCGTAGCATCGGTTAACCCGTCGTATATTCTCTTCAGTGTCAACGACAATGTTAATTGTTTATCTTGTCGGTTAATGGAAATAACTTTTGCAAATAGAATTTGATGCTTGTGTAGAACGTGAAAATGAGTAACGTTGCTGTAAGAAACATACGAGAAAGGCGATGAACAGCCTGCGACGGGTAACAGAACTCTCACACCGTCCGGCTCTATATCTCTGATCGAACAAGGTATACAATCGCCTACATTTAATTCGTCAAACTGTCTGTACTTTTCTTCCGGCAGAAAAGTTCTGGACAAGATTAAACTGGGTGCTGTAGCAAACACTAGAGCGGAAAGAGTGTCTCCAGGAATATATTTCGATGCTAGCATAGCGGAAATCTCTATGCACGGCGATATATGTCCTGCGGGTAAAAATCCTGTGCTAACCGTTTCTCCATCGTTTTTACTTATTCTCAGATATACACCTTCCTTGGACGATTCCGTGATTGTTCCTTCCACACGTTCTCCGATAACGAACGCAGTTCCTTGTATCGTCGCCTTCTTCTCGGTTGCTACGGTTAACAGTATCCTTTTGGAATTTTTATCGACAGAGTCGATCTTTACCGTAATCGTTTGGCCAACGGAATAATTCCAGTTTTCAGCGGATGCTCTTTTATCCAATGCGGACCGTGGAACCCAACCTTTGACATCGCCAAAAAATTTCACCAATAAACCATTCTCCTTTATTTGGATTACAGTGCCATGGTGTTTGGATCCTGGAATCGCTGTTTCGATGTCACACAAAACAGGTAAATCGCTCGATAAAAGCGATTTCTTCAGAGTGAAGTATACTTTATTTCGTGCACTGTCGACAGCCAATACTCTCGCTTCTACTTCTTGATCGACTTTTAATTTTTTCAGTGCGCTTATTCCAGCATCCGATACATGCTCCGACGCGACGTGTCCATAAAGTCTGCCTGCTTGAACATTAATGAAACCGCTTTCTCTATTAATACTGGTAATCTTGACATTGGTCGAATCACCTGGTTTCAAATCTAAAAGCGAAAAATATCTTTCTTGCATCAACGAATGTTGCATCGTACAAACGTAAGTTCCATCCAACCAGCAATACGACAATACTCTACACTTGTGCGTACTACCAGGTATAAATTTTTCAATAATTTTGTCAAACTTCACATTTGTCCGTTTTAAAGGTATAAATCCTCGAATTCCACTCTTAGTCAACTGCAGTACAATTCCTCCAGACTCCCTAAATAACACCGTAGCTTCTTCTACGATGCTTCCCGGCTTCAGAGAAGTATCATTAGGTTTACGCGACAATAAACTAAAGTACCCAAATTTCACAGTTGGCAGAATATAAAGTAATTTGCCAGTAATTCTTGTTCCCTTTGAATATTTGGACAAAGGTTCGTTCAAATATAGTTGATTTATATAGCCTATATAATTATCGCCAAACGAAACGTACAATCCGTTGGATAGAACCTTTTTTATCTGCAAATTACAGTTAGTACCTGGGCTCAAGCTGTTCAAAGATTTAATCTCGATATTGCTTACTGCTTGAACTAACCCCAATTTCGAAGAGAACTTTATTGTCGATGTATTCTCGCTTGTCTTAATCTCTTTAACGTGGCACAAGAGCTGCCTACCTGGAAACGAATGTTTATCGTTAATATGATCTTTCATCGGTACGAATCCTCTCGCGTTTGTTAAGCCTGTGTCCACGACGCAACCATGATCCTCTATGCTATTAATGGTGCACGCTACTTTCGAACCGTTTGTCAGATAGTCAACATCAAAATTTTTATTAATTAATCTTGGTTCAAGGGACAGCACTATTTGCCATTTTTCTTGAGGCTGTACGCTCTTTACGTAACACACAACGTAATCTCCACGAGAATACAGTTCGGGTAATATTCTGAACTGGCTCGATAGATCATCTTTATTTTTTATTAAATTTTCCAATAAATTCGTGTAAGATTCGCTAATATCCGTAGCTCGAACAAGACCCAATAATCCACCAGGTAAGGATACGATCAAATCGTATTCTGTTACTTCGCAGATGCATCCTATTACCACTAATCCTTCGCATATCGTAGCATATGATAAACGTTCTGCTGTATTTGCCACAAAATTCGGTTCTTCTTCCTTATTTTTCTTTGCATTTCCCCTCTCGCGTTTCTTTCTATCGACATTCTTATGTTTCTTTTGTGTCTGTTGGGATAACAAAAAAAAAAAATGTAAATGTAATTGGTTTGGTAAATTCAAACACACATTGTGACACACTTGATGAACAATATAACTTGTAGTTAAATAATTTCACTTACCACATTCGTTATCGGCTTTTTCTCTTGCAGTTTCTTTCCTCCTCTAGGAAAACTCTTCAACGTCATCTAAACAAATATTAAATATTTCAGTAGATGTGGGAACATTGATTCGAATTGTATGAATCTTATTCGAAAATTTACCTTTGCTGTTTAAAAAAGTAATACGGAACGAGTTCAAAACGTGTCACATTCGCACATGGCTCTGTGTGTCACATTTAACAGTCATAGGTTATGTTTAACATTTGTCAGCGCCACGCTCGAATGGCCGACCAGCTGAGTAAGTTGCTTTTACACACTCGTTTGAATGATAAAGCAAATTACGTGGTAAGTATAAAATATTTCAATTGTAGATTCAATTTGTCGTTATAACTTAATGTAATTTATTTCTAATATTTGTATATACAGAATGGTCACATGTACAATTCATTCTTTATTTATTAATTTTTGCTGACGTTCTTTGAGCAGCTTATATGGATCAAATTTTTCTTCTACCGGTGGTATTAGACCAGCTGCGACGTGTCTATCTTCCGAGCATAAGAAATTATAAATTCCGCATGCTTCTTTAGCAGGAAGTATTTCCACTTTGATGCCTCTATCTATTATTATCGTTTTCATTTCTTTAATTCTTTTGTACTCGTATTTCTTTTCCAGACCTAAAATTAGTATATCTAATTTCGGTTCAATGGTAAAAAATAAGGATAATGATTGTTCATTAATATCCTCTGCAGACGCAATATCCCAACACAACACAGTTTCTGGGAAAATTGCAACAGGACCAATTATTCCTGAATTATTATTGAACATAAATCCTATCTGAAAAATTTACAATAAATAAATACATATACATATATATATGTGTGTGTGTGTGCATAATGTGTGTGTGCGCGCGCGCGCGTGTGTGTGTTTGTATGTATATATGTATGTATGTATATTGATCACTACGTACATCAAGGATCCATTAGGTTTTAGATAATTCGCAATTACATACCGGCATACATGTGTTGAACAAAATTTTATCAGTAACTTCATGATTAATAATCGTGGCTGTTGTACGACCAGGCCCTTCGTATGCTAAACTTTTCACGTGCGAACAATGCAACTGTCTGTAAACAATAAAATTTTCTAATCCTTTAACGATCGAAAGATGCATTAATTTGAACTACTTGCCTGAAATTTTGTAGTAATCGTGTTACAGTGAATACATTTCTGTTCGAGCCCATTGTCTTGATTCATATAATTCAATAATTAGTAACTGCTAAAAGAACGTGAATTTCCACTGACTAAACACAAAATAGCAAAAGCTAAAGTTTCGTGTACGCATGCGTTTACAAGTTCACGATTCGTTACAATACGCATGCCTGTCCACGAGTAACATGCGACGATGTACCAACAGCCGGCACGGCATTCTACACAGTCGATCGTGATATTATAGTTCGGTCTCTCATGTAATCTATGTTTGTTACAGATTGGTTGATTCAAATAGCATCAGAAATTCGCCGGTGTGAAAATATAAAGTTCACGGCGGCAAATTGAATCTAAGAATACCTATCCCGTTGCGGGCTGCTGCATCATGGAGTTGTTCGATCAGTTGCTACGTCCCCTTCCTATTTTAGTGTATTTTTAGAAATATCGCATAGAAAATACTTTGTCAGGAGCGCACAGTTATTATATTTTCACTAGATATCGGCGACAGTTCGTTAAGAAGATGAACAAGGGCTGTTGGAAGTTCGACAACGAGGATAGAGGTAAGCAGGTGAAACGTTATAGGTTAGAAAACGACAAGTGTCAGAAATAATACGAATTTTGGATGCGTTTTTTCTGTAGTTATATTTCGTACGTTACCGGTACAGATACCGGTAAAAAGACTATGCTACGTTAGGAAACGATACATGTTTCGAACAACTATCCTATATCGTGTGTTTTAATAGAAACTTCTCATAGCGTTGTACATAGATCTCGACGACGAAGAAACCGAAGAAGATAAAGAAACGAGAGTGTACAGCCACTGGGATCAAACTCCTGATATACTTCTGGAGGAAATTTTCTCCTATTTAACTATTCGTGAACGGTATTACGCATCGTTGGTGTGCAAATCGTGGTATCGCGCCTTTAAGCTACAAAATGTTTGGTCCACATTTACTTTGGAGGATACCACGCTTACTCGGGGCAAGTTCAATTACTACAGCGGTTGGCAATACGTCTTGGATCACATGAGAACCTCTGCATGTCTGAATAAAGTTGGACGAAATTTTCGAACATTGGTCTTCGAACCCATGTTAAATTTTTATAATCTTTTCGAATTTATGAACATGGTATCCTGGTATACGGAAAGACAAGGATCCGACAATACATCGGTGGCAGGTGTTGGTACATACATTAGACGACTGAAATTTACATTTCCTTGTAATATGGCGAACAGAGATGATCCTGATCGTGTCAGACTCTTTGGAACCGGTGGGAAATTATTAGAAGAATTGAAAAGACTTATGCGCAATTTATGTAACATACGGTGTTTAGAATTAATAGATCTCATGTTGGATAGTAAAGAAGCTGTACACTTAATGGATGATATTTGTGCAAATTGTACACAAACGCTGTCTAAATTGGTATTAATCAATACCACACGATATTATTGTCCTCTTCTTCATGTAGGAGTATTTCTTAATCTGAATGTAAGTTCTGCGCATGGATTTAAAGAACTTTTTAACAGTATAGGCTTGTGAACCCCCATAAATTAAAGTATTCGCTTTGCTTACAAAGGTATTGATCATTAGTCCACAAAATCTTCATGAGGATGTAATTGACTTGATTGGCTATACTAAATTGGAACACCTTCACATCGTTCAAAATCGATACAGTCCGAAGGATACCACAATGAGATTGGTAATCGTCGTTTTACGTCAGCCTCGAATAATATACCGGAACTTTCTGAAATTTCTTTGTTTAATTTTCAAAATTTCTTTGATTCAGCCTAAGAGAGCATGTTGGTTAAAAATGAGAAAGAATAACCCCTATCTTAAAGTTCATTTCGAAGTGGAAAGTTTTAAACCTACCGATATACTGTTGCCTATAGATTTGCTGGAACACGGAGGTATTCCTTGTCATAGCATTATTCTGGATAATCCAAATACCCAGGTCAGTGTGGCAAAACCGTGTACAATTAAACTATTGATTCTCATCATCTAATAGTTAAATAACTATTACAGATTTCATCCGCCACTATTTTAACTCATGGAACATTTTTCGAACGAACCATAAAAGTATACGCATTCAAAGGGTTGACAAGATATTTTTTACATAGGAACTTTGCACAGAGATTGGACGAAGCATTGGTGCAATTTTGCCGAATGTGTCCAAATCTTCATACACTGGTAGCATTTTGTGTTTGAACAAACTTCCAATGTTATCTGTGACAGCTTTCCTAAAATTCTAAGATTCTAACAACCTTCTTATGGTGTGATGGCATGCATTCAGATTCTTGTGGTAGAAAAGACTTTGTAAACGGTGTTTGCGTAAGTTCTATCTAACTAAACTGTAACTGTAATAATTATTCTTCCAAAACAAGTCCATATAAAAAATATAAAAAATTGCATCTCGAAACTTTTAGAGATCTATTTATGTACATATGTTGTGTGGCAATATCGATGATCTGTGAATAGTGTACAAGGCAACAGATTTATATAGAGACCGATTGTTGTATCAATGACTGAGTTGGAAGCCAGTCAGTGGGAGGCAAATACTTCACCATGACACATTTAATAACTTGGCTGAGGAGTGAATTATCGATGTCAGACTAACAAAGTCAAATATCCCTGACGTTTTGTACTTTTTTTTTTTTATCATGGTTAATACAATTGCAATATACAAATGTAGAAATAACTAACTACAGAATTTTGGAAAGATATATTTGTAATAGTTGAAATACGAACAACAATTTCAAATCGAGTTTCATACTAGAAAACTATTTTTCCTACAGATGATCCGTGATAAGATATCAACAGCCACGATTCTAGAAATTGTCTTCACCGCTAAGGCCTTGCGCTGCTTCTATGTTCGACGAAACGCAGTGTTGAAAAGATGCGACAGGGATTGGCTAAGAATAACGAATTGGTCCCCGGAACACTATGAGTGGATTAAAACGAATAGTTGCAGCTATGAAAGTACAGAGAGAGAAGTCTCGAAAATATTGAACTACAGGTGGCACATGTTATCCGAGAAAGAATTTAAAAATCAAACGTTAAAGTTACATTTATAACAACTGCACGCGATTGCATCTTTCCACCACTTTATGGTACAATCGCGAATCCTTTTTTTTTCTTTTTACATATATAAATATAAACAACTATGTGCCACTATACAGTACATGGATATACATGACATCTCCGCGTGCATAGGCATTGGATACGATTACTGTAAGAATTTACATCCATTCGATCCAGCTGTGATGTAAATACAAATATATGAGTGTGTGGGTTTGTTATATAATAAAAGCACAAGAAATGCAAGTATTTCACTGTATTTTATTATGTAATAAAATGAAGAATCCTACGCTATGTTACAACTTATGTAATTAAGTACAATGCTATTGGAGATTTTCAACGAAAAGAAACAACTTATTCGGGCTGTGCATCGAATTAATAGTCAAATGTAGCATACGATTTTACGTACATTTTGAACAAAAATATTACTTATTCGAAATAAAACAAGTGAAGTTAACAATTTCCTGTATTCGGGAATATATGCTTGCACTCGTTAAACTTTACAAAATCATCGTTATTAATCATTTTACTACTACTGTGTGCATATGTATATAGAAAACAATAAGTCGTGTTATTGTACTAAATATTTAGTTGTCGCAACTATGTACAATACATTTTAGTTTCATACATACATAACGTGTAAGCAACAAAATAATATCGGATGATAGCATCATTGTTATCAACTGATAAAAAACCGGCTAAAACAAATTTTCAATTGCATAGCATTAAACAAAATTCACCTATAATATTGTTTGTTCAAGATTATTTCTATTTACAATTTTCTTGTTTTCAGTTAGTTGTGGAAAATCCAGCACATTCAATGGATTCTTATTACCAAAACAATTATAATAAATTAAAAAGTATATTCGACATTTCATTATCCTAAATCAAATTATCTAATGTATAAAAGCAGAAAGTTGAAGAATTATAGTGCTAAGGCTGCTGATCGCTTATCTCTGTTCTTATTGCGTAAAATAGTGCGGGCCTTAAATGCAGCTGCGTTCATTAATGTCTGTAAATGTAATTTAGATATATCTCGTTAGAATCATGAAGTATTATTTACGACGGTTAATCAATTACTGTATGCTGCTACAGAGTTAGACTCACCCTTTCCAATTTGGTGATTTTTTTATTCAATTTAACGGGTAAAACTTTATTGCCAAGATGGAAAATTTCGCGTAATAATTGATTTTCTGCAAGGTGAATATTAATACCTGGGCCTAATAATCTACAGCATGCATTGTATTGTGTTCGTGCACACCATCCTTCTAAATATAGAACTTCTTGACCAAATTTTACGTGCATCTCTGATACTGTGTCTTCCTGGTAATCGGTAAAACGATAACGATTAATATCAACATAGTAGTAAGCAATCGAATCAATATTTCTGTTGCAATTCTTTATCTTACTTCTATATAACGAAGTATGTCTCGGAAATTGGCTCTTTGTTGTTTACGATCTTTCTTTGCTCGATATTTATTCGAGTCTGTTGCTAATTCTTTCAATACTTCGATTAAATCCAACGACCAGTTTTGTTCGTAATCACAGCAGAAGCCCCTACCAAGTTCAAATATCACAGCAAGAGCTTCTCCAGCCGATAATCTTACGTCCAAATGCGGCGAATCCAATAATTCACGCAATCTGTTCAAAGATCTAAACACAAACGACTTTCGTTATTGCCATGTATTAACGTTTTCACGTGCTCCTTGTATACATATATGATCAAGTATTTGTAGTAAAAATTAAGTACGCACGGCATGTAACTGTTGGATCTATTGCTTGCAATAAAATTATACACGTCGGCTGGAGACATAACTGTTAAAAGAAGAGTCCATGCAGAAATAGCTGCGGCATGCAATGCTGCCATTTCCGTAGAAATAATCGGTACAGCCCCATTTCCCTTCAAATAGGAACCAGCAAAGATACCAGACAGTAATTGTACAATTTCGAAAGTGTCTGCAGCATCGTTACCCGATAAGAACTGATTCATACTCAAAGCCCAACAACACTGTAATCAGAAAAATCATTGTGTAAACGTACAATGGTTTTTTGCCAAACAAATTAAGAATTATTGTTTACCTCGGAGCGAGCTTGTGTCGACGCGGATGTATCATTAATTATGAAAACCAAAGTACTTTTCAGGTCTCTGCATACCGTTTCCGCACTTTCGAATGCTCCCAATTGAACGCAAAGTAAAGTACTCAATCTGGCTGCTGTTGACTGTTCTTCCCCACGACCCTTTTTCAAACTTCGTTCTATGGAATCAGCGATGGTCATTTTTCTGTCTTCCACAAAATCTGGAACGTATTTCAGGGCAAATATCCTTTCTATTCCGCTGAAACAAACTGTCCTGCCTTTCGCGCTTCGTTGTGTTAAACCATCTATTGCTTCTTTAAGTTTTTCTTCGAATGCTTCTTGTTGGGCAAACTCATCTACTTCGTTATCGTTCACATCATCCAGCATGCTACGATTATCGGATTGACTGCTGGTAACGCTACATGCATCGTTGTTGACTGAATCTTCATCAGATGTCAGTTCAGCTCTTTTTCCGCTGTGACCTACTTAAACAATATTTTCTTGAATACACTTCTTACACCACATTTATGCACATATATAATTTACAAATGTGATTTTGAAATTACATATAGACTAAGTGAGACAAAAAAATTGAAAATATGATTCACACTTATCCATGAAATATGAATAAAGTAATACTCTTGTGTAATCGGCACATCCGACGAAAGGATAAGGTAACAGCTGTTGAAAACAAATGTCATATTGCATAGTTTAAACAGCTGCCACTGTCAACATCTGATATAACTGTGTCATATGTGACTATCGCAAAAGGTGAAATTGTTGCGCAAGAAAGAATAAGAATTCTATCGATCTATCGCTCTGACCTGTAATTTGTAATTAACAAAGAAAGGGAAATAATATTAATTACGCGTTAGGCGTTCTTATTAATACTTCGTAAAATACTTCTATTTGTTTCTAACAACAGGCTGTTGTTGTTATTGTTACTGTGTATGCAGCATAAAAGTAACGATTATTTTTGCAAACGAGTATCAGTGACAAATTAAAAAAAAAAACCATCTGTCGCGAAAATTGATTGAACGATGATATTTCGATATTATGCTATGCCAGATAGCATAATCTAAATTTAGAAGAAAGCGCAGGATTGGTTGTTGCGAAAAGAACAATTCGGCCATCTAACCTTTATAGTTCGTTTAAGCAACATACAAAAAGAAACGCAAGTAATGCGAATTCTTCTAATTTTCTTGTGCTCCGTCAAGAAAAAATGTCGAAAAAAATCAACATGTTTTTCTAATATGATCCAAGTAGAAAATATCAGCCGAAGTAGAATTTTCCAGATCATCTTTGTTGCGTCTAACCAACGATCCATGTGAGAAAAGCATGAAAGTCACATGGGGGTAGATGGTGGTACTCGTACCGATACAACGTTGGCTCGTTTTAATATTATATATTTAAATGTACTCTCGATAAATCAATAAACGATTGCTTGGCCACGCAATAAACGAAACGTCGGATCGGTATAGATGTTTAACGGAAAATCATACGGTCGAATGAACGTAACAGTGACGTAAGACGAAATAAGCAAGATTTATACGCAGGATGACTCATTGGTCGCAAAGGTTGATAATTTCATGGACCATGTGCCCGGTTTCGAGCTATCAAAGTTTATTTCATTCGAGAACGACACACGGTAACACGATTAAGGTAAAAGTAATAACAAGGAAATAGTTTTTACCGGATTTTCCTTTTCTACTCCCTTTGCCTGGCATCGTTCTTCACCTTCCTTATTGCACAATTGGTACTAACAAAAATACTCGATCAAGAGGGTAAATGTCTTGCACTAGTAGCTTTCCTTCGTATACTGAACGCACCACATGAACTTTTGATAAAAACTTGGTAGAAACTCATTAACATGGTGCGAACTGTTCAAAACATACACGTCGAGACAGCCTTCGACGGGCTTTCTCAAGTGCACTGTCTTTCACGAAATCGCGAATGTACCCGAACGTAAACGAAACTGCCCGGAATATTTACGGCGCATGCGCCACGTTGATCGTGTTGTTGCGAATCGACCAATCAGCTTTCTTACTATCGTCTCTCAAAAGAAGTCCGTTGTAAATTCGCGCGCGAAACTAAACTTCCAAGAAGCTTGTGCACAGAATTGACCAATGGGTACATGCGACCACATCGCTGCCATCGTTATTTTATTTTGTTCGACTCTTTATCATCGAGTCGAACCATGCCACAAATAGAACGATCGAAACGGATAGAAATCATTGATGCACAATCATTTAATTTACTTTCAATTAACTTTTTTAAAAAAAACAATGTAATATGTATATATATATACAAGGAAAAGATAAGTCACAATCATTTAAACAATCGACTATTATTTTGTATTCTTGAAGTATAAAAACAACATTTATGAAAATATAAACAACCATTGTTTAAGTTTTTCACAATAACGACGCACTTTTGGTATGGTGTTAACATAAAAATAATATTATATATATAATATATATATATATATATATATATGTATAATGTACACACGCACCAACACATGTGCACATACGCACGCATATATGCGCATGTCAATGTATTCATATACAGGCGCGTGCGCGTGAAATTTAAAATTAATGCTGTGTTTTTAAATATTTCAAAGAAACAGGATATACACGTAAAATGATAAAATTGAGGATGAATGCGAATATATTACATTACATTATTACAAGATTACTATATTACAAGATTGTATCAATCTGTTCAAATACATTGCTATGGTACAACATTTAACATATTCAAATTGTAGTAAAAGTTAAAAAGAATTAGGTTTTACCATAATTCTTATTTATGTATATAGACGGACGCTTATGAGTATGTCAGTCTGTTCCAAAGCAGCTGGAACATTAAAACAGCAAATTTGGCAATCGAATGTAGCAATTACATTATAATTTTACAGTAAATCAATAACAAAAGAAAACAAAAGTTTTACTATGTTTTGAATATGTTACACAATTCTTTTTTCAGTGATTTTGTACAAGTTTCAGATATGTTACATTAAAAGAGAATGTTGTTGCATCGTACGATGCACTTTCTAGAATCGTAAGGTAAGAGAAAAGAAAAATGGTAATATAAAGAATAGTCGACCGTGCACATTTGTCGACATTGGACAGGACGGTGCAAAATTTTAAATAGTTTGTTCAAAAGAGTCTTAGCGACAAGAGTACCAGACTCAAAGTCAATAATAAACTATTTGTAGACGTAGGAGCAGCATTTAAAGCAGCCACCATAGTCTTACAAGGTGTTGCTCGTAAAATGAAATTGAATATGGAGTCCACGATATTAGCAGGCGTAGGATCTGAACATTTCTCCAATTCCTTGACGATGCAGCTTTGGACGGTGGAAATATCCCTGCGTGTATATCGACAGACAACGATCAGTCAACATATCAATATATCTTGCTATTAGCATTATTCTGTTTGATTTTATTATTTCATTATCTACTTACCCGCATTCTTTGTTACCGAGTACAAGAAGATGTTCGATGCGATCCAATCCTATCGATGATCCATTGATCGCATCCATAGGAGGAATGTATTTGCCGAAAGTAGCATTGATACAATTTTCGATTTCTTGACGTTTTGACTCCAAACATTCTGGTCCGTTAGCAGATATAAAAACTGTAAACAATAAGACAAATCCATTTAGCTAGACTTTAGATGTAAAGTTTCCACGAATCTAAATGTTTGAATACTCCTGTACGCACGGGCAATGCGATCTCCTTCTTTGAAACAAACAAAAGTTAGAAGAGACTCCGTGATGTTCAAAAGTATCTTTTTAGTCTCTTTTTCCGATGGTTCCAAACACGGTTCGAACGCATCCGCGAAATCGCTCACACACTTTTTAAGCTTGGGTGTCTTGTTGCAATATCTTCTGAACACCACATCTAAATCTCCGGTAGGTTTATATCTATCCATCTCGGCTTCGAGCTGCGTCAGGTTTACAAACGATTTAATGCATTCTTCCACTTTATCTTTGGCTTTGGTAGCTTTTTCGAACGAGCCTTCGTCTCCGTTCTTCTCGCATTTTTGTTTAAACAAATTCTTCGCTTCGTCGAGAACTGGTACCGCGGATGCATTTATAGCGGACAAGTCGATTCCAGATGCGTTGAGATTTTTTGTATCTATTAGGTTGGAAACTTTGTTTATCACGTCGTCGACATTCTCTTGAGAATTAGTGTACCCAACGAGACCTAAAGGAAAACAGAAAAACAGAAAAAAGGCTGACTAATTCGTCTTGTTAAAAGTAATCTAATAGAACGTTATGGATCTTTGTAGGGAGAACGAACCTCCGCACGGTCTTTAACAGTCTTTCGACGGATTAGATTTTAAATGTCGAAGTTCGAAAGCTTGATTTTACAATAGAATAATGTTTGTTTCTTCGAACGAAGGCGGAGATAAATGCATCAGCTACTTACAGCGTTTCTATAGTTACGAAACACTAAAATCAAGAACTCGTAGCAAGAAGGCCTCCCATACGAATTACGAATTAATAGATATTTAATTCTATCGTGTACTATCGATATCGTTATGTATAGGTATATTTTGTCATACATCGTATTGTCGTGTCTAGGTTAATTATGCGAAAAAAAGAAAAGCAACGATCGAACCGGAACGGTACGTCTCTGATTATAAGTATCGAAGATTCGATTCTATCTTGTCGAATTCCACGCTCCGACCAATCATTTCTTATCGATTATGCGAATTCGATCGAAGGTCGGTCTACGTTTCTTTAATCGTGAATCGTCTATGATTCAAGCTTACCGTACCGTTCCCGTCGTTCCGAAACGATGTCGCTCTGTCGATAGACAGAGCTCGCAACACAAAGCACCGCTCGCAGAAAGAACGATTATATTTCAAATCGAATCTTACGCAGCAGACGTAACGAGAAGTCCCTGACATCTAATCCGACGATAAGGCGAAACGAGCGCAAAAAACCATACAGCATTCTCAGAGCTCGAGGCACCTATATGATTTTGTACATGCGATCATTTTACACGCATCGAATTCGCTATCGATACAACTGTCTCTATCGTTCGCGCGTTTCCTCTCTTTGTTGTTTATTGCAATACGTTGCGTGTCGTGAATCATTGCAGCTTGAACTCTGTCAATGTGGATGGAAAACAAAAACGCGTAAGATTTTGATGTTTTCCAGTCTCTGTCGACAGCAACAGCGTCAGAAATGGTTACCGAGGGCGGACTTACCGCAAAGGAACACTACCGCAGCGATCGTGGAGTACTTGGTCATTTCAGGTTCTCTTGACTTTTCACGGAGAAGCACACGTTTCGCCGAACCGATTATCTCTTGCAAACCGCCGTGACGTGGGACGGCGTTTACTCGCGACTCCCAACGGCGAAAGAGTACGTACCGTTGTACGAGCAAGATGGATATATGCAAGTACACCGTTCAGATGCGCATCATCGTCTGTTGACGAGTGTGTCGCGCTGGGGCTCGACGAGTCCAAGTTCCCGCTCCCGTCCTCGTACCCGTCGTACCCGTACCCGCTTCTGCTCTGTTATTACGAAAGAGATCTACAACAACGCTCTGTAACTTGTGACGCGACGTGCGGAAACTCGGTGAAAGGCGGCAGGGGGACAAAGATGAAAGAGCAGAACGTAAATTGGGAAGCGGAGGACGCGACGATACAACCTCGAACAATCGCATAGAGTAACGCTACTCCGATACTGAGCCACTCGGCGCGTGCGCTCGGCTTATATAAATTCGATGGGTATTGGGTATTCGCCTGCTTTTGCCACCGAGAACTCTCGCTCTTGCTCGCTCTTTTTCACCCTCTTTTTCCCACCATAGATCGAATTACGCGACTAAATATTTCAAAGTTCTTTTCGATTTTACAGGTTCCCGCCGTTTCAAGCGAATGCCAGGGCGCTATGCGATTCGCTAGCACTCCTGCTTATCATCGACAACTATTCCAATTATCGATCAGACTCATAAAACCAACGAGAAGAATTTATTCTTACAAAATTTCAATACTGTCGTTACATGCCTTAGCAAGTTTTAAGAATACAAGGATCGAGTGGTCACTTTGAAAAGCTGTCAATTTTTAATAAAAAGACGTCGAGTTTGTTGTTCTTGCATTCAAATCGAAGGCAAAATGTTCTCGTAGGTCATGCACTTTCCATTGCACTTTACCGATCGATCACGCGAAAGTCTTTATGAACATTTATTTAATTTATATTTATATGCATAAAATACATTTCCAAAAGCATCGGTGGTTCAGTGGTAGAATACTCGCCTGGTGTACGCAAACGACCCGGGGTTCGATTCCCGGGTTAATCCCGATATAAAACTTTGTGATAGATTTACCGTGCGACAGAACTGATTTAGTATACATATATGGCGATTAACCTTTTCTACGATATTACCTTTGCCAATGTCGACACGAAGCGACGAACCAAATACGTGTTCCTACTTTATAAGACTAAGAGATTAAGGTAGTTTTTAATATTTTTATTTGCGCTTTCTGTAAATATTATAAATTTGTAACAAGTAAAAAGTAAAAAAAGAAACAAAAGGTTTGATCGGCGATTGATACATTTTCTTTTTATCAGATTACTAATTATTTCTTCCTAGTAGAAAGGAGTACTCTGCAGAGAACGTGTTTGTGCGTAGTCTTCGTCTATTTTTTTCCAGTCATCATTGTAAATATATGCAAAACTTTGATAGATGGGTTATTATTTATCGTTGAGAATACCGGAGAGGTTTTTACCTAAAAAAGTATTTTGCGTATCAATTTAGACGTGCGACAGATAGGTACATAATATGCAAGAAGATTGTTATTGTCTCGAATATTAGCTATACAGTACTCTTAGAGCTTCTATCCTGTTTTTAACAAATCTATTGTTTCTAATTAAATGATCTACAAACATAATTTTGTCTACTTATGCAGAGAGAGAGAGAGAGAGAGAGAGAGAGAGAGAGAGAGAGAGAAACGACGGTAGTAAGTAACAACATTTCGTTTCGATAACCTTTCAGATAATATTCAGCTGGATATTCGATTTCTTATCTTCCAACGATAATTGTTGGATATGCATCGACGTGATAACAACTGCAGTGGTAAAAGCAATAGCTAGCTGAAAATAAAAATAAGTTGTCGTTGGGTAAATTATTAATGGCATTAAAATGGTTGAGTAGAAACATTTATTAGAATATTTGATGTTGTATAATATCATACAATATTTATGTAAAGCAGTACATTCGAGATTCCACGATATTGCTCTTTGACGGAAAGTGTGGGGTTGAACTTGATATAACTCAGGTTTAAGTAACAATCAAACTTTAACGAAGGTGTAATCGATCATGATTCTCTTGGATCTCACCGTTTCCAGTAAATATACAATGTATTGGACCCTATAACCAACTTTTGTTCCTTATACGCTATTGCACACGTATGATTCGTATAATGGTGTAATGAGACAATAATTCAATTGCCATGGTTCCCAACGCTATCGACACAGTCAACACGATGCAACCGGCTTCCCGGAGTAATTGAATTTGCGAATCGCTGGGAAACGTTCGTAGACTCGGTTGAGAACCGTCGTCGGACGTCTATGAAGAACAATGCAGCTTATTTTGCAAGATTATTTGCTCGATGCCCTCATTATGGAATAGCTTAATCACCGATCAACTGCGCTCGAGAAAACCGGGCTGCATTTAACCTTTTTAAATCATTAATTATTACATAAAGAAGGCTATACAGCACTTGAGATCGAGATCGAGATCGAGAAAGGGAGAGAGGGAGAGAGAGAGAGAGAGAGAGAGAGAAAAGGAGAAGGAGACAAAAAGAACCGAGCATGTTTACCGTTCGGTTCGTACATAACGAACACAAGTGTGTTGCGTGGATTATCACGCTGCATAGGTTTGCTGTCGGCATTGACCGTGAAAGCTTAATGTCCATGATAAAGCCGATAATTCCGAGTAGGCTATAACTGTGTTCAAAGTTCAAAGCTTGTAAGCATTTCGCATCATTAAATCAAAGTACGCGTCATGGTCGATGCTCGCGCTGATCGCACTGTAATAGTTCATGAACTCCTCCTCGGTGACCTGCAATTAACGTGGGATTAAGTTTCAGAAGATCAACATCGATATTCCGTCAGTACGAGACATATACGATACATAGACGATATGTATCGAGAATGAGAACGAGAACGAGAACGAGAACGAAAACGAGAACGAGAACGAGAACGAAAACGAGAACAAGAACGAGAACGAGAACGAAAACTTTTCGAAAATACATGTATGTATGCAAAAGAATCCTCACGGTGCCGTCCCTTGTGTTGTTTTGCTCGAAATTGCCCAGGAACTTGTTCAGGATGCTCTCTTCGCTTTCCTCCCCGCTTATATAACGAGGATGGCATTTAACATTGTAGATTCCTTTCAGATCGTCGATCGTAATCACACCGTCGCCAGTTTTGTCCAACTTCTTGAACGCTTGGTCCACTACGTTCCTACGGCTCTGCGACATCGGAGGCTGCACAACAAAACGCTTCGTCATTGTCGCGATCGCGCTTCGATACCTTGAGAAGACCTCGACTATCAAAATCGAGAAGTTCCGGTACCCTTATGACAACGATAAATTCATCGACGCTGATGTTTCCGTCGCCGTCGGTGTCAAGCTTGTCAAAGATCTCTTTCGCCTCTTCCTCGGAAACGTCTAAACCCGATTCCTCCAGACCTTTTGCAAACTCCTCGAGGTTCAGTTTGTTGTTGCCATCGTCGTCCATACGTCGAAAAGCTCTGAAAGTGAAAATGAAAATGTAATATGGCTTTTTGGATCTAGTCAGCCGAAATGGAATCGATCGTCGAGTTACTTACCTACCCAGACCGAGGATACCGTTGACACCTCTGGAAAGGCAGAGCAAACGCAGTTTCTCCGTAGAGTCCGTGGCTGTGTGTATGGCCCGTTGGGCCTTATTGATCATCTCGGTCTGTTGCCTGGTCGTCGCGCTCTGCGGTCTGTTGAAAAACATCCCTGCAACAGGAAAACCCGTTCTCCTCTCTATTGCAACGTGTTGCAACGAGTCGCGCGACATGTATGAATATCTCCAGAAATTACATAGCTGTTCGCGGTAAGTAGAATAATTGTTTAATTTTCTGTTCACAATATTCACCGAACGAACCAAAATACCGCATACCGTTGGCCGTTTCTTTTAGTTAGGTGCACGGCCGAATCCCGGCAACTTTCAAAATGCTATTCGATTTATAATGTTTTCAACTGGTCGGGGAAAGATAACGAAAGCGAAACTGGTGGGATTCGCGCGAAAAGTGGGAGTGGCGATATCGGCCTTCCATTTGTTCCAGATTTTTAAATTACCCTTTCAGAGAACCCTGTTGCCAGCGGAAAATAATGGGAAATGGAAAATGGAAAATGGGAAAAATGTTTGATTTTATTCGATTACACGGCGCGTCACCGTACTCTGTTTTGGCTTCGTTAAATCTGCTCCGGCCGAATGCAATATTCCGAATCGATCGATCGAATATGCCGACGGAAGACGTAAGCGGTCTCGATTTCGCAATTGTAGAACAAGTGCGAGGAAAGGGTAAAGTATCGATTCGATTCTAATGTAATTTGTCGCGGTCCGATCGATTAGCATAATCCGCGTACCGTGCGCGCCTTCTCGTAATCGGCTGGACTAAAATTGCTTTTCTCAACTATTTTGATCGTTTCGGTAGAGCCGTGGATGTCCGATCGGTTGCTCGAACATCGTAAAATGTTAGCGACGAGCTGCGTATTCGCGTGTAGTTCTACGTTTTCGTTTTTACATTTATTTACTTACCTCGATTCTTCTAAGGAGAGCTGGTAGAAACCATGCGGATCAATTTTTTCAAAGATTTTTTACGAAACGGTACAGTAGTTGTCAAGGATCGGGACAAAGGCCAAGAAAAATTCCTCGCTATACCGGATACTACTTCGAAGAAGACCGGAAGGCGAATGACGGTAGATGTTTCCTTTCACGCGGCTGGTCGCATTCGATAGGACGACGCACAGTGGATCACACGTATGTACGTTGATCGACACCACGCTCACACATAGGAAAACAAGGCGTGCTGTCGTGTACAATGTCCATACAATAGTCTGTAGAACGTATCCATAACGACCAAACAGTCACAACACGTGCATCGGCAAAAATTTCACGCGTGATCAATTCCCAATACCGATCTCCTATCGACGGACTATCATCGGCTGTGTTAGGTGTTGCGTACATGTTCCCCCTGTATAGCATACATATATAACATAGACCGATCATTGGTGTAACGCGAAATTATTATACATCTACTCACTCTGTCTCTTCGAAAGAATCATTCTGCTCTGCTCTGCTCTGCTCTGCTCTGCTCTGCTCTGTAGAATCGCGAACGACGTGACCTTCTTTTTAGTTTTTCATAGACGATTAATTCAACAATTTCATGGACGCTCAAAGTTCGGACTTTGATCTCGCGACAACTAACCTAAACGGAACACCTCGCAACGATGCGGGCCTTATCCAAATGGTTTTAGTCTACAAAGTACAGAGTCTATACATAATACGTGATACATGCATATTTGTAAATACACACAGGATATAAATTAAATCCATTACCATTTCGATATGCTTCGGGTGATGTTGTATACCGCGCAATCGCAATATCCGATCTTTGTTTTTTAACGATCAGTTTTCTTAACGACTTGTTTCTCTCACTGCCGGTGATCATTCATCTGTAACGCGATCCACCGATCCTATTCATTTTTGCAAAGCAAGACGGCAGGCACTTGATACGAAACTCATTAAAGATTCGATTCTAAACAAACACAGAAACATTCTAATAACGCCACTGTATTTTTAGATATGAACGAATGTGAAACATAAGGAACGATAAGCTATCGTATTCGTATCGTCCCTGAACAAAATACAAAATATCATACTGGCGGTTAAATTTACCTACGGTCGTTACAAGAATGCGTGTTATCGACAGCGTAGTTGACGCTAACTTACCATCCAACGACGATCGACAACAGTCTAATCGGCTGTCTTGTAACAGCAGATAGAAAAATCATGTTTACGTTCGATATGTTTATGGAGAAACGAGTACCATGAAAATTAATGAAACACCCTTGTTAACATGAATTTTGTTTGTAATTAAAGGAATTAGAATGGAAACTTCTGGAACTGCCGAATGCCATGTGTTACGATTGTCCGCCAATAGGGTAAGGACATTTGGACCGAGCTGTTGCCGGCTTACCTTTGATTGGTTATTGTGCATTGCGTGGGTTCATTTGATTGGTGGATGTTCCCAGAATCCTCTTGTTATAACACAGCGTCGTGGCTGGATGGTATGACAGTCGGTGTTGAAACAACGAAGCGCGGTCGTTCTGTCGGACTCCTGTATTTCCACTATTTTTCCTGCGATTATTCGTGAACGCTTCACGACAGCAATGAAAAAAGCGTTAATATTGGTGTCAGTCCTGTTTCTTCTGGCAGGTATGTGATACGATCAAACGATAATTATCGAGGAAAAATGTGTTTAAACTTGCACGTTAATCGTATCGCGATAAAAATTGTTCTGTTCGTTGTTTAGGGTTTGCTAGGGCAGAAGATCGAGTCGATGAAAATGTTGGAACCGTCGAAAACGATTTGGGTGCCAGTCGGGAAGGATCTCGAACAGGTTGTACAAACTTTCTGTTTTCTTTTTACTTTTCAATCTTCTTGTGGTCGCCAACTTTTAATTGATGCACGGTTATTCGAAGCAGGTGTACGAAGGGGATTTTTATCCGATAACACCAGTTACAAGAAACGCCCCTTTCCCCTCGATCAACCTAGTTGAATTTAAACAATCCACTAGATCGATATTTACGCGGTTCTCAAACGAATAAATCTCTGTTCGTAGCCAATCTGAAATTAATTTTCGAATTTTTTCCATCTATATAATAATTGTTCTTGTATTTTATAGACGATCAAGCTGTTCAGAGAGAAGAAGAAGCTATAAAGTTGGATGGACTGAATGTAGCGCAAATGAAGGAACTGAGAGAAAAGACTGAGAAATTTGTGTTCCAGACCGAAGTCAATCGTATAATGAAACTTATTATTAATTCGCTGTACCGCAACAAAGATATCTTCCTTAGAGAACTGATATCCAATGCTTCCGATGCTTTGGATAAAATCAGATTATTATCCCTAACCGATAAGAATGTTCTGGACAATAATCCTGAGTTGGCGATCAGAATAAAATCTGACAAAGAGAACAAGATATTGAGTATAACTGACTCTGGTATCGGTATGACAAAGAACGAGCTGATTAATAATTTGGGAACGATCGCAAAGTCTGGCACAGCAGAGTTCTTGGGAAAAATGCAAGAGACCTCGAACACTCAGGATTTAAACGATATGATCGGTCAGTTTGGAGTAGGTTTCTACTCTGCTTTTCTAGTATCTAACACCGTCGTTGTTACATCCAAGCACAACGACGACAAACAACACATTTGGCAGTCTGATAGCTCCAGCTACAGTATCGTCGAAGATCCTAGAGGGGATTCTTTGAAGAGAGGAACGACAGTCAGGTATGAAATATAACATTTACTTGGATAGAAGGGTACGTCCATTTTAATCCGACTTGATAAACAGGAAAATTTTTTTTAATGTTTTTCAGTCAAATTAACACGGATACCCTTTATTATACGAATTTGTTAAAGGAATTCAACAAAGCTAATCTATTTTTTGGTTGCAGCCTATATTTGAAGGATGAAGCACTAGATTTCTTGGAGGAAGATACTATCAGAAACTTAGTGAAGAAGTACTCGCAATTTATCAACTTCCCCATATATCTGTGGAGCAGTAAAGTTATTCAAGTCGACGAAGAAGAAGAAGAAGAAGACGAAAGCAAGAAAGAAGAGGTGACCGAAGATCAAACCGATAAATCATCGGATGAAGAGGACGACGCAAAGGTGGAGGATGTCGAAGAAGAAAAGAAAACAAAAAAAGTTGACAAAACCGTCTGGGACTGGGAATTGCTAAACGATTCGAAACCTATATGGACCTTGAAACCGTCAGAAGTCGCAGAGAAAGATTACAATGATTTTTACAAAGCGTTAACGAAAGACACTCAAGAACCTTTGGCAAAGATTCACTTTGTCGCAGAAGGCGAGGTCACCTTCAAATCGCTTCTTTTTATTCCGAAAGTTCAACCCGGGGACACTCTTAATCGTTACGGCACCAACTTCGAAAACATTAAATTATATGTTAGGAGAGTATTTATCACCAACAAATTCACCGATATGATGACCAACTATTTGTCCTTTATTCGCGGTATAGTCGATAGCGATGATCTGCCGCTGAACGTATCTCGCGAAACTTTGCAACAACACAAGCTGATTAAGGTTATTAAAAAGAAACTGATCAGGAAAGTGTTAGATATGATAAAGAAGATTCCCAAAGAAGATTATGAGAAATTCTGGAAGGAATACAGCACGAACATCAAACTGGGAGTGATTGAAGATGCTCAGAACAGGGCTAGGCTGTCGAAACTGTTGCTTTTCCACTCCTCTACTCAGAAAGGCACCACGTCTCTGGCAGATTATGTCTCTCGTATGAAGGCCAATCAGCAATACGTCTATTATATCGCAGGATCTTCCGAGGAAGAGGTGAAAAAATCTCCTTTCGTAGAAAAACTGGACAAGAAAGGATACGAGGTCCTATATTTGACCGAAGCCATCGACGAGTACGTAATTTCAGCTCTTCCCGAATTCGATGGTAAAAAGTTCCAGAACGTGGCGAAAGAAGGTTTCTCTCTTGAGGAGAATGACAAATCCATGGAAAGGATGGAACATCTAAAGACAACGTTTGAGCCATTACTCAAATGGCTGAACGACATTTTGAAGGATCACATCAGCAAAGCTCAAATCTCCGAGCGTTTAACAGATTCTCCGTGCGCGTTGATCGCCAGTATGTTTGGCTGGACCGGGAACATGGAAAGACTTGCGATTTCAAACGCTCATCAAAAAAGCGACGACCCACAAAGAACTTATTACTTGAATCAAAAGAAAACGCTGGAAATTAATCCGAGGCATCCACTGATCAGGGAACTACTGCGACGCGTGCATGCAGATACCGGCGACGAAGTAGCAAAAGACATTGCTCTGATGATGTTCAGAACGGCTACTCTTCGGTCTGGATATATGCTCCGAGAAACTGCGACCTTTGCTCAGAGTGTTGAAGAACTCATGAGGAAAACTTTAGGCATTCCTCTGGACGAATTACCAGAAGAAGATGAAGAAGAAGAAAAAGACGAAATGCAAGACATGGAATCTGTCTCGATGGATAACGAGGAGTTAGACTCTGAGTCGGAGAAAGTTACAGATATGGACGCAAGCGAGGAAGAGAGAGACGAGAAGAAGCACGAGGAACTGTAACCTATGAAAACTATATCGCACAAGTCCAATTTTATCACTGTATAACTGTACAATGTACAGTTAGACAGTATTCCGCGATTGTGTCGTGTAAAAAATACCGTCGTGTTTACTACTGTTCTTGCAATCGAAAAAGAACTCTTGTGATTGTACAGAAAGGGAGGAAGTGTTTTCCGATGCTTCTTTTACAGCATTCAAAGTGTTTTGTAATAACAATAGCATTGTTATAAAGACACAAAATCGGAGGGTACAATATTCTACGTTTTAAGTTCATCCATCATAATACATGTATATTGTAGACACATCGTAGGCTACATCTTTAATAACGAATTGTTATTATTATCATTCGTTTTCTTTATTATTATTATTATTATTATTATTATTATTATTATTATTACTACTATTACCACTACTATTATTTTTGTAATTTATTTCATTCGATTTTCTCACTTCTTTTATAGTGGCTCAAAAAAAAGATCGTTCATCGAAAATAATAAAACAGCATGTTTGCGGTGCGAATGAATGTGTTTGTATAAAAGGATTTATTAAAAGATTACCGAAATATTGCTATCGTTATGGTTTTATACTGTAGCATTTCCGATTATTTGGTGTAATAAACGCAATCGGCGCACCGATGATTTATTCTCTGTATTTGGTCTTACAGAGAGTTTGATATCACCCTTTCATCATTTCGAAAGCAAGAAAACCATAGAGGTATTTACACACTTTCGTTTCAAAGTTTATTGCACGTACGCGCACTGCTGAAGTTTAAACAAAGCCCGCGGCGTGTCGACGACAAGGATCGTGTACGTGTAAAAGATGAAAAAAATTATGTTCTATGTTGCACCGTTCGTTTTTCTTTTTTTTTTTACAATTCACAATTTGTGAACGTTCAATGCCACGCAATCGAAAGTATATTTTGTAGGTGATTTCAAGGAAATTTCTGCAATAATTCCGTTATAGTTTGCATTTCCGTAGTCTGTAAATTCAAAACAATGTAAAATTATTCGTTTCCGGTATGGCTGTCGCTCTTGGGCACAAACCAATGGGGACGCTGTATTCCGTTGGAACTCGGACAAATGGCGTAAATATCCGAGCGAAGCCGAGCGTTCATTTCCGTTTTCGAATCCGACGTCACCTACTCTGAAAGCCCGTGTGTTTTGTGTTTCTTTGGGGCCACAATGATTATCGCTAATTTAACGTAAGTATCATCGCGTTTCCCGAATGAAATTGCATAGATTGGATTCAGTGGGATTCGCGCGGTGTCGTTCGTAAAAAAAGACTGGTCACGAAACCGTGCGAATTCCTTTGTGTAAGTTTCCCACTGAACAGCGAACAGCTTACTCGCCATGCCGGTCTGTAAAGCACTCCTCCTTTTCCGGGCACGTTCAATTTGTTGAGAAACATCGGAATTAATCAAAATCGATTGTTTTTGTTACACTTGCGTGTCACCCACGGCCTTGACAAGATCGAATGTTACGTTGTGAGATGAAGAACTCACCGACGATATACAAATGACCACATACAAACAAAATAAATGGCGTCGGCATACTTCTACTCCGAATATGACAAATTTTCGATCCGTTAGTGCTTTTTCACCCTTTTTCGGCTGGTCCACGCGCGGTGTATATTAACGGAAGTGTGCTCTCCTATACGCGATAAAAATCATCTACATTGTTGCCGGGATTTATGTTATACATACATGTCATGTATATTTCTTTCGTTTTTTTCTTTTTCTCACTTATTTGTTAACGAAAAGTCCTTTTACCACAATTTTTAATGCACAGGGTATGTGACGCAACAATACTAACTTGTTCAGTATATTTTGAACATTGCATTATATATTGGCTGTACTTTTAACACACTCGTTAATGAACAAAATTTCGAACGCATGCACACACACACACACACACACACCTTTTTTTTATTATTGACGAATGGTTTTTATTTCAGGTTAAAATTATTGAAATTGAAATTAAATTTCTTCAAGTTGTAAAAGTATTTAAAGCAGAACATTGAATAGACACTTTCACCTGCAGTTAATAAATAAACAAAATAAAAAAGTTATAACACTTTTCGAAAGACTTAAGCATTTAAATAGTAATTTTACGTCGAAAACCAAATCGTGATCACAATGGGCATCCAAGATTTGCAAATCTTTCTGGATAGTAATTATGTACAAGGAGGATCTGTACCAGTCGATCTGTTGAAAATCGCACGTACCATTACACAAAGGCAGCACAATCGTTTTGGCAAAACGCAGCAATTACATTGTGGAAAATTGAAGTTAGTTCTTGATGGGGAATGCTGTTTGGATAGATTGTATGGCGGTTATTTCTCAGGTACTCGTGACCACCTCTTTATGATATTATTTTCATAAAAAACAGATATTAACTAGCAATTGTATATCCTTCAGATTGGACTTGTGGAGGACAATGGAATCGAATGCTACAGTTTTTGGCTGTCCTCATACAGAAAACCGAAGTGTGTGGCTTAGAATTGGCTGTATTCTTCAATGGATGTTTCGAATCTCCTCGACGCGCAGACTGGATACAGAATCAACTACAAGTTAGAATTAAAGTGAACAATGTAAGCTGTATTTTTATTTGTATATAATACAACTTCTAGAATACCTGTGTAATTCAAGATAATTGTTTATACAGGTATTGAAACACATTTCGATAAAAGGTACTCCACCGCCAAAAATTTGGTGGACTCCGCCCGTGTGTTCAAGGACCAGTCTGCGTATGGCTCTGAGACATTTAAACGTTACTGTTGTAAGTAAAATCACGTTTAAAGTATTTCATAACATTCTGCCTTGGGATTGCATTGTTGATGACTGATTGCACCGTTGAAACAGTTATGCAGTATGGACGACCATCATCAAGAAGTAATTGCTTACTGTCGAGAAAATAACTTCAACGGCTTGATTGCCGATGACGCGGAGTATGCAGCATTCGATCCTCCACGATATTTTTCGTCCGAACAGCTGAAATTAACATACAAGGTATCTGCGTATAGGGCACGGTTCTTTAGATGGGCAATTATTATTCACGTATACAGCGAAACGATTAAGCCAAGATTAAATGAAACCAAATATTTTTCTTCTAGGACTCTCTCGACACGAAAGAGTACATACTTCCTGAACTTCTGAAAGCATTGAACATACCATCCGATAGATTGTGCTTGTTGGCTGCACTACTTGGAAATTATATCTTGACCGAGCAGGATTTGGCTGATTTTTACAAGAAATTGAACGTTAATGCAAATTCAAACAAAGCAAATACAGATAAGAATGAACTTATGATAAAAGCGATCGCCAGTTTCGTCAAAGACCTTCCATCCATTGAACTGGATGTGGTGGCGCAAAAAGTGTTTGGCACTTTGTCGGATCCAAGGTATTCGAAATTGCGACAGTCTGTTCAGTACTATATCAATGGAACCAAAGAAGGGTTCTTGCATTACAAACCGGTGAAACAGAACAGAGGTAAGAAGTTTTATTCGGATTCCTGGATTCGTATGTACTCGATATATCTGTACAACATGACACAAATGGTCGTACGTGTTTCAGTACATAAATTAGACTCGAAGCAAAACGCGGTACAAACCCCATCGTTGAATTCAACCGAAACGCCGGCCACTTCGGATGCCGATTCGAATTTGGAAACGTCTAGGTTTGCATCCGAAACTGTGGAGAGCGAACGCGAGAGTTTAAACGCGTACAAACAAGCGACAGTAAACGCAAAGTCTGCTCCGCAAATTGTGATAGACCCGCCCGGTATTCAGGGTCACGGAGATGCCGATAATATTAGATCGGAAGAAACGGAACAAAGTAAGAAAAGAAAGAAACGCGGTTGAACGATCGAACAACCGTGGCTAGCTAATTATTTTCGCTTCTTTTCTTCTAATCCGATGAAACGTTGTTTAGGTAATGGACACGCTATAAACGGTACTCACAACCTTTTAATTAGTTCGTCGAGTTCGAGTAGCAGTTCTTCCGCCACTTCGCCATCTCACGCAACGGCCGATTCTGCTAGACAAGCGGAGAAAACTAGTATTCCTACCACTGTGCCGGAAGTGATGCGCACTGCGTCCGAGAGACACCAGAAGGGATTAATGTCTCCCCATATCTACCAGATTCTTATTGCCGGCGAGATTAAGCTGCCGGTCCTTCTGGAAGATGAGAATCATCGTGAATTCCCATCTATTCATCTGATTTACAGACCCGTTAGACAGATGGTGTACGCGATATTGTTCAATCTGCACCACCGAATGTATTTAGCAGCTAAAAGTAAAGAGAAAGGTGGTAAGTATTGTAGAACGATTGTTCTCGGTCTCGTTGAAGTCGTTGCTACGCACTCTTGGTGTCTCCCGCAGACAGTAAAAAGATCGAAGTCCCGGACGTTGTGATAAAAGAGTGGGTATGGTCCAAATCGAATCCGTATCAGGTCCCAGAATTGGTCAAGGCAGAACAAATCGGTTGGGGCGTTCCTACGATTCAGCGTTTGTGGTTCGGGTGAGAGACTTTTATCTTCGATGGTTGCATCTTACATCTTATCGTTCTTACAATCACTTGCTCGTTAATGTTTACCGTACGAAATCAAATCAACTGTGCATGCAGAAAAATGATGCGTTGCATCTTTTAGCACAGGTATAGATGACAAACGCCGTCGGCTAAGAGGATTCTTGACCTGTATGAGGTCTGACACTCCTCTTATGTTAAACACAACCTACGTACCCCAACACTTGTTAGTCATGGCTTGTGTCTTGAGGTAATATATGCGCGATCGATCGATTGCTTCGCTTCCGGAAAATTCGGAGTGCTTTAATTCGGTCTACTTCTCTTTCAGGTACATCATGTCATTCTCAGATATAATCAAGATACTGCGTCGCCAGGAGCTAGACGCTTTCATCGCGCAGGCATTTTCACCCGAACTCATGAACGCTCAGTATTTGCAAGATCTTCAGGTACCGAGGCTACGACACGCGTCGCATATGTCAAGTCTCTGTTCGATAAATTGCTGATCATCCTTGTTTCCTCTATAGCTTCCTTTAGTTACATCCCGCGGCGTACAACTAGCTACATTGTTTATGGCTGGTGTCGAAACTGCTCTCTTGGCTAACGATGCTTGCGGTGCACCAATTCCGTGGTTGATGTGTTGCCCGTGGTTGTATTTCGACGGTAAATTATTTCACCATACGTTAGCCCGTGCTACGATAGCGAAAAACCTGTTGGAACTCTGCAGTGGCCATATAGAACGTGTTGTGAAAGTAGAACGGATGAGGAAAGCTGTACTGGAGGGTATCGATGTTGTTTTTGCACGCCCCCCGATGCCTGTTGCTCCAGGTAATTGTCAATCAATTTTCCTTCTTATAGCTTTTCCAATTTTTTCTTTACTACTTTCAAACACTTTGATACGATACGATACGATACGACACGATATGTCATGCTCACCCCTAATGGTATGTTTTCGGATTGAAAGGGCACACCTTCCTCGACGATCACAGGGACAGATATTTTCTTGAACAAATTAAATAAGTTAGTCCCGTTTTCTCCAGGTATTCGTGTGTCGGTGCCTCAAAATATTTTAGCGGCCAGTTGCACAATCAACGATAGTTTGATGCGCGGTCGTGGAAACGCAACAATGCCACAACGCGGATTGATGCGTCGACCCATACCGTCGCGCGGTGGTCAATTGGAAATTGCTGGAGTTGTGGTTGGTCAATGGGGTGCCAACTATGGACAACCCGGGCGTTTACCTCAGCCACTGCAAGGTCATCCTCGTGGACGACTTCCACCGCAGGTAGATCAAATATGTGATACCATTGGGACACTGGAATCTCTATCGGTGACTCAATTCCTCGCGTATCGTTAACAACCAACAATTTACAATTTATTTGAAGCTTTGACTTTACAAACTTTATCGCAACGCATTAAATTCCTTCGATTTGTGAGATTTTTCGGCGGACGATTGTTCAGCAACGACTGCGTCGAGTTAAGATGTGCGTTCTCGTTTTAGGTAACGTCGATCGGCGGTTTGAAATACGATCTTCCACGTGGGTTCGCTCCTATGGGTCGATCAACGTTTCCGACACGTGGAAGTAATCGCACACAGAAACCGTTACGCGCATATACATGTATCTGGAAGAGAAACAATTATTTCTGTCCGTTCCTAAAGAAACAGGAGGTACATTTCTGTCTCGGTTCCATTAATTTTTCTATTTTCTACAAAAACTAGCATTGTGTTGAGATGACAAAGAAGGTGGTTTTTCAGGCGACTGGGAAGAAGAAGAAGACCACCGTCAAGAAGAGCAAAGAGTGCGAGAAGAAAGACAGCAGAGGACGAGGTAGCGGTGTCGACGGGATAACCGATTACAAGTAAGTGATTGTAATTGTCGTCATTGCTCCGATCTACGTCAGTTTCGACGGGTCGACTATTCTCACGAAAATTGTTGTTATTGCTGCGACCAGCGACACAATTCCGAATATGAATGCGGCTAAGGATGCTGCACCGGTGACGGTGTCAATGTCATTGCCAGGACAATTCGAAGACGCCGTCGAGAATGGTAAAGGGATAGAGAAAGGCCAGGGGGACGCGGCTCTCATTGCTCCGGTCACTTCGGTCGCTCCAGTTGCTCCAGTAGCTCCAGTCGCTCCAGTTGCTCCAGTAGCTCCAGTCGCTCCAGTTGCACCGGTCGCTCCGGTCGCTCCGTTCACCGCCAGAAATTATATATAAATGTATATGCATGTGTGTGTGTCTGTATGTGTATGTGTATATACATACATATATATTAAATATATATACACATACATATATACATATGTATATATATATATATATGCATGACTTTCTAACGACTTTTAAACACTCCCGGATATGACTTAAGACTGCAATCAAAAATCTTATTATACGCGTAACGAGGTGATTGTGCGGCACACATTTGAACTCTACAAAGTTTACAAGCTCGACCCACGTATATTATTCGTTCTCTCTTTTACCGAGTAAAGGGGAGAAGGGAGTGAAATTCGTTGCTTTTCGCAAGCGTGTTTGCGACTATTTCAAGACGTAGGGACGATACGTTTTCGTCGAATCGCCTTATAACGTAAATCGCTATAATGCACAACAGTGTTCGAGGAGAATCTTCAAATGTCCGCACGCAGAATCACTCGATAATGTCTAAAGCTCTGATGGGGCCAAAACTAATTAAACTAATATAGGAGACAAGGCATTGGTTACCAATGTCGAGAGACTATGTAACACACACCATACACAGGATAGCGACCCGTTTCCGACGTACACAATACGATGTCCTCACTGCCAAAACGTACCATTCAGTGCGTAAGATACAAACCACAACAATAATAACAACAACAACAACAAGATAAAAGAAAACACGAAAAGAAAAAAAACAGTAAAAACAATAAGGGAAAAACGGTAGAAATAACGAAAGAAAAAAAGAAACGATACAAGATAAAATCGTGCTCGTACTCGGCGAGCGTGATTTCAACCTTTACCGCGCTCGGAAATCACCAATGGAATGAGAACTCGACTGATTAGTGTATGCGTGCGCTAATTTTATTAAACGAGAACAAGTCGTCGTCATCTGCTAATAAGTATTTAATTCTTAAGAAGTGTGATTATTTTTTTTACAATGAAAATATATATTTTCCGGTATTATATGAAATGCTCGCATTGACGGTCTCAGTATTCTGATCAATCGCGAACCGTATAGAGACACGCAAACGACAAGTTCCACGGACACTGTTGTTCTGCTATAGAGGGCTGGAACGATGGATGGTTTTCTTGTTGTCTGCGTGCTTAACGAGAACACGCGGGATAGAATACTGAGACGTTCATTAGCAAATGGAGACTGATGCTTTTCATATAGGTAAAATATATATTTATATATCATTTAGATTAGAGGTTTCCGATATACAGCATAATATATCTGTGTAAGCTGTGAATGCTCGGCGAGCGAATGTACGCGTGTCTCGAATATAGAAAACAAAAGCGAGACAAATAATTTACGAGAGAGGGTATGTCTGTCGGATTTCGAACGATTGTTTACCTGCGAATCGCTGTGCGAAAAGAAAGAAAGAGAGAGAGAGAGAGTGCATGCGTGCGTGTGTGTGTGTGTGCGTGCGTGCGTGCGTGCGTGCGTGCGTGCGTGTGTTCTAGCGTGAAAGAGAGAAGGTGCGAGAGGACTACGAGTGAAATTATTTAGGGAAAAAACCACAAAAATGTATATAGAAGCGTGGGAATGTTGAAGAATGTCTGTTCTGCATGAACGCGCGCGCGTTCACGAAAATACAAGCGAGGAGGATGATGATGTAAGGTGATTTTGTGCACGCGCGTGCACGCAGTTCTTACAAAATATATTTATTTGCTGTTGCGTCAAGAAGGGGACGGTGGAGTGGCAGAGAAAGAGAGAGAGAGAGAATGCGTAAGTGAGTGAGTGAGAGTGAGGAGAATGTATTGCGTGTATGCGACTTCCGGACGAATTACCAATTTGTGCACGATAATTGTAATCGTGGTTTTTTCGGGGTTTACCGCGAGAACGTTGGAACACATGTAATAGAACAAGAGAGAGCTACAAGTTCTCTGTAAAAGTTTGCACTTGCGGTATGCCCTGAATTTGCTTTGAAAATATGCTACAATGCCGTCGCAAATTCAAAATCCCATTGTCTGGGCCGTGTTTTCGAAATTCTAAATTTTATTAACCCGTGCATTTAGGCCGAGGGCGGGAATGGGAGTGAAAAGTTGGGACTTTTTTGTGAAAACATTTTTAGTACAAGATCGTTGTTTAATTTTTCCTTTTTGCACGTTGATGTTCGAAAAGAAGTAAAACTTTTAAAAGATGTTTGCGCCCTCGTGTAGCATATTTTAAGAAATGTATATCTTTCGTTTAATTGTACATACGAATAGTTACTCTAGAAATGATACACACACAGTGTGATTGGTGTACATAAAAGGGCACCTGTTTTGCGTGCTTGCCGCGAAAATGGGAGTAAGGAATGATTATGTTAAAACATAAACAAACGAGAAATACTATTTATAGCGTAGAATAGTCGAAGAGACTTTCTACCAAAGATCATTGGTGACTGGATTTTATCCGTCAAGTACGATATACGGATAACGTGTAAAATTAAAAAAAGAACAAGACAGCAAGACAGGACACGATTATCAAAGAGGGCGGGAAAGCGAGATGGAGGTAGAGAAAAAGAGAGAGAGAGAGAGAGAGAGAGAAAGAGAGAATAGAGGTCTCGAGGTAAATAGAATGTTTCTTAAGCGTGCAGAAATATTTGAAAGGCGAGCAAGGGAGAACGAACGAACGAGAAAAAGAGAAAGAAAACCATTTATTGAAATAATATAACAAGAGATAAGAATAAAAAATGTTATATTTTTGTAGATTTGTTATTGCGTAAAATGCATTAAGACAATGAGAAACTTTATATAATTTGAGTGATGGTTCAGCGAGCCTGAGAGAAAGAAAGAGAGAGAGAGAGAGAGAGAATTAAACAGGTAAGATCGCAGAGAGAAAGAGAGTGCGAGAGAGAGAGAAAGAGTAGAAGAATGAAAGTGCTTTATAGACGATGATGGTATGTTGGACATGTTTGACATCCGTGATTGATAAAAGAGAAGTAAAAAACAAAAAGAAGCTAATAAGAAACAAACAAACAATCTTATTAATTGTTCTGTGTCACCGGAGCTCTCGGAAGCTCCGAGTTGCTTGGTGCATTATAGAAATTCAATCAAAATGAGAAACAGTTAACGAATGCGAATATGAAACCTGATTAAAAAGAGAAAATCAAGACAAAGAAGAAGAACGCATAGAGATTGTATCAGCTTCGATATGAGAGCGTATGCAGATAATAAACAGTTTTTCCGAATGTAATTCGAAAACAAAGTGGAAGATTGCATGAAAAACGATTTTCGAATACACAAAATGCAAGGAAACGAGGTTCCACGAACAAACAACTGTTTGTTTGCAACAAATCATTCGCTATTGTCCACTATTTTGAATCGAACAAAAACGGCACGCGCGCACGCACACCATGCCACACCATGCCACACCACACCACACCACATTACACCACACACACACGCGCGCGCGTGTGCATGCATATTGTTTTCTTACGCTACCTGCGTACGCGTAAGCAAACGAAGTAAATCGAATGCAAAGATTTGAGAAACAGAGGTCACCGTGTGGATCTTGTTCGAAAGTTTAACAGACAAAAGTAAAAGAAAAATTAACGACTGTACAAACGTACATCTAGAAGTCTAGAGACACATCGTTTTCAAATCTCGACAGAACGAGCGTAAAATATATTCGTGAGTAAACGTAAAACGTGAAAATACTCATTGTACGCTTTCGTGTAAAGCTAGAAGACTTTCTTTCCGAGGAACCAGAAACGATCGCTTGATCGTCCAATAAAATAGAAATGTGTATATAAAAGTCAAAACGGCAGAGACGAGAAATATGAAAATAAAGAAAAACCGTATGACAGAAACACGTGAGAATAATTGTTTCTGTATCGATACGAGCAACGCGATCAACGTGTGTGCAAACAAGAACTAATTTAATAATGATATAATAATAAATAAAAATAATAACGATGATAAATAATATTGATAATAAATAAATGAAGCGAACAAGCAATACATGGACATAATATAAAGGACAATGGAGGAAGCGTGAACGTATGATAGTAAAAAAAGAAGCTACGTCTCAAATCACGAAATCCGCATTGAATACAACAAAAAAGGTATCATAAAAAGAAACCAAGGTAAATGGTAGCGTATTGCAAACCAAACTAAGAATTAATAGTATATGAAAGAAAGTTGCATATGATACGATCGACGATGAAGAAAAGACCAATTGCTTGCCTTGTCTGTCTACCTACCTGTCTGTCTGTCTGTCTGTCTGTCTGTCTGTCTATCTATCTATCTGTCCGTCTACCTAACTGCCTGCCTGCCTGCCTGCTTGCTTGCCTTGTTGCCTTCCTTCCTGTCTGCTTGCCTACCTGCCTATCTGCCTGTCTGCCTACTTACATAACTTGCCTACCTGCCTGTCTGCCTACTTACTTATTACCTTGCCTATTCTGCCTTTCGTTATAATAAATTGAAGACGATCAAAACGGGTGAGAAAATAGGAAAAAATACAATATACGAAACAAATGAAGTAATGGGTAAACGTAAACGAATAATGGAATACATAGGGGCCCACGAAAATCACCTAACCCGAGGAATAAACTCTCTTATAAACTTTTAAAGGGCAAAGAAAAGAAACGTGAATCACTATATTCGGATGTCTTTAACGTATCGTTAAGTACCTAACGCGTCGTGTAACGATGCGGAGAACTAGAACCGGAAATCCGGAACCGAACAATAAATAGATGTTTGTGGTATAGGTGAGAAACGAGATACACAATGTGCAAATCGAAGAGATACCAGAATTTTCTTTCAGTTGTTTTACATTTTTAATCCTTTTTTTTGTCTCTCTCTCTCTCTCTCTCTCTCTCTCTCTCTCTCTCTCAGTGCTCGTTGTTCTTTTACACATTTGGTTTACATTATTTCGTTTCAACGCTGTTTCGTCGTTTTCACTCATTCCGGACAAACTTATAACGAAAACGCGAATAATCGTTTCTCACCGGACGAACAAGCGATTCAACATTATTCGGTAGATGTAAAACCGTGTACCACTTCGCTGTTCAGTTCCGTCCTTAATTTATTATTATTTAGCTATTCGTTTCGTTTCTCATTTAATTTTCTATTATTATCGTTAGACGACATTTTGTTTACCGTTTGATTTTGAAATCGCATTTGTGTTAAAGTTCTGGGTATTTTCGCGACGAATCACACAACTATAATATGTACATACACATAGAAGGAATATATCTGTAAAATCAGAAAATCGAGCGAATCATTTAATTTCGATGATTGTATTGTTACTGCACCTTTGCACCGCTGTAATACATTACTGGGAAAAAGGGAAAACCCCGCAAAAAAATATGAAAAGAGAAACATACTCGCGCGCGAACGCACGCCAAAAATAATGATCGAAAGAAAGAACGAAGAAAATAAAGCAGCGGATATAGACGAGTACGACGATTTTGACGAGACGGTGCGCAAAAACGTTCACGATTATCGTTTCGCCTGCAAACCTCCGTAGAAGCAAGCAACTAATGGGCATTAAAGAAAACGTTCGACGTTCCTTCTGATTTCTCTTCTGAAAACTGGTGAATTGTGCGCGCAGTTTTGCGAAAACAAACAAGAACGATAATAGAGATAACGTGAGTCGTTGTGTCATGCTCGAATGCGAACATTTTAAATTTCTCATTCATTACCATAGTTTCTTCGTTTGCTTAACTATTAACGAGATATATTCAAAGTACAGTAGTAAAGACAGTAAAATAAATAAATAAACATATAATAGAAAAAGAAAAAAAAAGCTATCTAATAAAGTGAAAAAAGAAAATACAAAAAAAAAGACAACATAACGATTTAAAGGGAAATAAAAAGAAAGCGTAAAACTTATCGACGTAGCTGCAAACGCATGTGGGCCCCGTTCTTACACATACTCGTATTAAATATTACTGTAGCACACGTGCATATTCTGCTATTATTTTTCCTAGCTAAACGAGATAGAGAATACGACCCGACAATTTAATTGTTCCAATTTATAATCGTGGTACTTTTATTCCTTTTCATTTTCGGTGTCTCCCTCTTTCTCTCTCTCTCTCTCTCTCTGTCTATCTATCTATCTATCTATCTTCTTTTCTTTGTTTCCGTAATTATTCACACGAAACAGAATAGACGCAAAAGAAAAAATAGCCGGAAAGAGATGATCGATTGATCGTGCGTGTAAAGAAAAAGAGAAAAAACAGATCGTACTCGTTCGAAGCAACGGAATATACTGTACGCGCGTTGTCAGCGGTCATGCTATTAGTTTAAATTATACGGGTCGGTACATTGTCGCGTTGTTGCTTGACGCATTCGAAACGAAAGAAATGCACGTGCGAATGCGCTGTTCGTGGACCGCGTTTTTGGTTGAACCTGCTCCAACCGCTAGACAAACTAGACGAAGCGTCGCCATCGCCGCAAACGATATACCTATGTAACGAAATCCAAATAAGCAAAATCAGCAGAACAAGCAAACCGGCGAACAGATCTGTTACTTGAATCTAGTACCGACACACCGTAGACGGTGTTGCATCCGACAAGCTTTCTTAGAGGTGCAGACAACCGACCCCATTTCAATCCCCGCATTTTCCTTCGACACACGCACACAAATACATACGTACACGCATGCAAACAAACAAACAAACATACACACGCACAGAGCCACATCGATGTATTCTTGTTGGATTATTCTACCTTGTAACTTACTGTTGTAACATATATCCCATTCGTGTCTAGTGTTGAGCAGAGCTGATTCTATATGCTTTTGCTAGTTTTGCAAACTGGAACAAAAAAGTTAATCGAACGAACGTATCGTGACCGATGCGAAAGTTTAAAGAAAGAAATGAAAAGAAAAGAAACAATGAAAAAGCAGCATACGCGAAATCCGTATCAAATTATTTGTGGATTAACAAATATAAAAGAGAAACAGATTCGAGAACGATTCTCTATGTAGTCGAATACTTTCGAAGGAACCGTAAAGATCCGAAGGATGCTAATTACAAACAACAAATGAAAATGGAAAGGAATCAGTGCTGGCGAGAACACAAGACAACCGAGAATTTATTATAAAGTTAACAAGAAAAATAACATCACATTTAAAGGTACTCTTAAAGCAGATACATATTTCGAACGTAGGGGGTAATCATAATATACATGTAGTGGCAATTCTATAATACTACAAAAAAAAAAAAAAGAAATCAATATATTCAATAATTATTCGAAATATTAAATGCAAAATGCACTTCTAATGGATGTTGTAAACAATTTAGAGTATTCAAATTACATCGACATATTTTCGTGTGAATCTGTTATTTGGAATGCTACCACTCTGCTAGTCAAATAGCATTTTTATTTGCGAAGAGATATATATATACATACATACATACATAACACGCGCCCACGCAAATACACACACACACACACACACACGAACATACAAACATACACATATGTATATATACATGTATATATCTACCTTTGTTCTTTCATGTATAAAGAAAAATACAAAAGGTGGGAGATAAAGAGGAACGCGATTACACAACACAGATGCAAAGTAGAACGGTTAAGGTTTCACAGATCCTCTGTTAAAAAGAAAAGCGTTTGCAGAACAACACTGCACTGTTCGAACTAAAGGAAACAATCTTTCAGTGAAATTTTGTAAGAAAGCTGTTCGTGTGAGAGGTTCTCGGAGATGATGGTTGGCTGACATTTTCGAAAGTTAATAATGATTTATTGAAACGTGTTGTCATGTCTTGAATACAATTAAAAGAACTATACAAAAAAATCCAACATGATGTTGCTTTTGACGCGCGCGCGCGTGTGTATGAGAGAGGGGAGAGAGAGAGAGAGAGACACAGACAGACAGACTGACAGAGACAAATTCTTGTTTCCTAAATGTTGGTTCGCATACCATTGCATCGAAAAGCGCGACAGTTGACATCGGTTGTTGTGTCGTTTACATTCTTATTCAATTCTGTTACTATTCGTCTGCTAATCAAATTGATGAAACATGTTTTGTGTACGCCTCGATACGTATATCAGTGTAATAAAGGTTTGTATCACAAGACAACGTGCTGTACAGGGTAAGTGTACAGTCGATTTTTAAACTGTTGTATATCGGTGATACAATTTGCTTCACACGTGTCCTTTTTGCACTCTGAGCTGAGAATGTACTCGAGCGGGTACTTTGCGTTCTTAGTTTCCACCGAATCCATTTCCGGCTTTTCAACTGTAAATAAAAAGAGTAGCAAAGTAGCAAAAAGTCACGATTTCACCGGATCGTAATTTTTAAAACTCTCCGATATATTTACCGTTTTCTTTCGTATCACGCGACTCGACGACCTCGTTCCCTGTCTCGGAGTCTGTCGGTGTTGGAGTTCCAACCACGTGCACGCTCAACTTCCTCAAATTGCTTCCACCGATCGTATGAGAGTCGATCCACTCCTTCAGTTGCACAATATCCACGTTCTCCGTTGCATCTATCATTCTTTCGATCCTGTCAAACATGTAGTCGTTCGTCTTCATGATCTCTGCCCAGTTTCTGCTTACTTCCTCCTCCAAGCTGAGATCGGCGTACTGCAGATGCTTGGTGAACGCTTCCTTTACACTCGCGAAATCCGCCTCGGGCATCGCCTCTAGACTTTCCTTGAAACTTTTCAAAAAATTCTCGATCCTGCTGTCTACGTACTCCGTAACGTATTTGTCCACTTGGGCACAAACCGTGATCGAATAGCCGAAGATGCCGTTAGTATTCGAGGCTAGACAGAACACATCATAGCCCAGTTGTTCCTCCGTTCTCAATCGATGGAACATCGGCTCCTGCATGATATTCTGAGGTCGGCACCGTCGACAACATAGAGTAAATTAGTTCCCGCAATACATTCCTGCACGTCGCAGAATCTGCATTCTTATACACGCTTATGCTTCGCTGTACTTACAATTAGGAGTTTGATTATAACCGACAATTTGATGGATGCCACGTTGGATTGATAATAATTAGTCACGACGGAATTCGCGTCTGTCTTGTTGAAGTTTCTTACTTTACAGACGTGAGAACCCACGGGTATTTGAGTGACCCTAATTTGTGGCATGGTGTCGGGCAGTAGTGGTCCGCATTTCAATGCTTCGACGAAACCTTGTACGTTCTCGAGGACGTTGTCTTTCGTCATATTTCCCTGCACCAGACTCCGAATGTAAACGTGGTCGGTCAGGTGCTTAACGAAATGTTGAAACTCCCCAAATTCAACGTCGCCGATGGCCGCGTGTTTTGCGTTTAGCGACCAATAGGTCAATGTCAAAATAGTCTTCTGTATATCGCTGAAATATAATAGAATAATACAATTTGCAAATTTTAAACGAAACTTAAAGCATATTTTGTATACACGGTTTAACGTCTATATTCTATACTCTATGAATTTGTGGCATACTTCGCTAACTTGTTGGGCTGCAACATTGTATTATAGTAAATTTTTATCAAATCCTTCTTCATAACGTTGAACAGTTCCTTCGTTATCAGAGTCGCGCATTCGGCGATGTACCTGCCAATTGTGAATAACAGCAACTGAAAACGTACAACGACAGACAATTTTGTCAAACGACGTTCGCAAACCTTTGCAAATCTTCGCAAATGGATCGAAGAAATAGATTTACCGATTCGCTACTACTCACCGGCACTTTCTGATTGAAGCCACTCACTTCTACTACGACACCACTTTCGTAGCAGTAGATTTCGTAATTTAGACCCATGTCTACCGCAGGATACAATTCTTCTTTCAATGAAATAATCAATATCGAAAGATACAAGTCCACCATGGCAGCGCTGTAAACCGAATACCAACACTTTCAACAAGTTAACGATACTGTTTCAAGTTTTGGCATTGTTCGCACATTCGTAAAAGCTCACCTTTTGGGCGAATACGAAGCTGCAGGTAAGACAATATAAAAGTTCATGTAGCATTCGGGTAAACGAAATTTGGGATCGGGCCGATACCAGATCTCGGTCACTCGATCCGAATAGATTTTCACAGGATATTTGGGAACTTCTGCTGGTATAGAGATCAGACTAACATCGTCGATAAGAAAAACATTTGGTAATGGTAAATGGAATTCGGGGTACGGATCTATGGTGCGCCAGCATTGTAGCCATTTTTTCGGTATCTCTTGGTCCTTGTATTTCGTGTTGAACCATGGCTCGATTTTCTCAAATTCCTTGCCGTTAAATCTTTTAGCGGAAATGATAATGTTTACGTTGTCCGGAGTCAGGTAGTTCATATACGTTTCTATAGCTTCAGGATTGTATTCGAAAAACAAATAGTCACCGGTTATATAATCTCGAGGTGGATAATATTGCATACTCTCGCATAAATCTTCTACGTTGTCGATCGATGGTTCTTCGTCTTCGTACCTATAAACAATACCACTTATTATACCGCGCTAATTGTAATCTACTATCTACTCCTTGTCGTTGCTCGGTCATTTACCTGAAACCCATTTCCCTTATTTTGAGCATCTCCTCGTACAATTCTTTTCGAGGACCTTCCTTGCGCATCATTTTAATATAAGAAAACACAGCGGTCAACGCTTCTCGCAGATGGTTGTATCCATGTTCGGTCATCTTCAACGTCACGTCGAACAATAAGTAATTACAGCTGTACTTGAAACTGCTTTCCACCTTAATGTCGAGACACCACATTCTCTTTTTCAAGTAGCTGATCAGGGAACCTTTTCCTTTATGCCCGATAAGTTGCGACACGTATTCAAGCGGTTTACATTTGTACATGTCTTGTATAGTAGGCATCGCCCATGTTAATTTTACCTGTCAAAACGAAAACAGAAACCAAGTCGATATAGCCGAGTTTACTGCGAACCACCGATCAAACAAAAAATAATCAATACCACGCAAGTGTCTTTCGCGACTTTCACTTTATACAGTCTTCGAAAACTCGGTGTGTCGAAGGTATTTGGTCCTTCGTATTTTGTAAAATCATCCGGACATAATCCATTGTTCGGTATTCTCGAAAAACATTGTTTTGTGTAGTCTTCCAACAAGTCCAATGGAAGTTTAGCCTGTGAAAATTCCTAGGATTTCTCGTCTCTTCAAAATAATAGCAAAAATTTGGAAAGTATATTCACTTGTATGACCAGCTTCATTCTGTGAGCACTGTAGTGACGTTCCCTGAATTTGTGCAGTTCCTCGTACAATTTCTCATCATCTATATTATCACGTAACGTTACCATGTTGCCCCACATGAATTTTGTCGCCGGATGACCTGGTTTTGCAAAGCTACAAAACAATTGCTCCCGTTTACATGCTCCGGAAGGTAAGGCCATTTGGAATTCTGTAGAACATGTTTAGCTGTATTCCGTATCCTTTCGAAACCATTATTTCTCTCCGGTTGTCACGTACCGCTGTCTACAGCTTTTCGTTCTCTGTCTATAGCATCCTTCTTCATCAATGGTTCGATAAAGAAATGAGCAAATCGATCGAGGGCAGGCAAAAGATGCTTCTCTTGTATGTCAAAGTAGAATGTTGTTAATTCGCTACCGGTAGAAGCATTACTTGAACCATCTGTTTTTTTGATAAATACATCGAAATCATTTTCCTAGAAAAGTGTATAGAATGTTATAAAAACACTATTGAAGTCAAATTTGTTGTGCAAACCATGCTTAATATTGATACCTTTGGATACTTTGCAGAACCCATAAACACCATGTGCTCCAAAAAATGCGCTAGACCAGGAATTTCTGGAGGATCGCTAAAGCTCCCTACTCCCACAGACAATCCGCAAGCTGCCTATGTAAGAAATATGCATAGCTACACTCTAACAATACTAACAATACACACGTTTACATCGAATAAACAAGAAATTGTATTTATCAAATAAAAATACCAGTTTCTCTTCTCTCTTCACTCGTTTTTTATGATCAAGAGAATCCTTTGTACCAAGTTCATTGTCATCCATATCTTCGTCATCTTCGTCATTTCCTGAACATTCTGAATCATCATCCTCATCGTCCTCGTCATCTTCGTCATCTTCGTCATCCTCTTCTTCCTCTTCTTCCTCTTCTTCACTCTCATTCTGACTGGATATTGCATTCGCTGGCAACAAGGTGAATGGTTACATCTAATATGATAGCAAGCACATTGCTTTCAATTACATTGGTATTAAAAATATAATCGAATAAAATCTGTTAATCGACACAATGCATAAAGCATTCGTTACCTTTTACTTCTCCATTGCAATCCATAGAAGCTGGAGAATGCATATCTGAGATCAGCATAACTGTCAAACCATTTTCCAGTTGAAGTACCCTACAACGAATTTAAAAGAAATAATTATAAAAGCAAAGAAAAGAAACAACAGCTGTTAGATATCAATAATAGTATTTGCATCACCTGTAATCCTTTTTATCATTTATCGATTTAACAGGTACGTCTAAATAGGTAACTTTCACAGGTGGTATCGCGGTGACATCGTTTGGAATATTTTCGTTACTATTTTCAGTCCTCATATTGTCAACAAGAATAGTGCCAGCGTTCTTGAGGTTACGTTCGGCAGAGACAGCCACGTTTTTGGTTGAATCTATAGGGTCCTTGATAGTTTTCATTTTTTTCTCTGTTGGAGCCTGAAGATATCTTTTTGACATTATCATTAAATTTGATAATTGTTCAATGTGGCATCGGAGTACCTTGAAGAAACTGTTATTTTTCCTTGCCGAAATAATAGATCTTTGTAAACGCGTTATCATTTATCATTTACTATGCCTCATCAAATCGTTTTTTACTGCATCATACCAACCTGTCAATGTTTCCTAAAGCGATAGCGCAAACAAGATATAAAAACACATTAACTGATCAATCACCCTCTGTAATTTTTTATCTCACACAGGGTAACCAGATGTAAGGAAAACATGGCCGCGAAAGGAGCAAGCCGTGACGTAGGTAGTAGTAGGTTTGGTATTGGTTTATTTTTGCAAGGTAGATGTCGTTATAATAATTACTTGTTTGTGGGGAAGATGTCGCTATACCATTGTAATTGTGGAGTTGAATGTGGGTCTATATCCTCGTATAACGAGCCTAAGGCGCACAATTTGAGCATTGCATTAGGAGAATATGATAATAAAAGAGCTCATATAACTGTAAAAATACCTGTGAAAATATCTCTGCTCCTTTATATTCACGTATTATAACAACTATTGAGAAAAACTGCAATACGCGAATTAGAGAAACATATTACAACAGAGATCTACTTTTAACGACAACGAATTTTTAATTGTCGTAGATTTATCGTTCACAAGCTTTTGATTAAAACTGCGAGAATTAATAAAATCGTATGAAATGAAATTGTTCGTAATTCCATAAAAGGGTAGGTTGAACTGGTAGAAGTAGATACATCTCTACAGACACTTACATTTACGAAGTTCCGACCTCTGTCGGCGTCACGTCATCAGAAGATAAAAGGTATTTATTTCTTTCTAATTGTTTAAATTTACTTTTAACATTCCACTGTATCAAATGAAATCGATTGAAACTTATTTGGTGAGTGCATAGTTTGTTTATTATACTGAACGATTTATAGAAACATTGAAGTAAAATGTTTGGTTAGGTAATGTTAACGCTTACATATTCTTATATGTATTTCTGTATGATAACTTATTCTCGGTGTTGTAGGATCGAAAAAAATGGCAAGGGAGCCGGACGAGGAATTAAGGAAAGCATTCTCTCAGCTTCAAGAGAAAATGATTGATACTACGCAAAAGTTAAAATTAGCGGATATGCAGATAGAAAAGTTAAAACGTTCAAAACTGTTTGCTGACCTTACGCTCAAAGAGATAACCTCTTATCCAGAAAATACCAAAACCTACGAATCCGTAGGTAGAATGTTTCTTCTAGATGATGTTGAAAATATTAAACGGGGTTTGGATAAGCAAACAAAAACGGCAGATGAGAAAATGGAGACTTTAGTGAACAACAAAATATATTTGCAGCAAAACTTTAAAGAATGTGAGAACAACATTAGAGAAATGATTCATCAAAAACAAAATAAAGATACATCCGGTTAATGGTGTGTTTCTTTGTGCTGTCGTTATTTCAATTATCAATTGTATTCATAACAAGTTGGTTTTATATTATTTGTAATATAATAAGATACGAATAAAATGACTGCATGTAAACGTAGACTTTGAATATTGTTTAATTCGACCGTACAAATAAATATACTTGAACTATATATATATATATATATATATATATATATATACGAGGACTTATCAGATCCTGAATACTTAATAACATTATGTAATGAGCATGATTTTGATATAGTCAAAGCCTATAATGGCCTAATCGAAATGGCAGACCTTGACAACGGTCTAGAAGACATGGAGATTTGTGGCGAAGATAGGCGAACTTCACCTGATGTGCACAGACCAGACGCTGTTGTGGATGATGTCATTGTGATTCCCGCCGAAAGCTATGCTAACAGTCGTTCGAATACGCGGCGTGAGCAAAAGCTGTATTTTGATGCGGATGATCCCTGGGAAGTCCCAGGTTTTGAAAGCGACGGTGATCTGAGAACCGAGACGTCTTACGATTCATCTCAGTGGTTCTATTTCGATCCTTTGCCTCCACAGGTTGTCGCGCCACGAAAGAAGACTATGTGACCCGATAGACGATTTGAACGAAAACGTTTGGTTTCTAATTGTTATTCATTTATTCCAGCAGAATTAATACATACAACAAACGATTTTCCAATAGTTTGATTTACTTTATACTTAATCAGTCACTCTTCTCTTTCACTCTCATTCTTGTTCATACTCTCGTTTGAATTTCTTAGCTAGATAAGACCTAAAGTTACCTTTAAAAACATATTATATGCCAATGCAGTAATTTGGCAAAAATTGATTAACACAAAAAGGAAATTAAAGAATGCTCTAATATTTTCCGGACCCCGGGGTAGAAAAGATCGAACAATTAATACACTTGCTCAAAGACCAGTAAACGTAGTTCCGCGCCATTAATTACACTTAATCGCTTGTAATACTAACATAATGCATGGGGCATGACACACGCTTCTGTTTTTACTTATCGATTACTATATGATATTCGTATATATGTACGTGTGTGCGTGTGTCTGTCTGGCTGTGTTTGTATTTGTGTACGTGTTTATGTATGTACGTATGCGTGTAGCAACATACGGTGCGAATAGAATGTAACGACATTATGTACAAAGATTATGTAAAACCTATTTACTTCGCTATGTGTCTTCTCTCGAGCATTCAGAGCAAATGAATCGTTTCCTGCGTTGTCAAATGTATAGTATGTATAGTCTCTATATAATATATTGATTCATACACCATGGGTATTGTTACATTTAAGTATCAAACGGATTTTTTGGGAGGCTCTGACAGACCTTCATGGTTCGCGCACGATTCGTTGGAATATAAGAAAATTAAAAGAAAATTGGGAGGAATAATGAGATTGATCGACTTTTTCGTTTATGTTATATAAAACCGTGCATTATAGCAATCGGTACGCGGCGTACGAAATTAACTTTTTTCTTTTCTTTCTTTTTTCTTCCGGATACAATTTGCAACGTCGGTCGTAACTAAAATGATTGCCATTACATTCTGTCGTTGGTTCTTGCCATTTTGTACAAGCATGTAATCCCAAAATTAAATCGTCGATGAAACAAACAGAACGTTGCGAATAAATTATGCGAACGACCGTTTAAATTAGCGCATCTTATTATAAACCGCAGCACACTTAAGAATTCCGTGAGTCGTGAAAACAGTGTTCGTCTCTTAAATAAGTTTCTCCTTCCCCTTATTTAAGTAACGCGGTACTTATCGTTAAAGTTGACGATACACAGGTCAGTGAAGAAATATAAATTATGCTCTCGATAGATCCGAAGAAAATAATTTACGCGTGTTCCTGCAAAGACCGTATGTATAAATACAACAACAAAAAAGAAAAGACATGAAACTCTCGATTTTAAACGCCGAATTTACATGTAATAAATACAGGAAACAATGTAATTTAGATGTTACGATATCACGCGTCCACCCGTGTCTTGTGTAATACATGTCGCCTATTACGTTTCCTTTGCAATCGCAGCATCTCTAATGCAAATTCAGCTAGAAATCGTAATTTACGAAAAATAATACAGTGTACACGACGATTTCGTGTCAACGTAAGCAGCGTTCCGTTCCGCGCTACCTCGAGTTATTCGGATTGAGCCACTGTTCGTCCAGCATTCACTCTTCAAGCTGAAACAGAAATTTATTGTGACGATAAGTAATAATAAATAATTGACACTTCACGAACATAAACAACTTGTTGTAACATGTTTCAGGTTTTTCGTGTCGCGTCTACAACAAACCTGTGAATCCTTGCGGTGGTTGACCCGGTACTGAGTATTGTGGTCGGAAATTGCCGAAATTGGCTGGCCCCGCGAAAGTAGCTGGCAACTGACCGCTAGAGAAACCTGCAGGATATTGCTGTGCCAATAGAGCTGCTTGTCCAGATTGGGAACTGCTACCGCCGGGTGCAGTCGCGGCCAAACGGCTCAATATCGATCTCTCAGACATTTGAAGTCTCTGTGCAACAGGTGGAATACGAGCCAGAGTCGCCGGTAAACGACTCACGTCCGACTTCATATCAGACAACAGTTCCTCCAATTGATTTAATACCTGCAGTATGAAATGGTCAGGCACATCGATAAATTCGACCATAACCGACTGACCGATCTATATTATCTGTCGCATATATGTCTATCCACATTCAACTCACCTTGTGCAGCACAGCGTTCGCTGGTTTATTACCGGCAAGACTCTCTTTGCTAAGATGTTGATGGGATTCGGCAAGGCACTCGACTTCTGCAAATCTTGCATTTAGACTCATCGCAGGATGATTAGGATCCTGCGTTAGGTTCAGGTACGCGGCTCTTCTTAACTGTTCCTCTATTACTAATGCTTGCTCCAGTAGCTTGAACCGTCGAGCCAAGAACTTGTTTTTTATTTCTAAAAAGTTTCCCTTGCCTACGTCCATTTTGAACGGTTCGTTGATGATGGCGAACCTGCGAAAGGAAGACGTTAAAAAATAGACGTAACCCGCTAAGACATAGAGACATACACCTTCATTGTAGAAAGTCATTGTAATAATACCTGATGTCATTTTGGATGTCTTGCCAACGGCCGTAGCCATGCGTAACTATACCGGCCAGCAGCCAATAATCGTGCCTTCGATGCCATATCTCGTACTCGCGACCAGGCACCGCAGCCTTCTCTTCGTTTAACCATAACGTGTGCAATTCCGTGAACCCACCGTCAGCGATGTTAAACATGAACTTTCGTTTCGGTTTTAACACCTCCGCATCACAATCCTTCACGTCTTTTTCCTTATTATCCTTGTCCTCGCGCTTTTCAGCCTCTTCTTCGTCGTCTTTAACGATTACCACGTCCTCCTCGGAATCCTGTTTCGGTTTATTGCCCTCGTTACTCTCAGATTTCTCTTCTTTCATCGATGATTTCTCGTCCTTGGTCTCCGTCTTATCTTTCTCTTTGTCCGAAGTTTCCGCCTCCGTGTCTTTTTCCTCCTTCTTCACGTCTTCCTTGTCTTTGTCCTTTTCAGTATTACTCTCTTCATCTTCCTTGGAATCTTTGGATTCGTCCTTGAGATCTTTCGCATCTGGACTCTGCAAAATAATATCATCTGTTTCATTAAAAAAATTCTATACTATACTACTATACAGGGTGTCCCAAAAGTAATTTAACAGCGGGAAATGATGGGTTCCTGAGGTCATTTGAAGCAACTTTTTCCTTAGCGAAAATTCAATTTGCGGCTTTGTTAACGAGTTATGGTCGAAAAATGACTGGCCAACGAGAGCGTTCGACCGTCCGCCGGCCAGGCGTGCGAGCAGAAGTCAGAGAGCGCGAACTGAAATAAGAATCAACAGCGTTTTTCTTAAAATTATTATCGTCGCGTAGTAAAAAAAATTGGGAAAGTTCACACTCTCTGACTTCTGCTCGCGCGCCTGGCCGGCGGACAGTCGAACGCTCTTGATCGAGCGCGTGCTAGTTCGCGCGCTTCGCTCTCATTGGTCAGTCATTTCTCGACCATAACTCGTTAACAAAGCCACAGATTGAATTTTCGCTACGGAAAAAGTTGCTTCAAATGACCTCGGGAACCCCTCATTTCCCGCTGTCAAATTACTTTTGGGACACCCTGTATAGATTATTTATGCGATTACAGGATAATTTATAATTGTTCAACGATCGACATGATACGATACAAGACGACACGACACACGATACGACGCTATACTACCAACCTCCTTATCCTTCTGTTCTTCTTTGACCTCTTTCGATTCAACAGCATCGGAATTTATTTTAGCAGCATCCGCAGCGGTTCCAGGAGCCGTCATAGGGGTAGGAGTTGCGGCAGGACTTGGACTGGGAGCGTTCGAAGTGGCTGGTGTGGCACTGGTGCTGCTGGTCCCGGTCGCTGCTTCACCACCAGGTTCCATTTTGACTGGTTCGACCGGCTTCCGAATCATTTCGGGCATCGAATAGTACCCGTTAATGTGCTCGAACTCTTGAACCTACGAATCAACGGTTTCAGAAAAAGAAAGAATCTAGGCACACTGCATACACTATATAAAGAATAAATCACACCTTTTTTCGGATTAATGACATAACGCCGATTCTCGTTAAGACGTGTTGCCTGCTGAGACCTTCTCTCGGTACGCCGTCCGCGAACGCCTCGGCATTGTCGGCTCCAGGCTCGCAGAGGTGTCGCATGAACAGCGACACATAAGCTTTGAAGTTCTTCTCTGATTTACCTCGCAAGTCTCGCACCAGCCTAAAATGCGACAATATACTTTAACAGTACTTTAAATTAACTGACTGAGAATTGTATTCTGTGCGAGTGACTAACCACTGAGAATTAAACGCATCCTGCGGCGGCATGCCGTAACGCATGATCGCGTTTAGGAATGCCTTCCTCTGTCTGGCGTTGAAGCCCAACACCTAAAGGGGACGACGAGCAGCGTTAGCGTTGTTCGTATTCGCGTTTGCATTTCAGCGCAACTGTTCGATCAGAGGACAGAGTCAGTCAGATTGAATGAAGAAAAACGTACCTCGATGTTTCCATTGACTCTTGCGAGCAACGGCGGCAAAGGTCGATCCTTCTCGTCCCTCCTTTCCAATCTTCGCCTGCTTCGGCGCGACAATAAATCTCCGTCACCCTTCTCGTCGAAGTCGTCGTCTTCTTTGTCGTCGTCGCTTGGCGCGCTAAAGTCGCTGTTATAATCGGACAGATTCTCTTGCCAAGGTTGATCGTCCCTTGTCCCTTGTTCTCCGGTTACCACACCATCGTTGTAGTTGACCTGTTTGCGCACTCGTTTACCTGAAACGTTTAAACGTTTAAATGTTGAACGATGCGCGTGCGCGGACAAACACGCTCTTACCTTTCCCGAGGGTTCTGGCAATGTCTTCTTGTTGCTGTTCGTAATGATGTCTCAGTAATTTGATCCAATAAGCAGGATCAGTGTTCTCGGCTTCCTGTTTGATGATCTCCGTGTCGGCTTCCTCTTCCGTCTCACCTTCCTTGGTCACGTACGATGCGACTTTGAAGGAGCTCAAGTATTCGTTCGCCCAGTTCTCCTTCTGTTCGATACCCTCCTTGCTTCTGTCCAACAGTTCGGCGACAGCCTTGTCATCGTAGTGAATGGCCTCGTCTTCTTTTCCCTCCTCCTCTTTGAACAGTTCCTCCGTGCCGAATCGCAGGATATCGTCCAGTTCTTGTTTGCTGAAATTGGCACCCTTCCCGCCCATTCCGGGTCTAACGACCAAATGCGTCAGCATCATTTTCCGTTTGGCTACCTGGGTAACTCGTTCTTCCACGGAATTACGAGTGACGAATCTGTAGATCATCACCTTGTTCGCTTGACCGATTCTATGGGCACGGCTGAACGCCTGGATATCGTTGTGCGGATTCCAATCGGAATCGTATATGATCACAGTGTCGGCCGTGGCCAAGTTTATACCCAGACCACCCGCGCGAGTAGAGAGCAAGAAAACGAACTGCTGGGCACCCGGAGCATTGAATCTGTCTATAGCCTCTTGTCGCTGGGCGCCCGTGATGTTACCGTCGATTCTCTCGTACTTGTAACCTTCACCTTCGAGATAATCCTCGAGGATGTCCAACATTTTCGTCATCTGCGAAAAGATCAGTACTCTGTGGCCGTCGTCCCTCAGCTTCTTCAACATTTTGCTGAGCAGCACCAGCTTGCCGGCTGCTTTGATCAACGCGGACGTTTCGTAGCTACCGTTCGGCGCGGTCGGTGCTTCTTGAGACGCCGACGGGAACAAGTAAGGATGGTTGCAGCATTTCTTCAAGTCCATCATAATGTTCAACAACGACACCTGTTGCCCTCCTCCCTTCGGATTCAATGCCTCAAAGTTCTTTGTCAGAATGTACTTGTAGTACTTTTTCTGCATCGGTGATAGTTCCACACGAACGATAAACTCTGACTTGCTCGGCATGTTCTTCAGCACGTCGGCTTTCAATCTCCTCAACATGTGAGGGCCGAGCAGCTCGTGCAACTTCTTCACCTGCTCCTCTTTCGAAATGTCCGCGAACTCGTTCTGAAACGCGGCCAGATCGTTGAACTTGTCACGGCACAAAAAGTTCAACAGATGGAACAACTCTTCCAGGTTGTTCTGCAACGGAGTACCGGTCAACAGCAACTTGTACGCAATATTGTACGACGCCAATAGTCTGAAAAACTTGGATTGGTTGGATTTCAATCTGTGCGCCTCGTCTACCACCAACACGGCCCAGTCTATGGATCCTAAGCATGCCGAGTCGATGGAAATCAGTTCGTAACTGGTAAGCAACACGTTGAACTTGATCTGAGACGAACGAATCTTCGACGCTCTACCACCGCGTACGGCGCCCTCTTCGAAGGACAATTCGTTCTCGCGAATCACTATACGGCTGTCTTTATCACCAACGTATGTGACGCAGTAGAAATCAGGCGCCCAAGTTTCAAATTCACGCTCCCAATTGATGATGGTCGATAGAGGAACGGAAACCAAAAACGGTCCTTTGCAGTGGCCTTCCTTGTACAGCGAATACAGAAAAGTAATGGTTTGAATGGTTTTCCCGAGACCCATCTCGTCCGCCAAAATAGTGTCTATACCTTGACCCCATGAGTATCTCAACCAATTCAAACCCTCCAATTGATAAGGATGCAACTGCATTCCCGTCTGATCTAAATACTCTGGCTGACGCTCGTACTTCTTTTTGAGATCGGTGGTAGGCTTCTCGGGCGGTGGAGTGTATCTTTTCGGCGTTCTTTCCTCGTCGTCGATGAGTTCGCGAGTTTTCGATTTTTTACCTTTACCCTTCTTACCCTTGCGAGAGGAACTGCCGTCGCAACAATTCGCTGCCCTGAGATCCAAGTAATACTCAATCGCTTGTTTCAAGCCCGGAATGTCTTCGTGCTCGTCTTCCCAAGTAGCTTGATCGTATCCCAGCTCTCGCCACTTAACTAGATAGGTTGCGCGGCCGTCTCTCGAGAGTCGATGATTAATTACTCGATGCACTACCAGCCACTCTGGTCGGACTCCGTAACGATAGAACCGTTCTTCCAAATTGTACTCGTCTCTGTTCGTAGCGCCGTCCTGTTCTTTCAATCGTTTTACACGAGAATCGCTCTCGTCCAACGGTTCTTCCAGCTTCGGTGGTTCGTCCATGTCGTACTTTCGCGAGTAATTTCGGAACATGAGCGGATGAAAAACGTCCAGCTGTAACTCTGTGATCCAGTCGCAGTGCCAGTACGACATGTCCGCCCATTTCACGAAGAATTCTCGTATTTTCCGCTGCTTAGGAGCCGCCTTACTCGTCGAAGGTTCCTCCGATGGCGTTTCCGAGCATTCTTTCCACCTCCATGTCAAAATTTTGGCGACTTTACCGCATAGATGTGGACAAGAACATCTCGGACATTTCCAGTCACCGTCAGGAATTTCGGAGAGCGGTGGATTTAAACAGTGAGTGTGGTAGGCGCTGGTGCAACTATCGCAGCACAGCAATTCACCGCCGTCTTTGCATATTCTACAAAACTCCATGTGTTCGTCATCATCTTCTGCCGCGCCTGAAACACAAGGTTACGCGTGAAACCTCGATCCACCGAACGATTTGTGTTAATCGTTAAATATTAGATGTTTCGATGTTCAACGTTAGACGTTAGACGTTAGACGTTAGATGTTAGACGTCACGTGGGGAAGGATTCGAGGAGTAGGACTCTCAGGGAGGTACCTGCAATACCTTCTCCTTCGCAATGAGGACAACTCCATTTTCCTTCGGGTGTCTCCTCCAACTCGGGCTCCAAACACACGAGATGGTACGCTCTGGGACACGTATCGCACAATATAATTTCGCCGCCTTGTTGACACACTTCGCAATAGTCCTGATGGTCAGTCTGTAGAAACAAATCGTTACCGTAGTGGAAAATTTTTATATTAATTATATATATACATATACGGAGGGACCGAAAAATAATGTCGATTTTTACATTTCTTCTTTTTTTATGTACTTTGAAGTACACAATGAGCTGATAAATGATAAACGAATATCGACATGCGCAGAAATGACATTACTTGCGGGTCCCCCTAATATATGAACAGAATAATAAAAGCGTTTAATAAAAACAAGTACGACCATACCTGAAGACCCTCTTCCCCATCTGGAAACTTGGACGTGGTTTTCGTTTTTTTCTTTTTCTTTGTTTTGTTTCCAATTTTAGTTTTTGCCTTCCTGCGGACGGGTGGCTCCGCCGGGGGTTCGACACCGCTCTCCTCGGCAGTCCCTTTACTCGTCCCATCCACGGCGGACGGCTCTTCAGCATCGGCCAACATTTGTTCAAACTCCATATCGGAATCTCTGTCGGTGCCAGCTCCACTGCCTTCTGCTTCCTCGTCCTAAACGACGTAACAAACAAATCCAATTGTCAACATTGAACATTTTGAATAGACAGACTTTTGTATCCGACGTAACGCGCCATCTAGTCGCTTTATTTCGTGATTATTTGAAAGATTTCAAAGTTCCGTTACTGAGAGATATGTTAAGAAGATTGGCGAATTTTCTTTACCGAGCTTCCTCGTTTACGCTTTCCAAGTTTGATTTTCAACGTGGGTACTTTGGAAGCTTTCTTTCCCTTCTTAGCCCTCGATCCTCTCGACTTTCGTTTTCTATCACTGTCTTCGTCATCATCCTCTTCATCTTCACCTTCTTGTACCGTGCCACTACGATTCGATCTCGAATTTCTATTATCTTCGTCAACGTTAGCGGACGAGACGTCTGCATCGGGTTGAGTGTGAGGATTTAATTCGGAAAAATCTCGCCATTTCGCGGCTACCAACATCATAAGTTTCGACATCGGTACCTATATCGTAGAACAAAAAAGCGACGATTAAATCACTCGAAAAGTATGTAATCGTAATTACACTTGATCTCGACGCAACAATATTTACTTTTGGATTTTCCTTAGCTAGAAGAGGTCTGACATGTTGTTGGAATAATTTATATGTCGTTAAATTCTGAAAGTCTGCATCTGTGTATTCGATCTGTACATCGGTCAATCCAAAAGTGTTACAGACTTCTTCGATGGTAGGCATGCCTGTGGTAGGCTCCTGGCTCGGGGGGGGCAGGTGTCGTGTGACTAGATGATTTTCTCGACGAAGACTTTCTGCTTTTTCTATTCCCTGCATAATCACTGTCGTCTCCAGCCACATCGCCTGTCTCACCACCTCCCCCAAAGTCGCTCTCCTGTAATTTCAATAAGAAAAACCACAAAATCACTAGTGTACGATATCAACATGATTCTCAAGATTTTAACAATGTTCTAAGTAGAATAATTACATCTCCAGAATCAGATTTTTTCTTTTTCTTTTTCTTCTTTCCCTTCTTATCTTCGCTACGTGCTTTTCGTTTCTTCCCTTTCTTTTTCTTTCTCTCCTCGGGCTCGTAATCATCGTCTTCTTCCTGTATTCAAAATTATTGTTACACGATTGCTTAGCCTGTTAAAATAGGTGTTAAACTTTCACTGACTAATCTCTGAGATTCTTCTGCATCGGATGACCCATCCACTGGTTGGCCAACATTCGAAACTTGAGCCCCAGTTTCATCCAAATCATCTTCTCCTGAAAGTAATATACACGTGAATATAATATATATTGAATATCGGATACTTTGAAGGGTTCGTCAGGTAATTAGTATGTGCAGTTTGAACAGTTGTCTTGAGTTTAATTCTGAACATGCTACCTGCTTAATCAATGTAAGTAAAAATAAAAATAATACAAAAAGTAAAAATGCTAGTATTAACAATGAAAACAAGCCAGTAACTATTGAACTTGTATCCTTTAAAAGCGCTGTACGCCAAACAACGTCATATTAATAATCACCGAATCAATAGCAAGGTTTGCAAGAAACGATTTTTTTTTTATTCATAAATATCGCTCAACCTGATAAAAATGGAATAATTGCAGAAGTTCTCGATGTAGACAATAAAGCATAATCGAGCATCGCTAAAAAGAAATGTCGGTGCCGGAATCAAATTAATTCGAAAATATAAATTATTTTGGACTAATTCGTTAGATCGGTGAATGCTTTGTGCGAATGTGCATCCGCCATTTTCTTTGGAAGGGCTTACACCACATTGGCTATCTATAATTTATGTTCAACAGTATAGCAGAACTTAAAATTAATAAATATTATTTTCCCGTTGCAAGAACGAATTGTAAGAGAGTCGAAGCAGATTTTTTACGATCACGCAAAATCTTTAAAATTATTAAAAAGTTTCAGAATACGGAATCTTCTCTCCCTCTCTCTCTCTCTCCATGCTCGCTTGTGTGCGATGTATATATACACATAAGCATATCTGTTTGTATAAGAGACAGACTAAACGTATGCGCGCGTGTGTTGTGTGTGTATGCTGTGTATGCATGCACGATGTTCGTTTATAGAAGTTATGCCGAATGGTTGAAAAACTAAAGCAATATTTACAAGATAACGTTTAAATTCGATTCTATCAACAGATCTAAATGTATCGACATCGGCTAGAATTTCCGTAAGCATCGATAATAATGATTCGCGAGCAGAACTATCGAAATGGATTGCATTTGTACTAGACACGCGCCGCGCGTTCAAAGGGCGCGTGCCTCCCAATTTTTCACCATACATACACATTGAAAAGAAGAGACTTCTTGACTTCTAGTCAAAATGCAAAGTTACTCGTATGATTCATGGTCTAATGTAAATGTATCTGTTCCAGCATGAGTCGTACAAAACAACACTTCAAAAATGATCCTAAGCATTCGAGAGAATTTGATGAAAATTCCTAGCAAACAATAGGAACGCGATTGCAACGAATATTTGTAGAAATACGTCCTAACGTTGACAATGACGCGAGGTTGCCAGGATACGAAAAATCATGCGATTTCCAACATTTCTTTGCAACTGTTGGATGTAAACAATAACCTATAACTACCGATAATTCTACTCCGGGGATCTATTCTACATATACATACACGAGGTGGAAACGCGTCGCGTTTATCCGAAGATCGGAGATCGAGGATTATTTGACAATTCGAGGATTAGTTTGATCTTTGTTAGAAAGTGTATTGATATTCGGCTTGGTGGAGCGGCATTGAGCAATATTTAGAATATTTGCTTCGACTGGACATGGAAAGTACGATCAGAAAATGGGAAATAGCGGATAAAATAGAATGAGGAACGGGTGATAAATGCGATAGTGAAGACAACTATAAGAAAAACTAGCATAGGAACCGATTGACATGGCAGCCATCGTACAAAAAGCGCGCGTCCTACGAGCTACGAGGACACAACTTTCCGGTAGTATTCATGAGCGAGCGTGGCCGTGCACTTACCCGCGTAGCTCTCGTCCACCTCCTCGTCGGACGCCATGCTCTAAAGCCACGGATTGATGGAAATTGCCGCTTCCGAAAGACCGGCCGACAGTAACGGTTCTCACGTGAAAGAAAGACACCTTGTAAACGAAAACGACATTAAACGAGACTTGAGTTTGTCGACGATGATCACTCGACGCTTTCTTTCTCGCCGTTTCTTTCGATTTTCGGCGTGCAGTCGCGCTTGGTCTATCGCGTACGTGCACCGATGTGCACCTACTGCCGTAACGTTTCTTCTCTCGCGCTATTCGTCGGTTCTCCTCGTTCTTTCCCCCACTATTTTCCGATTTCATTTCCCCTCTCTGCTCGTGCGAGAGAGTAGAGTTCGTTTCTTCTCTTCTCTACGCTTCCCCTCTTTGTCCCTCGTTGTGTTGTGTCCTGTGTCGCGGTGCTCATGCCCAGGTCCATGTCCATGCTCATGTCCATGCCCATACCATGTCCATGTCCATACCCATACCCATACCCATACCCATACCCATACCCATACCCACACACATAACCATACCTATACCCATACCCATATCTATATGTATATCTGTACCCATACCCATACCCATACCCATACCCATACCCATATCCATATCCATACCCATACCCGTACTCATACCCGTGTCCCTGTCTCTCCGTAAAACATGTCTCTATAACTGAATCGCTGAATATACGTGATTGGCTCAACGACGTTGCATTTATTTCTTTTTCCAAGGCCACCTACCCTCCTTTAGTCCACGATTCATTCTCTGCTCTACTGCATTTTCAGAAAAGGCTTTTTTTAAGCTTTCTCTCTTTCTCTCTCTCTGAGAGAGCGTGTGTGTGCTTGCGTGCGTATGTGTAGATGGATACATGTTTCATATTTTCTTGCTTGTTTCCTCTCTTTTCGTTCTTTCATCAATCTCGATGGATTTCCGAGCTATGAAGTTATCCGAGCTCGTATATTAGTCCTATATATATATATTAGTCTTTCTTGATTTCATTCACCCCTTCTTTTTGCGAACTTCTTTCCTTGTCATTTTAAACACGAGCCCCCCTTCAAGTTTGTTTGACTGATAGTTCGAAAATTTGTAACTTTAAGGAAATTACAAATTATTCTTATCGTATTACACTTTTTGGAAAGAACTTAACGCGTAGAAAGTTTGAGAATCCCTGGCATATGGAATTAATTTCGTAGAATTTATTCTAAATAATTATCGACTTATCGTAACGATATTAGAAAAATAAAGATTGCCGAATCTGTCTACCTATAGTATTGTAAAAGCAGCAAGCGCTGATTGTCTCATTTGTAAAAATAATGTAATTTTTATCACGATGAGGATGGTTAATTATTCGTAGAACTCCTCCATTTTAGTTCGATGTAAATCGTAAGACTTGCAACTTGTCGTAGTGTGCGTGTACGAATTTGTAATGCAATTAATAGCTGGCCAGCTATAATATAATCTATGCGCACCCACGTTTCAAGCTCATGTGTAAGCCTTTTCGATAAAGACGAGATAACAGAACTTAATCAATGCGCACAACTTTTTTTCAGAATGCGTCGTTTATTCTTCATTTAAGAAATTACCGTAATATGCATATTATTGATTTTGCGCATTCGACATTCTCGAGTTGCCGATACTATTATAGTATTAATAATGCAATACATTCTCGATGATTAAAAGAAAACTAGAATTATTCGATCAATTTTTGCCGTTCGTTGTTTATATTACATTGAATTGCTTACATGATTGCTATTGGTGATATATGTTTTCGTACCATGCCATTTCTAGTAGAATTTGAACGCATCGCATAAAATTGGTCTTTCCGAAAGTACAACGTTTGAAGGGTACTTTCTACCTACCGAAAATCGTACTAGAAACCTTCCAATTGTTCTCGTTGACAATCGCCTTAGCCGCCGCCGACTACCGATTCTCTCGCTTCGTTGAATTCCATTTTATGCCAGATGCCAATTGCTAGGAACCCTTGAATCCAAGGAGAATTCTCGAATACCGGAATTTTTCAAAAGTATAGGAAATTTTCAAAGAACCTCATAACATCATCGTTTTAATTCTTTATTTATAATTACCAGAAATTATAAATTGTCGAGAATGTATTACATGTCTTGTATAGATATACATATTGTCCTATAACATAAATGAAAATTTATTTATACGTTTTATACGATTTATACGTAACAATCTATTTACAAATATGAGATACACATATTACGATGATGTTGCATACAAAAGGGAAAAATAATCCTATAGTATTCTTACATACATCGACCTTCTTCCTTCGTTCTAAAAGGGAGATATACATACATTACATGTCGCTAATTCTAAAAGATAAACGTATTTGATGTTTACACAAAAGTTATAATATACAGAAAGATGTAAGTGATACATCTTCAGGAATGAACGAAAGCAATAGACTGTCGCGCGGAATGAAATAGAGCCACCGAATGATACCTGGATAAATAATTAATCGAGTCGTTAATTTATTTAGTTATTTACCGCAGAATCTGCAGTGGATAGCATCAACCAAAGACTGCAGTCTCTTTATAATTGCATTTATAATATAATACTTCTCTTAGCAAACTAGATTCAATAAGCATCATTTTTCTCTATGTTCAAAAAATTTTTGATTTTTGATTTCATAGATTTTAATCAACATAATTTTGTACTACGTTCATTTGTTATTACATATCAATGAAATCCAGCGCTTTAATAGTTATTTTGCTATGATGTATATATGTTACACCTCTGTGTGTGTAACTAAATTGAACTATGTTCGATACGTAAAGAAATAGATAATCAATCATCAGAACGTTCCCTCCCTTAGCAAACTGCAATTCCATGATTAGAATTATTCGAATAACTTCTGATGAATATCATCTAGGAAATCTATTGGACAAATCGAAATAGATTTGCAAAGATAAAAAATTATATGCATTATACTTTTTCTCGACCATTACTATTTTAATATTTTAAACTATTACTAAGCGCAATAAGTCCTTTTTTTTTAATAGCTTCAGCCACAGCTCGTTCTAAAAAGTTTTCCTGTTGGTCGTTATCGTCTACTTTGTCCAAATCCCAATCATTGTATTCTTCCACTTCGCTAGAATTGTTCAACCTTATTGAATCCGTAGATGTAGCGGCGATAGAATTTCCAAAATTTCCACCATAGAATCCATTCGACTCAGATACAAGCTCCATGGATCGAGCTAAACCATGACTACGAATTGCCATTAAAACTGCTGTATCTTCCATGTCGTTCCCTCTCATCGTTTGAAATCTGGATTCCTCTAGAGAATAAGAAGAGGGTGCTTCCATAATATAATTCTCCAACACTTTGTTAATAGTATTATCCAGGAACCCCTTGGCCACCTGACACATCTGCCATTGTGTTAATTTTTCTCTGATGTATCTTTCTGCGTCGTCATATTCGGTGTTTTCCGAATCTTGTATCATATCGTCCTTTGTATCTAAATTTTTATTCTGGAAATATATTTCAACTACTCAGAGTATAGCATAAAATAACAAATAAGAGAAGACATTGTCAAAAGCAAATGATATATGCGAGAATTGATATTATTAATTTTATTAATTTTCTTATTAATTATTTTTATTACTCTGCGCAATTACCTCTTCCCAGACAGGCTCGTTGACTTTGATAAATCGTGTACATTGTCGTTTCGGTGGTGTGGGTCTTTCATGATCATCAATGTCAGATTCCTCGATGTCGGTCGCCATTTTTCGAATTTCCTATATAAGAATGCTTCCAACTGAGATTTGTTTTCTCAAGTTATCGAAAATATATTACTTTGATGTTGCAGAAATATTATTGAACACGCGTTAATAGATAATTAAGAAATTCGTCATGAAAATTCGTGGTGTTTTCGGCAACCTTCACCATTTCTCTCAGAGTATTAAACCCCTGTTAAAAATTTGAAAATAGTTGTTAAATTACACTAACATTGAAGATCGTGTTGATTTTTTGTATTTGAACTATCGTCAAATGGAAAAACTGAACAGTAATCGACGCTGATTGTCAGAATACGTACAAAGCGTGTACTGTACATACAATCAAACAGCAAGAATCACTTTTGACAGCTTCAACATGGCTACTTCGCTTTCGGATGTAACACGGAACAGGAAAATGCGTGCATCTTTCAGTAATTTTGTAGGATGTCGATACACGATCCTAAAAAAATAAAAAGAGAAGGACGACGTTCAAAACTGTGCACGAGTCGTACGTATTAAAAATTTCTTTAAATTCAAATATACCTTCCGGACCGATGTCTCGACTGCGGTTGTACTATATTTCAAAATGGCGTAAACATGTGTTCACAGTGTTCAAGAGAACTTTGACGTCCATTCTGTCAAGCGCAGCCGTTTTTCAAGTATTTCAAACGAATTCCTTTCAATATATTCGATCACTAGTTTAATTGGCATGGCAGTCTGTGGCGAATACATTCGCAGTCAATTTCCAACGATAGATGATGATTTGTATCAATATGTGGAAGGTATATATCGAAAAACCTAACCTTTAAAATATACATCTACTTCGTACTCGTCAACCTATATGTATGTTATTTGGTCGTGTAAAGGTATCCTAGACAGTTCGAAAGACGATTTCGAGGATGCCGATGAAGTGTACGAGGCGATCGGAGAAGTGTTACACGAAGTTGCGGAGAAACCAGAGAATGAGGTTAGGTCTGTAAACGTGTTCACATTTGTCACTTTTCTATGTTTACGGCGATTACGATCAAACTGTAAATATTTATGCATTTCCAGCAAAGTTAGTTATTTAAAATTCGATATCGAAAAGAAAACACATAAAACTTTAACAAATAACTTATTTTATTTGAAGTCTGATCTAATTTTTGTTTGACCACGGATTTCAGAAAAATCTGTATTTATATGAACATCTAAAGACCAGTTGTATCATAGAAACATACTAAATGTTTTCTTATCGACGATCAATTGTATTTATTCCTTGATTCTGCTCTATTTTCGTACGTTTTTGGTTCAAGTAATTTTGAATTGATAAATTTTTATATGCAGGCAAATATGTGTGAAACTATTGGAAATGTTGAAGGGTGTTTCGAATGATGAAATTGTTGAAAAAAGAAAGAATGGGGTAAATAAAGTATTAAATGCACCTGTCCACTTGGGTACAATGGCTGCTACTTTAGAAGCTCAGGTGGAACAAATTAAGAGTATATGGGTCACCACTCGAGACGACGCTACAGTGAGTTATTAGTTGTTGATCGTTAAATGAACAATAACAAACATTAAGTTTCTATGTAATCACGTTTGTGTTATTCGTCAGAAAGTAGATGCAAAAAAGTTAGAAAAAGCAGAAGCAAAGTTACAACAAAAACAAGAAAAACGTGTCAACAACGAGTCGGCTGGACGTATTAACAATGTAATTCAAAGTATAGAGTCGGCAAGTGCCAGTCAGATGACTAGTAAAAAGGATAGTCGCATGGAAACCAAAGGTGGTGTAAATAAAACTCAGGACATTAGGATAGAGAATTTCGATGTAGCGTATGGAGACAGAATCTTATTACAAGGAGCCGATTTAACCCTAGCATTTGGTAGACGATATGGTCTTATCGGTAGAAACGGTCTTGGAAAAACAACTTTATTAAGAATGATATCTAGGTATGAAACTCCTGTATCGTAGCTTGATTCATATGGTGGAAAATGCTTCTGCTGTGTCCAATATCGTTGTTTCGTTTTATTCGTAGCAAACAGCTGAGAATACCGTCTCACATACAAGTGTTGCACGTCGAACAAGAAGTTGCCGGCGACGATACGTCCGCGCTGAATTCTGTGTTACAATGTGATCACGAACGAAGTACGTTACTCAGCAAGGAAACAGAATTACAGGCAGCGATAGAAAACGATGGTGGAAAGACGGGGGATGTGTTAGGCGAAGAATTAGCTAGAGTATATGAAGCAATGCAATTGGCTGAAGTAGACAAAGCTCCCGCTCGAGCAAGCGCTATATTATCGGGTCTAGGATTTTCCGTTGAAAGACAATCGTGGCCAACTAAATCTTTTTCTGGTGGCTGGAGGATGAGACTTGCCCTCGCGAGAGCATTGTTCTCTAGACCAGACCTTTTGTTACTCGACGAGCCGACGAACATGCTTGATATCAAAGCGATTCTTTGGTTGGAAAAGTATCTGCAATCATGGCCGACTACGTTATTGGTTGTTTCGCACGACCGAAACTTTTTAGACGCGGTACAATAACTTCTTAAACAAATGCTGCTTTTATTACTACAAGCAGAACACAATCGAATCGAATAGACTACTAAAAAAATAATGTATTTTGCGTTAGGTACCTACCGATATACTATACTTACGCGGACAGAAAATAGAGGCCTATCGGGGCAATTACGAACAATTTTCGAAGACTAAAGGTGAACGTGAGAGAAATCAGCAAAGAGAATACGAAGCTCAACAAGCAAAAAGGGCTCACGTGCAGGAATTTATCGATCGGTTTCGATACAATGCCAATCGTGCTTCTAGCGTACAGAGTAAGATAAAGATGTTGGAGAAACTGTAAGTTGAATGCTATTCAGAATTTCAGAATTTCAGAATCTTCACGTAAACATCGTCTTTCTACTATTATAATAGACCGGAATTGAAGCCAATGGAGAAAGAGGGTGAAGTAACACTTCGATTCCCGGACGTCGAACCGTTAAGTCCTCCGATATTACAACTGAACGAAGTGTCTTTCAGTTATGTAGGAGGAAGTGAAAACGTGATATTCGCCGGCGTAAATCTTACAGCTAGTTTGCAATCTCGTATTTGCATCGTAGGAGAGAATGGCGCAGGTAAAACGACACTTTTGAAAATAATAACAGGTTCTTTAAGTCCGACCAGAGGCACGGTGCACATTCACCGAAACTTAAAATTTGGGTACTTCAGTCAACACCACGTTGACCAACTCGATATGCTAGTTTGTCCGGTCGGATTACTGCAAAATCATTTTCCAGGTATGAATTATTTTCACAAACGAATCAGTTATTGTCAGTTATTGGAAATATTACTTTTTCATTTTATGTCACAGGGAAACCTGTCGAAGAATATAGAAGAATGTTAGGAAGCTTTGGTATTAGTGGTAACTTGGCTTTGCAAATTATCAATTCTCTGTCCGGCGGGCAGAAATCGAGAGTTGCGTTCGCATTAATGTGCGCGGCCATGCCAAATTTCTTGGTTCTCGACGAACCCACAAATCATCTTGATATCGAGTCGATCGAAGCCCTAGGCAAAGCACTTAATACCTGTCAAGTAAAATTTTTTCTTCAATTTACAATACTTTTATTCACTTTTGGAAGTTTTATACTATAATATTATTCGAGATTTGAGTATTCGGATATTCGCTCGAGTACGATTTACATATTTAGCCGAGGCATCCTCTATATATCTTCAGGATCGTTCAAATAATTAATTGTATCCGAATACTCGGATAATTAATAAGGAGTATTAATAAAATTTTGTGTAGCACGTTTTCTTTTTCATGAAATAAACGTGATAATTGTATTGCAACAATTTCAGGCTGGTGTGATACTAGTCTCGCACGACGAAAGATTAATTCGCATGGTATGCACGGAACTCTGGGTATGCGGAGAGGGTTCTGTACGATGCATCGAAGGAGGTTTCGACGAGTACCGTAAGATAATCGAAAGAGAACTCGAGATTTGAATATCGTTTCGAATTTGATCGCTTTGTCATTCTTGTATTGTCCCGAGTCAAGTTACCGATACAAATATGTTTATTGATTTAAATAAATACAAGGGAGGAGGAACGTTCGTTAAAAGATGTTACTTCTTATTCCGGACCAGGGCATACAATTATGTTGTTCATTGATGTAGATATTTATCGACAACCGTGAAAACGTTATACTGCCTATTTAAAAAAAAATATCAATAATAACGATAAAATACTATGACATAGACTGAGTTTGAATTCACAACAAGTAGGATTAGGAAAGTATCACACATTGTTTCACTGCCGGATACAATAACTACATCTAAAAAGTTCTGATATTTAATATTGTACATTAGTAAATAATAAAAGGTCGTTGTTATAAATAAAGGTATATAATATTCTACGTTTTTCTTATAAAAACCGTTAGAGTTTACATTGATAAATATACACGATAAATTAGCGAATTATTATTGCAATTGTTCATTGCTCTCGGAAATGTAGAACTGTCTCGTATAGTTTTCATGTAAATGTACATAATTTTAGACACCATTACGACGTTACATTTTTACGCAGTCTTGTACCACACAATGATATTTATGGAGAAAGAAAAAAAACAACGAAAAGTCTTTTTGTTTCTCTTGTAAAACAAAAGATTCGACGCTAAATTATATAGTAGTAAAGTTATGATTCGTACAATTAACATTTTATTTTTGTTTATTTTTCATCTAATTTCTTCTACTTAATCTTCTATTTCGTTGCAGAAATGTTCCGGATTTTATTAAAACTATTGTGTAAGGTAATAAATAAAACAAATTACTCAAAAATGTTTGATGTGCCGGAAAAGTTGCATTGTAATGTCACCGTTAACCCCCAGATGATGTATTTAATGGTACCATCGTGTTAGACATAGAAGACGTTTGCAGAGGTGGTGCAGGAGCTTGCTGTTTCGCAGCTGTAATTTGCAAACAGTTTTTACTACCTCTTTCTTCGAAATTAATAATATTATTTAATTTCATCAAACAGGCATGCAATTGATATTAAATAGTCGGCATCTAAACTTTGGTTAACTTAAACAATTGATACCACAAGATTTTCATGTTTCAACTTGCAATTTATAGTTTCTAAAACAATGTGAATGAATCGAAGCGGAGAACAAGTGATTTATTTCGATAATGGGCAATTACAGAAAACAAGTACAAATCACTGTTATATTCGTACGAATACGTTCGTGTGTAAAATGTGTGATAAACACCAATATTGCACGCGATTATTTTAAATACTAAAAATTTACAGTGCCCGATGCAAATGTACTCTACGATATCAGAACATACGTACAATGTAAAAACGATAACATTCGTGTACTACTGGCAGAAACAAATGATTAATTAATTATCAAAGCAATGCGATCATGCAAGCGTATTAGCCGCGATGACTCAGTTCGATGCTAAATCATACGAGATTAGGAATGAGTAAACTTTATCTTCTATCTTTAGAGGTGTGCAATTATGCAAAATATTTTCATGCAAAATAAAATATTACAGAAACAATTATGACGTATACCGCTTAATCGTAAAATTCAAGATCGTGGGCAACTGATACTCGATTTTATGATCCTCACCATTTCTACTGCTGTAAACTTTCGGGAATCCTTTGAATGGCTCCGGTAGTGGAAAAGTCGCAATAGTATGAAACATGTCTGCAAATCGTCCTTCCAAGTCCAAGGTACCCATGATTTGGCCATTTCGCATAGAAGAATTTCTTGTGGGAGGTGTTGGTGGCGGCGGTGGTGGTGGAGCGAGCCTTTGGTGAACGACGGGTCGATATGGAAGGGGGGGTGGGGGTGGCGGTATACAAGGAGCACTGACAGTTACTCTAGACGGTGGTGGAGGTGCAACCCTTGTTGCTGCACTGGTCGAAGTATTTGCTCTGGAAGTAGGAGGAGAAGGTGGTTTTGCCACCGGAGGTCTGAGTACTCGATTCGTTGGCCTCGTTTGACTCTCGTTTAAACAGTCCTGCGACTGATGCAGAGATGGCGGAGTTGGGGTCAGCACTGAAGGTGATCTAAGCAACCGCATACTTTGTGCTCTCGACACGCTTGCTCCTGTAGTCAAGTTCAACTTTTTTGGAGGCGGCGATGGCTTGTGCACTACACTAGATGGCGTTGAAGGTGGTTTGGGTGCAAGAATCGGTTTCCCATACCCTTTTGGTAATTCCGCATTGGTATTTGCAGAGTCTGTAACACTCTGTCCCTGGCTTAAAGTAGACTTCTAAAATGCAAGTCGATAATGCTTCAAAGTATACTTCTAAATGCTAAATGATATACATTCTTGTACTCGTACCTGACCAAATACTTGCGGCTTCTGTGTAGCTGGTGGCGGGACTGGAGGGGGGCCTCGTTTGATGCTGGGTGTCGCTGATTGAGCAAAACTCATATTATTGACATTATTACTCTCCTTTTCGCCCGAGGTTGGTCTAAGTCCTGTGGGCTTTAATTTTGGCATGCCACTAGAGAATAATCCGCCTAATCCTGTAGGTCCTCCGTTGTTCGAATTACCAATACTACCAACCGCTGTGTTTGAATTATTTGATTCTCTGTTGTTCATGTTTCTTAGTTCACTTTTTACTTTACCTAACAAGGAAAAGTAACTGAAGTAAATTGAAGTGTTTGGACTAACGCTACATGTCCAAGATATGTGAAAGTAACGTACCGATTGCAGGACCACTTTTATCTACAGTTACTGTTTTCTTGAGAGTTTTCCCGGCTCTAATCGATTGAAGTAGCAAACCTCTGTCTTGATCTGCAGGGCCAGAGCTAGATGCATTAAATGCAAGAGGCGGCAGCGGTGGTGGTGGTGCAGGCATTTTTTGAACGATTAGAATATTTGGTATTCCTGGTAAAACGCAGAAATCGATTAATTAATACGAGACAACATGACACGGTTCTCGTAGGTACGACTTATTTAGATCGTAGGTGGTAAACGACATAATGGCTGAAGTACATTTTAACAGATAAGATTAGACCTGCTGAGAAATCGGTAAAATTAGGTTAGCACAGAAATCATTTCTATATGTTGAATCGAATGTTCTTTGTCCGTGTCAAAATATCTTTTTATCGAGGAAACGTACTTTCAAAGAGAACAAAACACGAAATGCATAAATCGTTTACCTAAAATTGACAGTTGGATCTTGTTTCCTTAGCGGTATGATCTTTGAAACTACCGCACTTTGTGTCCGTCTTTGGTTCAGTGTATGCGTAAACGAATGGAATCCACGACATTCCAAAATTTTCCAGAATTCGAACACATTCAAATATGCTGATCCTTTGCACAAATGCAATGCAATGTAGACCCGATTTATGAGCAATTCATCGAATTTATACACATTCCAATAATTATGGTCCGTTTGTATTTATAGCATCATTCGGTTGAATTCAAGTCGATCGAACGTGCATACGTCCAGTGCACCTTAATATACACCTGCACACCTGAACACCACACCTGAACCTGAGCTGAGAGACAAAGTGTAGACTCCTTCGTGTAAGAGTTATATTACATATATAGATTATACGACGAAATAAGAACAGTGTATTTCCCTTGTAACCATTTTTCAATTGGTCGTAGTTGCCTATATAGCCTCGCTTTCCGTTAATGACACACACATCCGCCTTGAAATCATCTACACTTTAAAGTCTAAAATTATAGAATTTTTAGGAATATATTTCGTCTTTATTTTCTTTAGGCTGCGAAATAAAATAACTATCTATCTCATCTAATTGTTTATATATTTTTTATTCCATCTTCGACGATAACAAGAAACACAATAGTTTGTTTTCTTGATCTGTTAATTAAAAAATAGACAAATAATTTTGTTGGTCCTTAAGAAAACTGTTTTGAAGTACGTGAAATGTTTGTACTATGCGAGAAATAGAAAACAATACTTGTTATACTATAATGTATATATATCTTTCTGTTTATTTGACAAACAAACTCATTGAATAAATGTCACTACGAACATTAACGCCCGCCCAATGATATGCTCGCATTAGTAGTATAAACCTTTTACCAAAGTAATTTTCTTATATTTTCGTTTATTAAAAATTAAAATCGTTAATCGATCTCATAAAAATACAAAATAATCATATATCTCTGGTCTGGTTATTTTTTTTGCATGAAATTATCTAAAAACTATATTCGAAAAGATTAATTGAATGTAACATGTTATTGTCTCTAAATAGGTGCTGTCCAAATTCTATTACAATAAGGTGAGAAATTGAACCATATCTATGAGTCATAATATCAAAAACGGTTTATAAGTGTAAAATTCTTTTTGTGCAAAAATTTTTACATTAATATACATAATATACATATTTACAGTTATTATTTCAATACAAAAATAGATTCTATGCACTATGAATTATGATAATCCCTGTAAAAACTTTCTGCTCTCTCTTCATTTCATTCGGTTGCAGAAAATAATTGCAATAATCTTTGTAAATCGTCGTAAACAATTCAACGTTACATTTATTAATAAATTTAATCTATCCTTGATGTTGGCTACACAACAACCAATCAACCAACTAACCAATCAATCAATCAATTGATCGATCGATCGAAAGACCAACCAATCAACCAACCAACCAACCAACCAT
>CM052084.1:12605492-12615618 GCA_028453745.1 Agapostemon virescens
CAACCAACCAACCAACCAACCAACCAACCAACCAACCAACCAACCAACCAATCAACCAACCAACCAACCAACCAACCAACCAACCAACCAATCAACCAACTATCATTCAATTAACATATTCATCTAAAATCTCAAAAGCAGTGGAATCTTCACACTGCACGAATGATTCTATTTTATTCGTTCGTTACATGATTCGTTGGTTGAGCCTTAATGTCTTCCATTGGTTCTGAAATAACTATATCGGACTGCTCAGTATCTTTATGAAGGGCAATAATGATTTTCTCTTCGGTAGAAGATTGACTGTCGGACGAGCCTTCTTGTGTCGATGTAGCTGCTTCCTGCAATACATGAACATTGAAATGAATTTTATTAGTTTTTAGTACCTGTAATTTTTTTCCACAAAGAGCAGTGGCATACGAATCTTGTTAGATTTGGAATTTTCCTTACCGTACTTCGAATTTTCGTGTGCGTTTTTATGTGTTTCGTCAAATGGTCAGATCGCATGAACTTTTTAGTGCATTCAGGACACTGGAACCTCTTCTCTCCAGTATGAGTTCTACGATGCCTTTGAAGCTCATCTGATCTAGTGAATTTCTTACCACAAAATATCCAACTACAAACGAATGGTCGTTCACCGGTGTGCCACCTCAAATGCGCCCGCAAGTGACTAGTCTTTCCATATACCTTGTTGCATCCAGCTATATGACAGACATGTTGTCGTTTTCTAGTCATATCTCTGTTTCTGTGAAATCACATTGAATTTCTTGAAATTCACTGGCAATTCCGGAATAACGAGATAAATGATGCGATTCACCTGTCACCATCACCACAATTCGGGCACGTGCAAGCGACTCTCCTTCTGTGTTGCTTGCTGGAATCGCTTTCCAGGTTCGTGGATGCTGCGCTCGTTACTTGATGCTGATGCGAAGTAGGTGCAGGTGTCGTTAACGCGTTGTTTGATTGAAGAGTTTGAAGGATTTGCCATTTCGTTGGATCGTTCGAGTCTAACTGCACTGTCGGAGCAGCGACGATAGGTGCGGTTGCTGTCGCGGGCAAAGTTTGTACGGTTGCAGGTTGAAGCGCGCTCGCAGGTATAACTTGTACATTACCCAGCCCTGGGATATTTTGCACGGGTATCGACTGAAGGAAACCATTGGTCGCGTTCATACCAGCAGCAGGTTGAAGTTGCATTATACTTCCACCGCCAACGCCTCTCATCATATTGCTTTGTTGGGCAGTCAAATTTGCCAATGCAGAGGCAGGGATTAAAGTTAACTGCTGAGCTTGCGTTCCTACGATATACGAGTACACAATATATTGGTATGCTGTAGATTGTAGGTTGCGAATGAAACGTACAGAAGCATAGAAATAATTGAAATATGCTTTCGAAACCTATTTCGAGGTGGAAAATATAGTATTACGGTTGATATATAACATGCCTGTAATCGTAATAGGTTGGACAGTAGGCTGTGCTGATTGCGCAGCAGGAATATGTATAACTTGACCACTAGCTAATTGTCTGGCATCGATACTGGTTACTTTGATATCACCTTCGATCGATTCTGGTGGTCTTGTCAGAGCCGACAACGTTTGCACATCAATTTTTTGACCATCTTTTGTCGTAATTACATTACCGCCTGCCGCAACTGGCCTTCCTAACGCACCAATTCCCAGTACCTGTACACACAGTTTTTAAAGTACGAATGTTTAAATTTAAATTTGTATTTTACACAATCATTCCTTCAGTTGCACGATGATTGTCTATTCTTTTACCTGAACATTGCTCGGAGTTGTTACAGTTGTACTCCATGTAGCAACGGTAGAGGAGGGTGCTGACGATTGTTGTTGCGCTTGCTGCACTTGCTGCTGTTGCTGCTGTTGCTGTATCACTTGTTGGACGACCTGTTGCACTTGCTGTTGCTGTTGCTGTTGCTGCTGTACCTGAGCTTGCGCAGCTTGTTGCTGCTGTTGCTGTTGTACAGATTGCAACACTTGCGGTTGAGTTTGTTGCTGCACCACTTGCTGTTGAGCTTGTTGTTGAGCAACTTGTTGTGCCACTTGACTTACCTGTTGGCTCTGTATAACCGAAAATTCATTTAACCCATTTTAGAAACACTAAATGTATTCTCTGTAAAATACATTTTCTTTTCTGGTTACCTGCAAACTTTGAAGTTGCGGCAAATTGGCAATTTGAACTTGCTGAATTTGTCCATTCGGTGTGATTATTTGCGCCACTTGCGGTATTTGCTGTAAGTCAATTTCAAATCATACACAATGTATACAACTATGAGAGGAATATGCTTCCTGTTAATGGCATTGTACCTGAGTGATTTGTGGTATCATTTGTGTTGTAGGCACATTAAAAACGCTGGACAACGCTTGAACAGGAAAATGAACCGTTTGATATACTGTTTGTCCATTACTAGCAGTGACTGGTACCTGTACGGGCACAGTCTGTTGAACGTGTTGCATAGGAAACTGAAGAGGTCGAACTTGCACGCTTTGCCCTGCAATTCAAATCGTATTATTCTATTGGTAAAGTTTTCACTCATTCGTCGGTAAATAATACATACCTGTTGGTAACTGCACTGTCTGTCCAGTGATGTTTTGTATGATGGAAGTAGGAAATACGTTGGGTGCTCTTATCAAACTAACGGGTTGAGGAGTAATAATAGTCTGACCATTGGCTAGTTGCACTTGTTGACTGGCGAGTTGAACTTGTTGGCCGTTTGCTGTTGTGAATTGCATGGTCGGCTGAGTTTGATGATGTCCTCCCGTCGCGGACATGGCAGAAGATGGTATGAATAGCGCTTCTTGACCATCTATATTGACGGTTTGCATCTGTGGAATTACACTGTAGCTAAGTTGCTGTTGCGGTTGCTGCTGTTGAGGCTGCTGTTGTGCCTGCTGCTGCTGCTGCTGCTGCGTCTGTTGCTGTTGCTGTTGCAATGCCGCTTGAGCTTGTGTACCGATCAACTGAGCACCCTGAGATTGTTATTACATCAAAAATTACTTGCCAAGGAATTCTTTACCCATTAACAAACACTTACGTTATACTTACTTGCAAAAACTGTTGGGGCAACGATTGCACTGAAATGGTTTGTGCTCTTTGCGGGTCGTGCTGAGGCTGCTGAGCTTGTAAAGGCACAAAATTTTGCAGCTGCTGCAACGTGATGACTTGTGGTTGCTGCTGCTGCGCTTGTTGCTGAACATCTTGTTGTTGTTGCAATTGTTGCAGAACATTCGCACTTAAGAAACGAATCTGTGGTTGGGCAGTTTGCTGTTCCATTTGCTGTTGTTGCTGTTGCTCGGCGTCGTCTTGCTGTTGTACCTGCAGGGGATCGTGGTCTTCGATCTCCTCCTGTTGATCAATATGTACTGTTTGTTAGTTTACTAGCAATTCGCTTTTTTCTTTTTTTATTTTTTCGAAAAATCTCTATTACCTGAGAAATGTTCCTCCCATCCACGCTACGTTTCATGTTGAACGTATCCGTCGTGTATTTTTCTCGACGAACACAACGATCCCGACGTCAACGCTACTTTTACATAAAACAGTTTTCTGCTAGGAATTCATCCTTCGGTAAATGAAATCGGGCCATTTACTTGGTCCGTGGTACATGAAAACGCTCGCTCCACGAGCGTTTGATCTGAAAATTCATTTTTTTCTTAGAAATACTTTGCGATGCGTGACTGTAGCGATCGTTTATTGAAAGAGCATATATCAGGAGGGACCGTTATCACCGTTTCTCGGATCGAGGAAGAACGCATCTCACGCGATCCCTAAACCTGGAGAGAAGGCGTCGAAAGTAAAACAAAGAAGAGTAGGAAGAGAAAGAAGAAGAAGACGCGGCTGGCAGGCCATCAATGCAAAAGTCAATGTAAACGTCAACGTTAACATCAACGTCAACGTCAACGTCAACGTCAACGTCAACGGTAACATCAACATCAACATGAATGTTAACATTAACGGCAACGGAACCTACGACTAAATGGAGCGTAATCTTAAAGAGCTTCACCGACCGAAATTATATTGACACGTGCAAAGACCACACTCCGAAGACAAAGAAGGCCAGAGAGCACTCCTCGAGAACCCGATCGAGGACCGCCTCTCTACGCCCCTGTTCCTGCCGCCCCACCCGCCTCTCGAAATATCGCACGCTGTGGCAAGGACGCGCATACCCACCGACACGAACCCAACTCACCGGCACACCGACACAAAGATACAGAGGCAGAGGCACCAGAGGCTAGGAGGCGCGCGACGTGCGCGACGCGTGTCGTCACACCCGCCCACTCGGTCGCGCTGGTCGGCTCGCAGTACGCACACACTCTTACATACCTGCGATAACGGGGAAGCCAGCCTCACGATGCAGCCTCCACCCACTTTGCGCATGGGACTCCACCTAACTCGCGAACTGGCACGTGCTTCTCCGCGGAAACGTCCACACTGCCTCCCGCCACTGCCTTCTACCCTTCGGTCGACCAAATATCTCGAAACTCGTCACCCCTGCCTGCTACACGTTTGATCCGATCGCTCGGCACAGTCTTGAGGCGGCCATATTACGAAGCACAGCAAACAAACAACTCGATCCCTTTTATCGCGTCTCGTCAAGATTCACCATAACAGAGTGTACCGCATAAAGGAACCATATCACGAAACGCACAAGGTTTGTTTCACGCCGCTTATTACTAAGCGCGTGTCTCGCGGATGTACTCGAGTAGCACGCATACAAAGGTGAGCGTCCTATATACACCAAGTAGACGCGCGAGCGCACTACGTCGCTCCGAATGCCCAAATGATCAACCAATTGGTTGGTGATTAACAGTTTTTCTTTTACGCTCGCTGTTTTCCATTTTCTCGGCGTCGTTATCGCGCAGAAAGAGTCTGAACGGCGATTCGTATAACTATTCTGTCGAAACAATTTTCCAGCGAACGAGTCGAGTCGACGCTGCGTTCAAAATTGCCGCCAAAAACACCGTAGATGCGGTCGAGCTGTGATATCTTCGTTTTGGTGTGGCAAAGTTTGCTTCTATGCAACGAATCAAGGACTCGTCTCGGTATACCGCGAGTCGCTGCTTATCTTAGGACACCCGAGGCGTGCGCGATCCGATTTCCAACGTGATTCAACACGTGCACGTATATATTCGTCCGCGACAACGTGTGTTAGTCGGCCGTCCCTCGCGAAAACAGGGCTACGAATACCGCTATGAGATGACTACTTTCGCCGTGGGGCGGTACACGAGGTGGCAACGTCGCTGTCCACGAGACCAACGAACGAGCGTCCTGATTGGTCGCGCTTGGATCGCGATTGCCGGCAACGAGCGGAGGTTCGTTAGACAGGGGCGTACGCGGCAGCCGTCGGACGCCCACCCCGTCGAAGAGGGATAAACGATGCACACCTCCTACTTTCTCTGGCCTTCCTTCCCCTCTTTTTAGCGGGAGCTGGCGTTTTCCCTCTTCCCCTTGCCCCTTTCTCTTCGTCATCATTCTCCTTTCAGCCCCTGAAAACCCCGACCAAGCTGTACCAGGGATCCGTTGCACGCCGCACGTTGCAGCATCGTTATTAGTTATTAGACATGTGCTGATCTTTTCTCTCGCTCTTACTCTCGTCTTTGGTTGTTGTAAAATTTACCTTGGCTATGATGGTTTCAAAAGTGTGTTGGGGACCGCGACGATTGAATTGCAGAAGGGAGGAGCTCTGTACACCCTCTTATGCCGCCGCCCTTTTCTTAATTGCTTCGTCAACGTCTCTCTCTCTCTCTCTCTCTCTCTCTCTCTCTCTCTCTCTTTCTCTCTTTCTCTCCCGTGCGTGTATGTGTTGCATGCGTGCGCGCGCTAGTTTGGTATAAACAACTTTTAAAACTTATTCTCTTTTGACGGATCGATGATACATCTTAAAACTGTACGTATTCCGTAAAAGTTTGTAACATAAGCATCTACTTATAGGTATATTTACATCTTGTACCTGTACACGGATTCGTGTTACGGAAAACGTTTGGGTTTGAGGTTATACAACATCGATAAAACATGATTTTGTATCATTAATTACGTAAATCTTCCACAATTGACCAAAATATTAAGCAAAGTTGTTTATAATCTGCGAAATATGAGCAATTTAACGTGTGTTGTGTGTATTCCATGGTTAATAGTTCAAAAGGCAGGAGAGGAAAAATATATTCAATCTAACGATAGTTTAACACGAGTTTTATTAAGTCAATGGTAGTGACTAATGATAGCGAAATAAATTAATCTCTAATGCAGGTGTACGTGTGTCATGGTCCTGCAACGTCGGAGGCAATAAATTAAATAGAGTTATCTAAATAACATGTATATAGATTGTCTAATGTACGTCAGGTTATTCAACATACATTAACAATTAACATAATTTATAAATAAATCATCTCATTGAATACTAATATGATTAAGATATGGCATAAATTTACCCGCAGCGCAGAACAATTTCGTGCGTTGTACCGAGACAAAATTATTGGTGGTACATATTGTTCTCGTCACAGGACTGCGCCGTGTACCATTTCTATAATTGCGAAATAGGTTGAATGATTATGATCGTTAAAATGTTTACAACCCATGTTGTGTCGCAAGTGTTTCCATAACTTACATATGAAAGTTTACAATGCGAGATCAAATGTGTAATTTCAGATATTATAGATTGTAACAACTGGTGTGTAACTAATATAACGGTGTAGTTAATCATCGATACATGTAAGTACCTCGATCGTGCTGCATTTTTGCAGGATACGTATATACAGACACGGCACAGCTATAACGTAGTGAAATCAAGACACTGTACACAAGATATTTACAATTAACATCAAAACTCTTATGACCTCGCCATTTTCATTGTCAAAATCTAAACGGAAACCTCTAGCTTTGGTTTGAGCTTGGAGGCTGATTGCGATTAGACGTTGCTGTAGAAAGTACGAAATACCAAGTGATTCTGGAATATTTGTACTAAACTGGGTTATACTTGTACCGTTTAAGGGTGAATTAAGATTATCTATGATAAACAGTTCATCGCGCGGTGGTCTCTCTCTTTCGATCTATTAATAGCACCGTGAGCATTTGTTTCTTTCGATATGTTGCCGCATACTTGACTTCTTCACAGACCACCACCGGATCTTTCCACGCTAATTTGTTTCTTCAATATTTCTTGTTCATGTTGCGCCTCCTCCATTTCCGCCATTCTCGCGAAACGTGAGTACGCTACGTGTCCAGATTTGATGGCCGACATCATCTATGGAAACGAGATAACAGAACAGGATAAATATAGGTACGAGTCGTTTCAATTTTATCGTATTAATCGTACAAAAAGAAACAAACGGTTGCAAAAAAGTATCAAACAAGTTTCGCTGCAATTTGGCACAAGAGCAGCACGATATTAAAACAACTTACAAGTAAAAAAATACAAGCAGCACAGTGTAAGTGTAATACACCGCAATACAAGACGAAAGACACTACGTTGGACAACGTACTACGTTCCTTCGTCACTAAGGTTACAAAAGTAAGTTCTTATTGTATCGTAGTATGAATGCAAAAGGGATGCGATGCTGTTCGTGCAAGTGAAAGACGAAAGATGAAAGTAGAGTTTGATAGAAATTTGTTACTAAAATCACGGATGTTGGTTTACACGTTATTATATAGTATAAAACAGAGAATATTATGTGTGAGTTTCGATATCCAACAGGTCTTGCGATTCTACTCTTTGTATCGTACGAAAGAGAAGATCGTAGTATTATGCAACAAAAGAAATGTATGAAAGCAGCAGAACTGTACTGAAAATCTGCGTGCGAGCTTTCACAGACCTGAAGGTACTCGTCCAATTCGACTTGACCATTCATATTAGTGTCGATTTCGCGTAGAATTTCATGAAGCTCTTCACCAGGTACTTCCTTGTCACCGAATAGCTGCGAATGGTAAAACGATAACAATTAAATGGACGTTCTATCTATTTACCTGCAGGTAGTCTTGTAGTTCCATTTGCCCATTGTAATTGAGATCAATTTCATTGAGCAAAGTGTGCATCTCATCTTCCGTTAGCTTAATGTCAAGTACCTGAACATTGACAATTACATGATATGCAACAAACCGGGAGAAGAAAAAGAAAAGAAAGGTATAGACAGACAGATAGATAGATAGATAGATAGAGAAAAGAACCGTTTATACGTACCTTCAGTCCTCGCCTGATGTCATTGATAGATACGTATCCCTTGTTGTCTTTGTCGATGATTCCGAAACGTTTGATATACAATTGTATCTCTTCTTTCGTCAGGTTAATAGGTATCTTGTCACGAGAAGCACGATTCACCATCGAACCCATTTCGTTGGCAAGGAAATCGCCAGCCATTTTTTGCTGTTTCTTCTTCTCTTCGTCCGACCAATGCAATTCTTCAGCCATAATATCTATGATACCCGGGAGGGCTTCCTGTGCCGCTTGAACGTTAAGAAAGGCTAATCTCAATCTTCGCGCAATCATGTCTATCGCTGTTCTAGCGTATTCACGAACTCCGTATCGAATCTAAAAATTAATTGATCCATTAATCGATCGCAATTTATTGGATCGAATAAAATTATTCGAAATTAAAGCTTAGCGTTGTTGCTTGGATCCGCAAGTACTCGGATACCCAGCTATCGGAACTCCCCTTGTTTTCTTAATGGAAGATGAAACGACGCCCTTACCTCGGCATCGATATACGGAAATTCGGGATGAATCTTTTTGCCAATGATAGGCCATCGTTTGCCAGTGAGAGAAGCCATCTTCGCCACGGCGAACGCTCGGTCCCCATAACTTTTGGCCAAGTGTTGAGCAACTTCGCATTCCAATCCGAAATCTTGTACCAATCTGATGTACATGGTTGGTCCCCAACCATGAGCACCCTCCAGAAGAAGATCTCTGGTCTGACAAGATCTTTCCGGTTTCAAGTCGCAAGCTGAACAAGTTGTATAGAGAATGATAAATGGTAAGTAGTAAATGGTAAATAGTAGTCCGTAATAAGGGATTTTCAACGATTAGCTCTTGACCAACGCGACGGTACAAGTCGGTTCAATTTCGCTTTTGATTTTGATTTGTTGATTCCTTGTTATACGTGTAATACATGCAACTAAAATATGGTTGGAGATGCAAATGCGCATTAAAAGAAGTACCTTTGATGGCTGCGTCGATCGTTTCTTCAGCCATTGCTCTGTAAGTTGTCCATTTGCCTCCAGCTATCGTGATCAGTTTGCTGGGACTGACATGCACGATATGGTTTCGAGCTAACGATTGAGTGTTCGGCTTGTTCGGGTCGGAAACGAGCGGCCTGATGCCGCTCCACGCGGACAGCACGTCTCCTCGACGGACTTCAACGTCCGGGTTTAAGTAATTCTTAACCTCGTGTAGGATGAACATGATCTCGTCCTCGGTCGGTCGGGGATTATGCGTAATGTCGCAGGGCAAGTCGGTGGTTCCTGCGATCGTTTGCTTCTGCCAGGGTAGGAAGAAGATGACTCGACCATCGCTGGTCGCTGGATCCAGCAAACCCATCTGGTCGGGACTACGTGGAATTCGTTCTTCGTTAATCAGAATTCGAAAGTTCGACGAAGCGCGTTGAACTGATTCACCTGTAGTAACCGGGAAGGACGATGTGAACACCGGACGACGGAGCGCAAATAGTCTTAACGCTCTGGTCGTCCATTTTTCTAATGTAATCGGTGAACGGTCCAGTTGCGTTTATTATCGCTTTCGCCCTCACGTCCCACTCCTCTCCGGTAAGTTCGTCTCTGACGCGAGCACCGGTCAGTACTCGATTGCCATCCTTCAACAAGAATAGGGTTTCATAGAGATAGAAACGATAGTCTACCGAATTTATTTATAGGAGTAGGAGCAAGCTCTGATCAACGAGTCATCGAAAGTACCTTATCGATGCCTTTCGTGAGATTAACGACCGAAACGTGATTCACCACGGTTGCACCGCGTCGCGATGCAGTCAAAGCAACCGCCAAGTTCATTCTGGCATCGTCCTGCTGACCTAAATCCATCGAAATAATATTACCAGAGGTTAAAACGTACGAGCCGCTCTCGTCAACGCATACACGACTATTAAAGAAAATAAAATTAAAATAAAATAAAAT
>CM052084.1:12615628-12653512 GCA_028453745.1 Agapostemon virescens
TAAAATAAAATAAAATAAAATAAAATAAAATAAAATAAAATAAAATAAAATAAAAGAAAATAAAAGAAAAGAAACAGATGCGACGTACCATCGTAGTAGACGATAGCTCCTGTAAGCTTATCGCCTTTCAACATCGGAAACAACTCCAACGCGTTGGACTTGCTGAGGAAGTACGACGATTTGACCGTTTTCGATCCAGCGACGATATCGTACATTTTTATACCGAACCAGTAATAAGGAATTTGCCACCACCTGTTCGAACAGAGGCGGATAACAGAGCGGACATCGCGGACATTGTGGATATCGCGACTTTTACGCGCAACGTTCAACGTACGTGTAAACCGGTAACATGATGGGCAAAGGGTGAGCCAGATGAGGCGCGTTATTCAGCATCGAGGCCCGCTCCTGCAGCGCTTCTCTAACCATTTTATACTGCTCGGTGTCCAACTGCATGATGGCCTTTTGCAGGTAGCGTACTCCCCCGTGAATAAGTTTCGTACTTCTAGAAGATGTGCCGGACGCAAAATCATCCCCTTCTATCAGAGCCGTCTTCAGACCTGCCAGCAAACCACCCGTATAAAACTAACGCTGGAAAAGCGGCTTATTATTCTTCTACAGATACCGATACTAAACTAATGGCGAACGACGTTGGATGGATGGCAAGGATTCGAATCGACAAGGATGAAGAAAACGGAAAGGAGGTGGCTAAATACCTCGTGTACAGGCATCCAAAGCGCATCCTGCGCCAGTTGCTCCTCCACCGACGATGAGAACATCGTATTCCCCATGAGTTTTCAGGGTCTTGACTTGCTCCTCGCGGGTTGGCAGAGGTCTTTTCATTGGCTTGGTTTTCAATTGTTCCGTGTATACCTGTGCAAACAGAGCAGGGTTATACGCGTACGCATACGCATACGCATACGTATTATACACCTATATACACTTCGGTTGAGTTATTTTTAATCTACCCGAACCGGGGTGACTATTTTAACATCTGCGAGCGAGCACGATATTACCTACATAGCGAGCCGATGGTTCGTCACGGCATGCAACGCGTTAACGGGACACGAATCGGTAATGCGCGATTCGATGGAGAGACGCGCTCGTTTGTTTGTCGGGGCGTAGGAATTCGAATCGGAACGATTGTCGGTGTTCGACGTTTGAAAGACCATCATCGCCGACACGCAACGCTATTATCGTAGGCGGCACACCAATCTCGTATCTCCGACTCGCCGCGTCGGCCTTGGTCGAACAAATTTTAGTCGGCTAACTAATCGGATAAATTGCGTGTTCGCGGTTGGGCGAGGTAAACTGATTTCTTAAACTCGATTACGCTTGTTCGACTCGCGTGTTCTAGCGTGATAACAAAATTACTTGATTGGTTTTCTTTTTCTCTGTCTGTGACCGGAAAACTCCGCGCAAACCTATGGTTTTCGAATCACCGACTTGCATTCTCTTCGAAATAGTCTGTCCTGGCACAGACTTTGTCTAACGGCAACGAAATTTTCGGCAGGCTCGCAACGCACCGTGACAAGCAGCCTCGAATAGTTTTTAATCTCGACAAACTAACCGCTCGCATCTGGATTTCAGAAGAAACGACAGAATAATTCCATGGGAATGTCATTGTCTGCGGGGTTTCGTCGATCCCCGTCTCGATACGTTCGATACGTTCGATACTTACGACATTGTCGGATTTCAGCATGTAGGAAGTGAGAGCACCGGCACCTACGGCACTCGTCACCCCCACCAGCAGCTTGAACGATGCCATTCCAAGTGGTTTCTAGCGGCAACGACAATCTCCCCGGAAAGATCTGCAAAGAGACGCGTTGCAATTAATACGACACGTATCTACGATATCGATAGACGATATCCATTTTCATTCCCATGAAAACTATATGGAAAACGTTGGTCGCTCAGAGTTGCTCGCAGTCGCTCGGAGTTACCCGCAGGTCGACCCTGTTGTTCCGTACCTTATCGTATCTACATACTACTATATGTATGTATGTATGTATGTATGTATGTATACTATATCGTATTCTACTAGGCATAGTCTATTCCCACTCTTTTATCTACTTATCCCATCTACTCGATATTGTCTTTTATTTTTAGCAAATTATTCGGCATTTACATATGCAAAATTACTAGCGATATCTTGTGGATATTACGCGATTCAGCGTAAAGAATGAAAGCATTGCTCCTTGCTCCCGCGGCACGACCACGCAACAGCATTCGATTCGTTGTTCGTTTACTATGCCCGAACTAGAATGCTACGAACGAGTACGAATAAGTGCGATTCTTCGGAGGATCAATGTTTTCGGCGAAACGATCGATCTTTCGAATCGATTCTCCACAGCTAAATCTTTTAGATTTAGAGAGAATCGATCGTCTTTACACCCGGCCCGATATATTTGGCAGTGTATCAACAGGTGTGACACAGATCACGAGGTATTAGGTACCACGCGTGCCGTGTTCGTGTGCGCGTACACAAAACCGATACAATAGAGCGAGCATCGAAGGAGCGACACATTTGGCCGTTTGGTTCGTTGGCTCCCTCGCGGTTCACAAATTAAAAGATCGATCGAGGTTGGCCAAGTTCCGAACATTCCATCAAACAATTTCAGCTACGAATGATCGCACGTGACGATGCCACGCGTGTATCCCACCGGTGGCACGCGTCGAGGTGTCGTACAAAGATCACGGATCTTACGAACGAATCGCGTAAGCAAAGTCGCTGGATGACACAACGGATCCTCACCGGATAAATATCACGCACAATTACCGCAACAGGGCAAATCGAAATAATAACGCTAAACGTTTATATACGCTTCCTGTGTGCCTCTCCGTACGCATGCTGTGTACGTACGTTTATGCACGTTTGTCTCTATGTATACGTGTATATGTGTATATGCGTATACGCGCGAGCGGCCGATTTACCGAACAACTGCGTAAGCTTTAAATTTTATACCGATGCATCTACCGGTCTACCACCAACATCCGGCAGGACGTAATCGTTTGGATACACCGCCGAAACCGCGTGTAACCACGTATTTCCGTATTTCTTCCAATCATCGCGAGAGGGCTAAAACGAACCCGACCTTTTCCACGCACATCGAGATATTAAAGCTTACGCGCCAATGTCTAACGCAAACAGCTTCGTCGTCAACGTCCAATCGATATATGAAGAAAAGAATCTTCTCTACCCTCAGACGTCGATTCGAAAGAATCGTCGACGCGAAAAAAAGAAACGAGCTTAGAGATTAAACCACTCGGAAACTTCCTGCTTCGAGGATCGTGATTTATCGTATCAATGAATTGCAAAGAAGCAGACGTTGCCCAAGTTATCGCATTTGGAAAAAAATCGTATTCGATATCTTATACGTTGTACGTTTGTACGCTTATCGCGTATACGTATACATATACATACGTGTGTACGCATGTCCGCATTTACAGGGATACGAAAACACGTGTACCCTTCAATGAAATTCCCTAATGTCGAGACATCGAATAGTTCTGGAGGTCACGATTAGAAATGGATTGCGTGCAGCGGATTGCGTACACGATTTCCCGCAATCGTAGAGATAAAGCGTGTTACGCGTTGAACGAACGGAACCACTCCACCGCCTTCTTTTCACGACTGGAAACAACCGAATAAAAAGCTGGAACATTGTTATCTTGTAATCTCGGCGATACCAACGGCAGCGCATAGAATTTGAAAAAATATTCGTACCGGTGAACTGCCAGACAAAAAGGATTCCCGCCGATCCAAGCTCTACGGTCTTTTCAACGAAATCTTTGATTATTCTTACCATCCGTCAAAACGAGCGTTCTTCTTTTACGGATGTTACGAAAGTCGAATATACCAAAACGTGCAACAGATGCGGTGCGACATCGAATAATTGACTCCTTAAAAAAGCAATTTTCTCCTATAAAGAAAATCAACACAGTAATCGATGTATTTCACCCGTAGAACGATCACCTTTTATCGCGTCGACCGACTTGAAAGTTTTTCTTGTTTCAAATGATTCGTGTCACGCGATAAAACGGAACGTTTGCTGTAGGCGATATCGTTACCTCCCATCGAACGACAAATTTTAACCTTTCCTCGCGTTTCTCTCCCAATAATCGCTTGCGATTCTTCTAGACCATCGTATGCCGAATACGAATCTAAAAATCGTTCCATTCTTTCAGATTTTCGAGAAAAAGACACCGTTGTTACCGGTCGAAATCAGCATTCAACAAAAATGATACGCGCTGGAAAAGACTTCGAAACGCGCGTGTGCACACGTATAATTATGTAACACACGAGTATTCGGTTGGTAGAATTTACGCATTCGACACAACCATCGACCGTGTGTCGAAAAATACTTCACATGACACTGTTTAAGAGACCTTGACAGTCTACGAAGCACGTGGGGGTTATGTAAGCTGACGCGCTCGGGTAACCAGCCCAGATCCAGTGTTCCTCGTTTCCTTAGTCATCTTTCTCTGAATACTCTCCTCTCTCTCTCTCTCTCTCTCTCTCTCTTAATAATAGACAGAGAGAAAAGTGAAGAGCAAACTTATTCGAAAAGATTATGTTTTCTAAAATACAATTCTACGGTAAAAACGCTTGTGATCGTAGACAATGCAAAAGACATCTTGGAATACGAACAATCCACGATAAAATACAAAGCCGTAAATAATGTCGCAAGGCTGCGTTTGAAAATAGCCACCCCGCGAGTCGTGTGCCAAATGCCTTCAAATGTCACTTGTATTGGTCACGTTCTCATTTCTATATTACACATATGTACTCTAATAAGATCAAGAGGCTTCGTAACATTCACGAAACGTATCTAAAATTTAGAATTTCTTGCATGCGATAGATCGGAACAATCACGAACAGGCGAACGTTATTTCTTCCTTGAATCGATCGAATTATTTGCTTTGTCATTTCCACGAGTCAAAGCGGTTGGTTCTGATTTGATCATGAAAATGAGACGGATCTACCAGAACCAACCAGGTATTAAATTACCGACCACGAAGACGAGTCGTTGCGTCAACGGCGTTTAATGCGGTTAACGATACGACAAAGTATCGTTCCACGAACGAACGACTCGGAAATCCATTGTATTATTAATGGTTTGTCAAACACTCACTGAAAAAGTAATCGACGACGGCTACACTCCGTTGTCAGGTTCTCGAAAAGCAAGTATCTGCTCAACTAAAATTCAACGATGTACATATTCGATGAGGATGCCGGCACACATTTCACTGAATCACGCGATCGAGCAGACGACGGTAGCGAACAATCGGACAAGAGTTGTGAAAATGTGGCGACACCGTCGCCAATGCACAGTAACCAATAGAGGGTTGCAAATTTTTATTCTCTCCTCGAGTTCTTCGCGTTCCTCGCGTTACCTTTAGAAATATTCGATTATCCTATAGACAAGACACGCTTATATAGCAGCGTCGATCGATTGAATTAGAAAGCTTTGAAGGGAATGCCTTTTTTTCCATTTGATATCTTCGTTTAAATGGACCGCCATGATCTTGACGACGGTAACGCCACTACCCACGGTAAAATACTGAACCAGAGAAACGAGCGATAGTTGAGCGAGTTTATTGCCGGTAGTGTCATCTGCGACAAAGCATCGAACCTGCCAAGTTTTCTATGCGAACGAATGTGGACAATGTAGATTTTTATTTTATCGGTGGTACTAATTTTCTACTTGACCGACAACATTGATAATAATTAATCGATTTATTGTTTCCAATCGACGAATTTATTTGGAAACACAGTTAATAATAAATTTTAAAAGAGGAAATATCTTTATAAAAAAGAGAGTAATTCATTGATCAATATAATAATTGCACAGCAAAAAATTTAAATTGAAAATATTAAAAATTAAAAGTAAATCATAAGTGTAAGGGGAAAGATTTAAATCGGTTTATTCACATACAAATCCCCACAAAGATCGTGGCATTCGATTTAAATGAAACTATGTAATGGAAAGGGAAGAAATGCGCTTATATATATGTAAAACAACGAATCAAGTAACTCTTTTATTTAAATGACAAAACCTAATCGAATAGTTGACGAGTACCAGTTATAACGCGTTCCAAATATCCGAAATCTGGTGTACGTTGACTGGATCTCTTACGTTTACAATGAGAGATACCGCGATATTGATAAGAACAATGAGTAGCTTGAATCCTGAAATATAAGTATCCTTTTGAAGAATTAATGACATCAAATGTTGTAGAATTTTTTATGAAGAAGCAATAGAAAGTAAGATTTCGATTGATGTATGTTTATATCCATTAAAAGTTTGACAAGATGCGAATAGGTATGGCACGACACGGCACGACACGAGACGACACGAAACAAGATGAGAAAATTACATGACACGACACCGACAGAAACCGTGTACCTCCCCGAGTGAATGCAATCCGTCCTACATTATCACGAAGCGTAGCGTTCGTATTAATAAACTATCTCTCCACGGTCGTTTATAAAATCTATATTATAAACGTAGATATTTTGATAATTACTAAAATGCGAGATATTGCTTACGCGATATCGAATAAACGAAATCAGCGTAAAGTTTGACATAAGAAAAATGGCTAGTTTGTAACACTGAAGCGAAACAATGTGACGCGGCGTACTAAAAAAATTACGTCGCTGAAACTTCTAACAGCTAGCTACTCGCGCGCCACTCTGGTGCATGCGCACGTTCGTAAACTTACACGATGCGTGTCTATACACGTAGAAGAGCAAGCTCTGAATACCACACTATAGACTCGTAGAAGTTGCGATCGTGAATCCTGACAATAATTTCCTTCCTGTGGAGCGCGACCATAGAGGGCCAAGGAAACAGCTGTTCTGCTGTATGGTTGCTTTGACAGGGAGGTCGAAGGATAAGCGAATGTTTCATCTACATTTCACGCTCTTAAATGATATCACGAATATTCCGTGGCGAAAATGAGAATGTCGCAGTTAAGAGAAAACGGCAGATCGACACGCTGAAAATCTTTAACGACAAGTAAGACCATTCGAGTAGCACCGTGTAACCTCTTTTTCGCTTTTAACCTTACTTCTCATTAGTGAATCTGTCTTTTGCATTGTCGGTTGTTTCTTTTAATGTACGCGTATCGCGTTAGATTTTTTCATAAGCAGCCTCAGAAATCGCGCTTTGAAATCCATCAACGCTTCTTTCATATAGGCGAACAATGGACCACAGACGAACGTAAATCGTATCGGACAGTTTTTTATTTGCGCAAGGACTAATGATATCATTCGCTCTTAGTACATGCCCGGCTCGCGCGATTGCTTTTCCTAGATCGACATCCACGAAATATTGCTTTATTCTCTCATTTTTAAATAGAAAATAAGATTGCGCTATAATCTTTGTATTGCACTTCAGTGTGGTGGAATTAAGGGAAGATGTCGAATATCAAGTACAATTCAATGCCGGGGAAAGGAGAATGGCCATTATGGTCTCTTTGTCACCGGAGTTTCCATTGGAAAAACCAGTGCTAAGAGTCTCTCCGCCTGTGAGTCATCCTTGGTGCAACGAATACAGCGAAATCACAAGCGCGCCAGGACTACTGAACGTAAGACCTTTCGACTATCGATATTTCTCACCTTGGAAACCCAGTTCTGAGTCGAGTTTATAATGTCTGTACGTAATAGTTTACAGTACACAGCGATCTTGGTCGAGTTGTTCAAGCGATTATCAGAGAATTTAGTAAAAATCCTCCGCAATTACTAGAGGATGCATCTCCAGGATCGGTCAAATCGCATGCAGGTAAGTTTTCCAAAGTGGTCCTATTGATCGGCGTTTAATCCCAATGATATATGCGATCACAGATTTGCAAGGAAGGAATTCTCCGTCGTACTTCCTGCCGCACTACTCGGAAATCCCACAGACATCGTTCAATTCTTACCAAGCCATGCAGTACCCACAATTTTCATCGGCCGGTACAAGTTCTTGTATTTTGAACTATAACCAAACGAATGCAGGCACCCAATACGCGACAGAGGGGTGCCCAAAGCTTGGTTCGCCGTCGCAACATTCGTACAACATGTCTGGTTCGAGGAATAGGTCGCTACACGCGAGCGATTCGATAACAAGATACAACTCCAACCAACAAGGAACGTACTTGAATTCTCATTACGCGAACGCTAATGCGAATGCAAACTATCGTCAACAATCGTTGTCGAATCAGCTGCAGGCGAAAGGTTCGCAGAGTATTGCGTTCCCAGAACTGAACAACTTGAGCAACGAGGAATTAAAACGACTCGGCGAAGACGACGACAGACTGGACGAATTCTTGGACAAATATTCCGAGCTCAAAGACGTTCACGCGTCCATCGACGACGCGATAGATTGGGTCCAAAAAACTGCCGGCAAGTTGTTTAAAACCTCGCAAGAATACACACACTGTTGTTCTTTCGGACTAAAAAATTTCGAAAATGAGGTTCTTATAGACGTATGTGTACAGAGCAAACGTACCATCGTCGCACAACATTAGAATATGAAACGGTTTCGATCGAACCCCGTTTCTCGTATCGAAAGATGTTTCAATTGTTTCTCTTTAACACGTTAAGCGCCACGCCGAATTTCTGTGCCGTTTCGTTCAAGCCACGGTTAGCCGTCAGGCGGGCCTTGCCGGGCCGCTCGCCGATAGACGAATCAGAGTATAAACAGTCGGGTAACGTAACGCGCGCCGCGATAGCAGAACGAAAAATCTGTCGCCGGTCCGTAGGGACCGACGAGGCCTGAACGGAGCGCTTAACGTGTTAAATGGAACGATGTGTTTCTTAATGCACACCTCGATAACCTTGATGCAGTTTTTGAATTATATATAAAAAGAGTAATAAGCCACTGTACTTGAACAATTGCCGATTCGAGAGATACTTTGATTGCAACGTCGTGCAGATTAATGCTAGTAGTATTAAATGGCAGCTAATTGTACATTTCGATGATGCCCATAAAACAGTTCCCAGTTTCGCGCGAAACATTTTTCGATGCAATGCATTGTGCCGAAAACGTTTCAGATTCCAGTTTTGGACACCGTGTTTGAAAAGTAATTTCGATAAATCTGATATTTGTCGATAATTAGTACAAGAGATTCCAAACAGTATCGGTGTGTCATCGCGTTGTTACAGGGTTAACTATTTATCATAACAATTGATTTGTTTGTCGATTTAGAACTCGCTGACCTTACTCAATTTTTTTTTAGAGGCTAACATTGTCAAAGAACCAGAGCTTAGAGAGTTGCAGTCTGACGTAGCGAAAAAAGTGCAAACGGTCGCTGCACTGAAGGCCCGATACGATCAGCTGATACAAAGATACAATAAATTGTCCGAAGTGTTCACTCCGGACCATATAAAGGAATGTCTGAGGAAGGCGGCGGACGAGAGCCACGAGGAGAGTGAGAGGATCGCGGAGGATTTTCTCAACAGAAAGATAGACGTGGAACGTTTTCTCGGCACGTACATCGAATGCCGGAAATTGGGTCAAGCTAGAAGAACCAAGGAGGAGAAACTGGCGCATCAGTTGAACGAATTAAAACGGGCCGGTTATTAAATACATACAGTCGCGCGTATAATTCTCAGTCTTTTTTTATCGAATCGAATCGAACAAACTGTGTAAATAACGCCTAGGTTCAATTAAACGATAATGTAAATTCGAACGTCGTTCGTGTTTAACAAAATTATATATATATATATATATATATATATATATATAGAGAGAGAGAGAGAGAGAGAGAGAGAGAGAGAGAGAGAGAGAGAGGACACACACATACGAAAAACAGAAAAAAGATATGCTACTGTAATGGCAAAGAAATACTTTTACAATGTGACGCTACATTACATCACACCGCTTATTATATACACCGGAGCTGCATCGAAATTAGTTCCATACACCGTGTTAATACATTCCAAAAAAATGATTCGAAATCAATCGTATCCGCGAATCGATTAGAAAGAATTTTTGTACCCGTTTGAATCGCCTGAATTCGTAGATCAGAAAAGTTCAGGAGAGAGAGGGAGAGGCAGATGGAAAGAGAAATTAACGTGTGTATGTACCCGTTGAGATTGATTCAATTCCAAATGTACTTATCATTTTGTGCAGAAATGTTCGTTGGATGGATTTCGGCATGTTTTCGTTGCGAGGCCTCTTTCTTTTATTGCATAAATTGAAAGGTGTATACGCACACGTTCGTGCAGGAAAACGGTATCATTTTTTTTTTAAAGATTTTGATATTTTGGCGATGTTACGAGTAATACTTATCCTAAGAATGTTCCTAATACAACATAATGCAATATAATTGGACAAAAGGAGAAACTGTACAGAGAAAATATGTAAAGTCTGAAGAATGTGAAACTACTTTCATTGTTTTTTCTAAGGAAAAATTACAGTGTGTACGTATTGTAATCTTCTCGCTAGTTGGACCGTTTATATCCTGTTAATTAAAAAGATACGTTCTGCAGAACAGCAACGTTTCGTGTTGGTTAACAAGGAGACGATTGCGTAGAATTCATAAGTTGTAAATAATTCAAGAACGAAAACAAAAGAAAATACCGAATTTTTAATAAAAAATAAAAAAAAAGGAAGTGTAATCCCAAACGTTTCGATGGTACTCGTCGAAAGGATAACGCGTACAAATAGAAACGCAACCTACTAATTCTCGTTTATTTCCCCGTACAAGTACTTAACGTTTGATCGCTAACATCTCTCGCTCACGTATTAGAAAAATAACATTGATAGGTGGAACACGAGTTCCCTTTCTTTAATTGCGACAGATATGTCCTTTTGAGATTAAGTTTTCCCGTTAATGTTTTTCTATTTTCTATTGGATAGACTACGTACGCGCAGATCAATTGATTCTTGCCGCTCGTAGCCTGATCAACAGCAACTCGAACGGAAAGAGTTACTCGGGAATACACTGTTTTTCTTTCGTTTCGTTTGGTTTGGTTTAATTTAATTCCATTTTAGTTCAGTTCAATTCAGTTCGACTGTAGAGGTTTATACATATATTATACACATATGTATATCTTAATATCGAATATACAATGAAACGAATACGCTGAAACACTTGGGCCTACAAGGATGCGAAATCGATCTTCCTTATGGTATAAAATTCCAAGTTTGTATAAACGTCCACAGTCGGTTAACGATAACAAATTTCCTTTCCGTAGAATGATTATTTCTACTGTTCTACGATCTATTCGCTCGATCAAGGATCCACGAACGAGATCATGATGTATCGAGTACCGTTAGTGACTTTGAGTCCTTCATGGTAATGCGTCAATCTTCCAGGGTGCATCAACATCCAGCCTGGTTTAGTGTCTGTCACCGAACAATTGTACCGAATGAATCTGCAGCCCCCGCCCTGGTAATCCACTCCTGCCCTGTTCAGGGCGATGTTTATGGTGTAAGTGGAACTGTCGTGGTGTGGTTTCAGCGATGGTTGCTCGTCGGGTCGATATCGCACAACGAAATTCATCAGAGCTCGAGGTGGCTGTCAACATATACCTACGGTTAATATTCCAACCACCAAAGCAGCTTGTGTGCACTAGGCTACAACAATTTTTTGCCGTAAGCATGGTACTTACGGAAAGAATCGTTGCGATGGAGCAACAACTACAAGCTGTTCGATATAATAATATGGTACGATCAAGTTCAATACACGTCGACTGTCGCGCTTGTTACATCTAATCGCACCGATAAGTTGGACAAAAGTTTTCCGATCGAATGGTCGCTACGCGGCAACAGTCAACGTGGTCGGTGCGCAACGGAACCTTTAATTTTCTATTTTCTATTTTCTATTTTCTATTTTCTATTTTCTATTACAAGAGCGCCGATACATATCATCGATAGTTTAGAGTTTATTACGCGATCGTAGGAGCCGATACACGAAGTCTTGTGTCGACCGGAAAGCGGTGTGCATCCAATTGGAAAAAAAGAAGAAAGGTAGGAATGACATTGGCGTGTGCACGCGTATAGGCGTTGAGAAGTCTCGTGTGCAACCAGGAGGACCTATTCCCGAATTTGTTGAGGTCTTACGCTCGTGTAGTAGCCTAGAAAAACATGCTCTTGCACGGGGCTGACATATTCGGAAAGGAAGTATAACCAAGATTCATGGAGGCCAACTTGTCTCATGTGAATGTCTCGAGTTGGAACAGCTTCGTATCCGCCATCGATACGTGGATCCTGGAAACGAATCGATACATGCGTTATTAGATGGGAGAAATCGGTGGTCTTACATCGTGATAATATCCGGTGAACACGAGCTCTTGCAGAGGCCTAACGTACTCCTTTAAGAAGTATAGCCACTGCTGTTCATAGTTCACTTGATTCATATGAATGTCGCGAGTTGGTACGTTCTCGTAACCGCCCGTCAACCTGGGATCCTGTCGAATAAATCATTAATTACTCTTCGCTGTACGCAACAGTTTAATTCGATTAAGATTAGCTCGGTATAATTTCGTCGAATTGGAAGAGAACGTAATAATAGCTGAATAGGAAGCTGCGAATATTTGTGTAACTATAGAGTATTTTTTACAGAATAATGTAATATTTTATGCATTAATATATACATATATCTTACTTTATCTTACTTAAAGTTATATTATATACTTAAAGTTTTCATACATTATTCGTTCCATCGGACCACTGGCCAAACGTTTCCATAATTTGCACCAACTCATTGGTGAATTTCTCATTGACTATGGGGATCCAGTAGACGTCTGGACAGGGCTGCAATAACATGTGATCGAATTAGGAATTTAAAGCACGATAAAAAGAAGAAAAAGAAAAAGAAAAAGAAGAAGAAGAAGAAGTGAAATGGTGCTTATATACATACAATATGTATATGTATAGCTTGCCTGAATCGGTATGTTATCGGGATTAAAGTTTTTCGAGTAGTTTTCATGTATGTATCTTTTTTCCCAGTCGAATTTGTTGTCCATGATTTGGTAGAGATCGGGATTCTTCATGGAAATGTCGTAACTGTCAGGATTGACGAGATGCCCAAAGTCGACCCTGTTGCTGACGTACATGAAGATATATCGGTCTCTGTTGCCGTGGGTAAAGGCCATGTCGGAGTCCAGATCTCCATCCGAATAGGACGGACGAGTTTCTTTGTTAGCGATTAACGTGGCATTGATCAAGTAACAGCTGCTGACGAAGGGTACGTTCCACAGTCCCCTGGAATGGTAAGAAAACCGTATACACGCGTTTCTCTGCAAACGCGATTCCCACCGATACCCGTGCGATTCGTGCGATTCGTGCGATTCGTGCGATTCGCCGCACGGGTATCGCGATGCTCGGATATATTCTCTGAGGAGTCAAGGTCGAAGGCCACCCGAAAACAGCCATGAGGAATCGGCGCGGCGTTTCTCCGTTAAGAGAACATGAGAGACAATGTTGTTTTTCAGAGGTGAACGCTTAAATGTTTTGCAAGGCAATCGCTCCGAGGTCGTGATTGGCCGATGAATACCCTGGCAATGGGTGATGCCTAATTATTCAATTGAGATTCATAACTCTGTCACCAATGACAGCAAGTCCATCGAGTGCACAGTCCATTCATATTTTAGGCTGTAGGGACGAAAGGAACCAAGCTACTACCGATTTCGCTTGTCCGCTCGACGCGCGACGAAAGAAACGTCCCCGGACGGTTTACCGGTCTACCTAGAAGCAGCAGCAACGATAACAACGATCGCAAAGTTTCTATATGTCGAGGTTCAAACGAACCGTTCGTTGATCAGTGTACAAGCAGACAACCGTTTTCAAGAAAAGACAGAGTTTGTTCGGTGCTGCATCGAATACAAATACAATATATAATTGGAACTTTTCGATCGAAACAAATGAGAAGATGCAGCAGCAACAGCAGCAGCAACAGCAGCAGCAGATTCGTATACCTGTTGTTCGTCTGTTTACTGATCGGCACGGAGGCAGCGAAAATCAGTGGAGCCGGAGGTAGCAACAGGGGTCGCGGTGGAAGAGTCTACAAGTCTAGGATGCCTGTTCTGATTCCTCATCGAAATCCAGCCAGCGCCAATTACTACGAACACAAAGATGTGAGTTCTCGTTTTTCCGATCGGTATTACCATGTAGACCTAACTCAGACTAAACAACGATGTGGAAAAAACCATTGAAACATTGGATACCACCACAGGGAGCAAAAATAATGGAAGCCTCTCATTTCGAGTTGGACTACATGTTAGGCAGGAAAATCACTTTCTTTTGCATGGCCACTGGATTCCCTAGGCCTGAGATCACCTGGCTAAAGGATGGAATCGAACTGTACCATCACAAGTTCTTTCAGGTACTCGTGCCTCGTGTCGAAAGGTGAAAACCTTTTCGGACACGAATGATCGTTTATCGTTTATCGTTTATCGTTTATCGTTTATTTGCAGGTGCACGAGTGGCCCGTTGGCAATGACACGCTTAAATCGAAGATGGAGATCGACCCTGCCACGCAAAAGGATGCTGGATATTACGAGTGTCAAGCGGACAACCAGTATGCCGTGGATCGACGTAGTTTTAGAACCGATTACGTTATGATCACCTATTGAAACACGTCTCGCTTTTGCGATCATACCGATATATCGTCGACATCGAATATGCTATAACTTTTCCATAGCACGAGTGGAATCAACAACCATCTAAATCACCGTTTTAAAATCGTCACGGTCTGATTTTGTTCGCAACCAAGTAATAAACGAGAAAAGAAACGGTTGTTTCTTTCAGCGCTATTAACCATAACGATTCGACTCGACTCGACTCGATCGTTCGATCACGGTTTCCTTAAAACTCGAGCTTCGTCTGGAACATTAAGAATTGCTACGCGTGACGGCACACGTTGGGAATTTATAGTCCCCCCAGCACATGTTCATTAAATCACAATTGGCTTTCATAGGGGTGGTGTGTACGCGTCGGGTCTGCTCTGGTATGGTATGGGAAGCGCAAAACATTCGAAACGATTCGCCGCTCGCGAATCTATCCACTGAATGGCCGAGTCGTTTGAATAGTTTTTGTCAAAACTTTTCGGTGAAAATTTCCACAAAATTCGAGCTAAACCGAAACGGTCGAATACACCGACATAACTTACTCGACGACGACGACGACGACGACGACGACGACGACGACGACGACGACGACGACGACTTCAAACGTGTTCACCGTCACCGAAATGTTAGAAATTATTCGATAGAAAAAGAAACAGCGACGGGGTTGACCGAAGAGCATATCCAGTTTCGCGATGTTGCTAACGCCGCATCGTTGGATGTCGCGTCTACATCGATCATGAAATCCTGTCGAGTTTTCATTGAACTGAATTCGAAATTCATTGATTCCTGCAACGTAATAAGTGTCAAAAGAATAATCGGCTCTCACGTATATTCTACACAAGTGCGGTTCACCAGTATTTGCCTATACGTTTGTAATAGATAGGAGAGGACACTAGGGGAGTAATGATTAGGCGACTGTCAGTTGCATCGGAGTTCCGTGTGATCATCGTACGTTGCCTGTGCTGCTCGGCAAGTATCGGCGAGTATACAGAATAGAGAATAGAGAATAGAGAATAGAGAATAGAGAATAGAGATTAGGGAGAATACAGAATAGAAAATATAGTTGCACCGCAATTGAAAACGTTACACCTCGTATCTTCGAGAGCTAGGATTCGATGGAACACGGCCAGAGAACCAATGTTCTCTAGTTTTTATATCGATTTCGTTTGTTAGTCCAGAGTAAAAGATACACAACCGATTATCTGATTTTTCTGTTGAATATCGGAATATTTGTTATGATCACGAGACGACGCGAGACGACGCGAGACGACGCGAGACGACTTCTCGAAATAATTCAAGTTGGGATTTAGTATGCGCGAAATAACGATATACCGTTTTTCTGTTGTCAGGCTATCGTTGCGAGGATACTCGCTTACCGCGCCTACCGATCATGTCACGCTCCGCGATGACGATGCTATTTTTGGTGATCGTTCTCTTGCTAAATAGTCAGGAGATCGTTGGACGAAGAGGACGCAACAGAGGTAAAACTCGATCGCGCGTCCAAATAGGATTGCCCATAACTGGGAAATACCGTGATCCGGAGAGCGATCAGTATTACAACAATAACAACGTAGGTGGAACGACGTCGCTGCCTTTTCTCCTTAACCGAATGTCGCATTATAGTTTGCTAAGACTTTGAATCGAACGTTTCTTCAGGGCGCGAAGATACTGTTGGCGTCGCACTTTGACCTAGAGTACGTTTTGGGTCACAAGATCGCGTTCCTTTGCGTCGCGCGTGGCAACCCGCGTCCGCACATCACATGGTTCAAGGATGGAGCCGAGATTTACAGCCATCTCTACCTACACGTGCGTACGATACATTAGAAACCGGAATAGATTCGCGTTACGACGAGTAGATTCCGTAGGAACGCGAGTAGTAAGTGCGAGAGAGACCCGACGCGTCTGTATATAACCGAGCGAACACGTTCAATGTTCAGGTACACGAATGGCAAATTGGACCGGATAGAGTGAAATCGAAGCTAGAGATTGATCCTGCTACTCAAATGGACGCTGGGGTATACGAGTGCTCGGCCGATAACATGTACAGCATCGATCGCAGATCCTTCAAGACTGACTTTTCTATCGCGTTCGATTAAACTCGATGGCCTCTTAGAGACCAACCTAGCGCGCGAGCAATCGCTTCGATCGTAGATTAAATCCGAAGCGAAATAATTCTTTTAGACGTATATGCGTATAAGCGTATAAGCGTATAAGCGTATAAGCGTACAGACATAGAGGGACACGCGCGTGTACACGCAGGAACGCACCGTGTATACCGAATACACGGTATACGCATGGTATACATGGTTCGTTGCATTAGGAAATAAATGCAGTTTAAAAATGAGATAAAAAAGGAAAAAGGAAAAAGGAAAAAGAAAAAAGAGAAAAAGAGAAAAAGAGAAAAAGAGAAAAAAGTAATTTAGGCACTCACCTTCTCTCGTTCTTCACAATTTCCATATAATCGAAGCTCCTCGCGTAAAACCCGTTGTCCATGATTGCACCCCAGAAGTTACTCCACATTTTGTACGGTCTGACCAACAACGGTGCCACGATTCCTCGTTGCTGTTCCACCAGTAGCTTCAACGCGAGCTCGTTGTCCAAATGAGAAATAGAGTCGACAGAGAAATATCCGGAGCATCGTTTCAGCAAACAGTAGTCCCTACGAAAACCGATTCGAATTTCACATATTCGACCAAAGACATCTCCTCACCGACATATTCGACGTTTCGAATCGGAGCTCTTGTTCGCTGGATCGTCGTCGAGTATCCCGATACATCCCGAGCAAGATGTACGCTCGAGCATTCTTCGTTGCGATATGCTCGAGGGTCTCGGGCAACAACGAGCAAGCAAGAGTCCCAATTCGAATTCGGAATTCGGAATTCGGAATTCGGATTTCGATTTCGACTTGATATTTGTCTTTCGCGCGCATACATAGCCATTTTCCTCGCGTCGACTTCGTTAACGTTGTCGCTGGCAAGAATTTGTTTCGCGCTCCTGTATTCGACCGCGTGCTTCCTCAGAAACTCGTCTACGGTAGGCCGATGATACTCTACGTTGTTGTGAACGAACAAATGCAACTTTGATTTCGGATAAGCTTGATCGTATATCTTTCCGAAGAACTCCTCCAAGAATGGTGTTGGCCATTCGATGAATATAGCGATTACCACGTCTGGATACGTTTCTGGCAATGTCTTGTCCAGTTCTATGGTGCCTTCCCAGCACATCGCGCATCCCATCTCCGAGTTCCAAGCTCGGGCCAAATAATTTCCCAACGAATTTAAAGACAACTTGCTGGGACCGTTTCCGTGAAGTATCGATGGTTCTGTGTTGTACACGGTGTTGACGAGAGAACCTCGACCACCCTCGAATTTCAATTCTACGTCGGCTATCGGAAAAACATTTCGTTGGTAGAGTCAGATTTTACGTAAACGGTAAACGGTAAACGGTAAACGGTAAACGGTACTACGAATTAATAGATTCGATCGACGTACCCACTGCTGCGTACAGGTTCTGAAATATCTCGGATTTGTGGTCCAACTTGATTTTGTGCTCTTTCCGCAACTTCTCGTCGAGATATGCTTTGGTAAAGAACAGCTGGTCGTCCTCCGTATTTTCTATAGGAGCATAATGTAAAATTGCGTAAACATCAGAAAGATAACCGATAAATCCTCCCGAGTTCAAGAAACGTTTTCCCTGCGAAGCGATCGGATATCGGGACGCTAGCGATTTGTCCGGCCAACAGGATCCTTCGGCAGAGAACAATATTCTGGCGTCCGCGTTTTTGAACTTGTCGATTATTTCCGCTAAACCACCCAAAAATATGACATCGTAACTGCAAAAACATAGACGATTCGGTTACATGTGCTCGTCGATCGGTTCGAAAAAACCGAATGCAACGATCGGGATATTTAAAAGTATTTCTTAAACCTGTCTGTGAATAAGATGATCTTCTCTTTGTCGTGTTTGTAGTCTTTTAAAGCCTTCTTCAAAAGATTCAATTTGTAGCCTCCTCCGGTGTGATTCTTTATGTTGCCACCTTGCCAGGTCTCTCCCATTCCTAGCACGTTCAAGTTATCGCGAAATCCGTAGGCATTGACCGACGAAAGATATCTTTTGTAGCCATCGGTCTCGGCTGTAGCAACGGTAAACACCAGTACATCTGAAAATTTAAACGCTTGCTAATCCATTCTAATAGAATCAAATCGAATCGAATCGAATCGAATCGAATTATTTCGGACGAGATGTTTAAACAATTCAGCATAGTTGCTTCGTCGCAACAGATATGTATATATTTTACCCGTTCGAGAAACTACGTATTCTTTTGGAGAACAGTGCAATTTCATCGAACGCTAACCGACGATGCCTCAAAGTACACTGCAATAATTCAAAGTTTTATAAAAATTTGTCTACTCCCAGGAAATCTAGACTCTAAACTGCACAATGTTCCGATAAATGCTTCGTCTCGCGATCAGACACGTTTCTTTTCCAGGGTGCGACGAAGCGTACAGAGGTTCATCTATTTCTGGCGTAATAACGCCAACGCATAGGCTCGTCTATGGTTCTCATAGCTGCTGCCTTTCGTGACATCATGATTCGTATGCAACGTAAACGAGCAGGCTGGCCGGCTGTGCTGAAAATCGCGTAATTTCTCGAATTATCGGGCATACCCCGATCACGAGTAGCAGCAGCCTGGATAAGAAAATTACGATAGACGCGTCGAATATGAATATTTCAACGATGGCGCGTAGGCGGCACGCGTATTGTCGTCGTGCGACGCCCTTGTAACAGAAAAATATTGTACAAGTTTCGACGAGTTGGTCGCGCTGTCGGTTGTGGACCATGATTACGTACCGAATACATGCTACACACCGGCCACTATAATATCAAAGATCCGGTTAAAATTTTCAAGAATAATTTTTGCTCTCGTCCGGAATCACGCAGGCTGGCCGCAATACATACGTTATACATTCTACGTAGAAGCAGCCGGAAACGAAGAGATAACCGGGATCCGTGTTCGGTCTACTTAGCCACCGAAACATGGAACATCCAAGGCAACCGAATTAACGTTTCTTTTGCGTGTGTCGACGAGTTTGCAGCCACGTTGGCTATTATCGTTTCGGCTAGGCCAAAACAATTATTCCACCATCATTACTCCATCTTCGGTTATCAATCGATCGAGATCGAGAGAGTAAACTATGTAGATGGTTTTTTTGTCGTCGTATACTCTCTCTCTCTCTCTCTCTTCTTCTTCTTCTTCTTCTTCTTCTTTGTATCACAAATAAGAATCGGTATATCGTCGTCTCGCACGAAATCGGACAGAAAGAAAGAGGTCGATCGTTCTCGCTCGTCCTAGTCATCCGATAAACGAGATAAATCATTTCTATGTTTCAGTATCATTCAAATTTGTCGTCGAGCGTGGCCAGTGGATTTTTGAATCCATTGATTTAACAGCGAAACGTACGAAACGGTCATCAGAGATTAGAGATTAAACTTTAAGCGTTTTGATGATCAACTCGAGTCGATGCCGGAACCTTTCCCCGCCAAGTATATCCGAAAAACACCTATACGACGCTCGATCGAAAAATATTTCATTCCCATCTTCGAATAGAAATTAAAATTGTAGGACGATTGCGGTACAAGTTATCGATAGCGAAGAGGGTCGCTCGAACGGGGTTTGCATCGAAAACACGTCGCTTTGGGTATTTTACACAAAAATTTGAGACAGAGCAAACGGAAAAAAAGATAGTAATAAAAAATTTAATCGGATAGGCTCGAGCGACTGAAACGCGGTGGAAGAGAAGTTCGATACGGTGTTCTCGAGCGTTTTACCGATGAAAAACGAGAAATTCGTTTCCTTTCGTATTATCGTGTTCGCGCGAATCGGTCGTAATAAACGATCGATCGTAAACGGATCGTTGCACGGGATATTGGCGGTGCTCCAACGTTAAAATTATTTACCGTCTACGTCCGTGGATGGCGGAGACTCAGCGACCACGTGGTACGCGCAGAACAAGCTCCAGAGCAACCAGCATCCGATTATTTTTCTAGGCATTTTGCCGTTCGGCGACGGAAACAGAGATATACACGCGAACGCGGCGAACGCACCGTTACGACTAAGATCAAGTTCTCGCCGTTGCTCCCACGCTTTTTCAACCAAAGTTACTATCTTCGATGTGCATGTTCGCCGACGCTGACTCTACCTACCGCCTTACCACTTTACGAGCACGACACGGTGGTGCTCTCGTACGCAAGCATGGTTTGCAGCTTGCAATTTGCAACTGGTAACTGGACACGGCTGCTCGAACGCTGGAAACGCGTCGAAATCGCGTTCCCATTGATCGAACAAAAACGGAGGATGGTACAGTTATGTGTTACGAATCACACAAGTTATACAGGAATAGAAACAGGAACAGCAACAGCAACAGCAACAGCAACAGCAACAGCAACAGGAATAGAAATAGAAATAGTAATAGGAATAGGATATGCCGACTCGCAACGAGACCGAGACGATTCCAACGTATCCACGAGATACCGTTACGAGTTACGACACACGGACACTACGTATACTCTGCGCGTTAGAATGGTCGTCCGCAGGGTGCTATAGTTTCTGTCGGAGCTACCAACCGGTGGTTAAACATTTAACGTTACCGGTGCCACTTCCATTTTTTTGATTTAGCCTTTCCGTCATTTATTCGTAACTGGTAAGCGATCGAGAATATGCAAGAAATATAATATTTTCAACTGGACGTGTATCCTATCGAGTACCTTATAGGTTAACCTATTCTATTTTTCCATCGCGCAATATTCACGAACCATCGATCTGTTGCGAACACGAATCTATCGACTACAAGTTGGATAATGAACGTTATCACAGGTACCTTTCGAGCATTCCAAACCATTTATACGGAGCACAAGGGGGTTACACTTTTACGAAACAGCTATGAAACGTGCGACACTCGTTTCGAGACACGTAAAATAACACGGTTATCGACTGCGCAACGACGCTTCTATTTTTTGCGCAAGTATCGGTAAATGTGCTAGAAATGGTGCATTGCGAATCTCCGATCGCGCGGCATGTTCCAAGTTGCGCTTTGGTACGATTGCTAAAGGACAGTTTAATATTTTTTAATTTATACATGCATTTACATATATACTTGTTTTATTTACTTACTCGTTACGTTCAAGACACATGTTCATTTACTCACTGTTCAGATCGCAATTGCCGGTTTCGTTCTTCTTTTTGTAACGTTCACCGGCTGCTTCTCTTAATATATTCGACGAGCCACAATCGCGCGATGCGTTGTCATAAATGTCTTGGTTCACACTGAAACAGACTTCTCCGATCGACACGAAACAATTTATATAATTTAATGATAAAACAACGAACAACGCGACTCTTCCTTTTTCGCTCGCCATTACTTATCGTACGAGAATGATATTTTAGAAACGTAACCAAACTCTTTTCGATGGATCAAAACGAATTCAAAAGACGTTCGATCGACAGAAGTGTCCCGGTACTTTCTTCAAAATCGATCGATGACCGACCGATTGCTGGAACCGTAAAGCCGTTCGGATAGACGACTCAAATATTTATAGGTACAATGAAATTGGAAAGCGCAACGGATCGCGGTTTTTTGTCTTCCTTATTTCTCACGCTATCGTTGAAACCAACGATCGTTTTACTTGCACACGACGCATAGCCTGTCCGTTGCGAAATTCTGTTTCGGAGAAAAGAAAAGAAAAGAAAAGAAAAGAAAAGATAAGGAAAAAAAGAGCCATTATACGCGATTCGAACAAGCGACGAGACCTATCGATATCTACGGTAAAAAAGCAAATGTTCGCAAATGCGATACCATTCGAACCCAATCTGCCTCGATCAAAGGTAACTCTTGTTTAAAGAATAACAAGCCACCAAACAACAAATGGTAAGAAAAAGAAATTATATCGCAATGAAAAATATAAGGATTGTGTCGTGTATGTAGGTAATTGAGTTAGGCCGGAGAGCCGAACAAATGCCCAACAAATGGGATCAAGCCTCGGTTTAATATGATTACTAGGGCAGCAAGTTGGACGATGCCGAGGCTTCTTTCGCGTTTCGATGGAAATTCGCTGGCCAGTGTCTGTGGATCGGTGATCGTCGGCGCTCCATTTCCATATCGAGTACCGATTCTGGTTCCCCGGTGATTCCCAAACGAATAGGGAGCAGTACAGAAAATGGGGAAGGATGACGCCGAAACGGTAGCTTTGAAGAAGGAGCTGGAAGATCTGATCAACAAATGCAAGGTCTGGGTTAGAAAGATCACGCTGGTCGAAACAGCAATGTCGTATAACCCAAAGGTTATCGTGTCTTCTCTCGATTACGACAAACGAACAAGCGTTTTTTTTTCCTTGTGCACCAGGAGGATCAAAAGAAACAACAGGACACCACCTTGGAGGATACGTGCAGCGGTGTGGCGGATCCGCCCAAGGTGAAATTATCGACGAAAAAATTGCTCAAGGGACACATCAATAAGGTGAACTCGGTGCACTACAGCGGTGACAGTAGGTCAGTAGTCTTGCCTCCTCGATTCTTCGATTCTTCGATTCTTTGATTTCTCCTTGGCGACAGGCGGGTGTTGTAGTCGAGCGTAACGATCGTGGTCTGAGAGCCGGCACGGCACAGCCAGATTCGTTTCTAGTTAGGCGTATCGCAAAAAGAGTTGCTGCATTGTTTTCCAGGCATTGCGTGACCGGCTCGTTGGACGGTAAGCTCATCATCTGGGACTCGTGGACCGGCAACAAAGTACAAGTGATCCCGTTGCGGTCAGCATGGGTGATGTCGGTAGCGTTCGCACCAACAGGAAACTTTGTCGCCTGTGGTGGAATGGATAACATGTGCACCGTTTACGACGTCAACAACCGCGACGCCACAGGCTCTGCCAAAATAACTAGAGAGCTCTTGGGCTACGAGGGTTTTCTTTCTTCATGCAGATTCTTGGAGGACAAGAAAATCATCACGGGATCCGGCGACATGAAAATGTGTGCTCACCTTTGGATGCTTTGGCATCGTGCATACGTGGTAGGTTCGGGTTCATACCACTATTACCTTAACGTGCTCTCTTTCAGCTGCATATGGGATCTGGAGGCGAACAAGAAAACCACAGATTTCCCAGCACACGCCGGAGACGTTGTCAGCATCAGCTTGTCCCCAGACGTCAACACTTACATCACCGGATCGGTCGACAGAACGTGCAAACTGTGGGACTTGAGGGAGGAAACTGCGAAGCAAACTTTCTTCGGTCACGAAGCCGATGTAAATTCGGTTTGCGTAAGTATGCCTCGTCGGATCTAATCCCTCGTTGATTCGATCATGGCTCGATCACGTTCACGGACAAAAGTCTCGACGACACATTTTCAGTACCATCCTTCGGGACAAGCATTTGTAACAGCTTCCGAGGATAAGACGGCAAGACTGTGGGATTTGAGATCGGACCAGCAGATAGCAGAGTTCAAACCGCCCAGCGGTAACCCTGGATTCACGTCGTGTGGATTATCCTTGAGCGGTAGGTTTATATTCTGCGGCAGTGACGATAATTCCATTCACATTTGGGACACATTGAAGAAACAATACAACGGTAAGTGTCCAATGATTTGTTTACCCGAGTCCTGAAACAATGCGAAATATGTATTTACTCGAGACAGCTTTTCCACGATCGTATTCGATTTGTTCGTACCTTTGATTTTGAAGGAGTTCTATCGGGTCATGAGAACCGGGTGACGTCGCTGAGCGTTTCCGGAAACGGAATGGCTGTTGCCAGTTGCTCCTGGGATCAGAACGTCCGAATTTGGGTGTAGAAACTGGAGAAAAATTACTAGTAATGTCCCAGATGGAGGTGGACAATCCGAATCTTCGAATCTACGCTTCAATGTTTCCCCATGTTTTTCATATAGAGACGAGTAAGTTTGCGTGTTGAATCACACGACTATTCCGACGATTAATATCTATGTATAAATTTGTATAGCGTTTTTTCAGATGTATGCACGTGTGTGTGTGTGTGTGTGTGTGTGCATACATACGCACACACACACACACACATCCACATCCACGTAGATACTTACTATGTTTCTACTCGGAAAGTTAGTTATTTGAAGCGTAGCGCTTTCATTTGTTTCTTAAACTGAAAAATAAATAAGATAAACAGAAGAAAAAATGTTAAATAATCTGCGAAACAAACAAACACCAATCTCGGTTTACAAATATAAAAACGTTGATGGTTACTTTTTCAGTTTTTTTTCATTTTATATTACTTATGAATGATGCATACGATACTCACAAGAAAAAGGAAAAACTAAGACCGTAGGCACAGCACAGCACAGCACAGCACAGCACAGCACAGTATAATATAGAGTATCCGAAAATATACCAATTACATATTTTCTAGGGACAGTTTTAAGCTTGTGATATACAGTTTGCATAGATTTTATTTCTACATTATACATTTAACGTATTTCGGTAGTCGACATTCCAGAGTGGCGTGCTCTATAAACAAAGAAAAATAAATAGATAGAGAATAGAAACAGAGGTAAGATAGGCAGACAGACAGACAGACGGATAGATGCATAAATAGAGAAAAAGAATTAATGAGAGAGAGAGAGAGAGAGAGAGAGAGAGAGAGAGAGAGAAAAGTTCGTTCGTAGTGACTAATACTTAAACATTTGGTACTCGTTAGGCGTAAGTCTCGACAATTAAGGTGCTTCTTTGATCTATTGGCGAATCTCTTCGACATAATCCTTGTCAAAGGTGAACCTAGGCCAGTAGCTACATTGATTGTGTAACATAATACATACACTCTATGTATGCGATACACATGCTACCGTATACTCGTACGCCTCACTATCCTGATTCGAATCGCTCCGATTTGACGGTCAACAAAATTTACACTTGCCGTTTGCTCAATAATCGTATGACAAAGGTAAGGTATGACGAAAGATAATCAAAAACATTTCGAAAGCAGATTATCCCGAAGAAAGAAACCATACTTTTACCGACGACTAACAATACCATGAGAACTACCTAAGACTAAACAGTTCAACGGAAATGTACATACACGATTTTCGAAGGTTCGACTCGGAATAATGTAAGATAAAAAAATCGAGGTTGGAAAATCTTATAGTAATTATATTATGTAATCTCATACTTATGTACATTCATTTATCTTCACAACGGACGTGCGATTCTCACAGTGAAGTACAATTTATGAAAAATTCTTGCACTTCCCAAGTGAATGTAACCGTTAAGGAAAGATTTCCAATCCATTAACAAACGGATTCGAAAAGTTATCAAATTTTACCGATACAGCATGTACAGGCTGTGTTATGCAATTTGTTGCTGTCTAAATTCACCTAAGGGGGCTAAACGTTAAATCTTAACTCAAAAGAATAAATTTGCTCCGTTGAAAAAATTACATAATACATGCCTATACATGCTTCACACGTCTCTAACAACTCATAACTGTTTCAAGTTCCGGGTCGGGAATCTTCGTTTGTATGAGATTAAGACAGACAGACAGATAGAAAGCAAGAGCGAGAGAGAGTGAGAGTGAGAGTGAGAGTGAGAGAGAAGAAAAAGAAGAAGAAGAACAGGAGGAGGAGAAGGAATAAGAAATGATGTAGATTTAAATTAAAATCCATCGAGATGAATCAAGAGGGCCATAATCACTGTAGCCCCAGCTTCTTTGGTTGCCCATTTGTTCGGCTCGAATTGAGAATCACTGCCGTCCTTTGCGCCAGGACTGACTATATACGAACCAGGTCTAACCAACAATTGGAACGCAGTGGATGCATTCAATTTTTTATTCGATTGGGTGTCGATGTATCTAGAAAAGAGGCAAATAGTCTACGAGAGAAATTTGCTGTTGATAAAAGAAAATTGGAACCGTATACTTACGGATACTTTTTGGTAAATTCCTCGGACGCAGCATACTTTATACTGGGCGAGAAAACCACCTGAGGATTTTGGTCCTCCGTCTTCATGTTCATTGCCAAGTTACTGACGTCTAGCTGCTCCTTCGTCATCAGCTCCCCCGTATCCAATATCAGTCTAGAAATGAAAATGCATGCGTGCATATGCACATGTGTAATTATTAAAACTACCACCAAACTCCCAGTTTGATTTTATGAAATTTTTTATCATCGCAAATTTGGCAAGTTTCCATTTCACGTATAATTTGGCCGATTGTTACATAATAAGTAACGGCATTCTTACCTGATCCCATCCAAACGTATCCCATAGAAAGCAACGTGCCACTTGTCCGTAGTACTCTGTGGGATCTGATCAGCGTTGATGCTCTGTTTAAGCGGAAACCTGGCCCAACCGACAGGCACAGCGAATTCTGCCGGTGGATCCCCCTTCTTGCACATTACACTGTCTCCCTCAACTTTATAACAGGCGTTACAATAACACAACACATCGCCCAAAGAAAAGAACTCGTCCGGCAAAATCAGCGACTTTTTCAGCCTCGTGCAGGCCTTCAAATACTCGCATTTCTTCGAAGGTATAATGTTTGTTCCAAGAGGAATGGACGAAGCCTGTACCAACTGCAAAGTGGGTGCACTGTAGTTAGAGGTCGCATTTTGTCCTGCCAGAAGCGTGTTTCCACCGATGGTATTCTTCTCGACGGCATTGTTCCAACCGATGTTCGAGCGTATCTCGTTTAAACTGGAAGAAACTATGCTTTCGTTTATCGCGTTGTTGCTATTCAAACTGGTTATGTTGCTGGCGTTGTTCGCGGTGCCGTTCTTAATGTTAATGTTAGTCGCGTTATTAATCTCTACATTTGTACATTCGCTGTTTCGATTCAGCTGATTCGAGTTATCGTACGCTTTGTTTCTCTCGCACCTCGACTCGTTCGTCTCGATGTGATTCGTACTGCTGTCGGATGCACTAGGTGCGGGTTTCTTCTCAATTTTTGCTAGATGCGCGTTATCGCTGTTCAAGCCTGAATACTCTGAATCGTGGATATTATCCACGATGACGTACGAGCTGCATTGACTAGACACGCTCGGCGAACTAGAGGATGAGAAATTGGAGGATGCAGCTGCTGCTACTACGTTTTCCTTCTCGTGGCACTCCAGATCAGCCTTTTCTCGAGAGTTTTCCGTGTCCTCTATCTTTGCCCTGATGGTTTCTATGGACCCGACTGCCGTAGCGTTGTCCACGGACAGAGAAGCCGAGGAGAACGATTCGGCATTATTTCCGACGATAGAAATCTGCTCGCACTGACCGTATAGATCAAAAACAACGTAAACGTACGGAGGTAAATCCGTTGCGACGACACCTTGATCTACGCCGTTAACGATTAAGCGTAACCTGTTTTCTTCGTCGATGAACAAACCTACCACGGAGTTCAACGGGAGATTCTCCAACGCGGCGCCGTATTTTGTTTTTACCTAATGGGGAACAATCAACGATTCGATAATAATTCATCACCGGGTGATCGTGTTTCGAGTTAATATCGAAGAAGCACCTACCCTGACACCGTTATGCGATATCCAGTCGTTACAAATGATCCAAGAGTGTTTTTTGAAGCCAAGCGCGGTTAGAGGAAAATTAGCCTTCTCCGGTGAGATGCAAGTTACCCCGCAAAGAATATTCGACACCCATCGTTCGTTTAGCTTCTCTATTTTAGCTAGGAATGGCTTACCCTTTATCAACGGACGACTAGACATTACGACACCTTTGAACAAATACGTACAACAAAACATACATACAGAGTCCAGGGATGCATTTTTGGGAACAACCGCGCTGTTCGCAACTCGTTTACCTTGGTTGTAACTGGCTACTCGTCGCGCGGTAGTTCTTGATTCCAAATGTATATTCCTTCCGTGGTTCTCGTGGAACTCGTAGTTCCAATCGGTCTCGCTCATGCTTATCGAATGAACAACGGCGGGGGGCTGCGTTGGAGTAAGCGTCACTTCGTTCGCCAACTTTCCTTCGGACACATCCATCGACGTGTCCATTCCGGTATCGCTGCAAATCGAATTATTAAATAGTCGCCTGGTACAGTGAAACTTTCCGAGTGGAAGAGAAGCGGATAAATTTCTAGATTCGACACACTTTCGTAAAACCGGTGGCATAGGATCCAACAACAACTCCAACGAGTCCTGCAGCCTCAAACTTGCGTTCGGCGAAATCGCAGCTTGGTTCTGCTGCTTGGTACTGGTAATATTCACAGCCACGGTGGTGCCGAAAAGCTCGATCACAGCGTATACACCTTCCGGTATGCTGGTCGCTGCCACTCCCATATCCTCCCCATTTATGTAGAACTTCAAATTACCCTCGTGCGTGCGTTTCACTCCTACTTTATCGGCCACGCGCAGCCACTCCAAGCTTGGACAGTAATTCATACAGAGAACGTATCCGTTGTGTCTGACTTCACTGCCTAACGTACAGAAAAGAGAGAGACGGAGAAAGAGAGAGAGAGAGAAAGAGAGAGAGAGGGGGGAGAGAGAGAGAGAGAGAGAAAGCAGTATACTGCACACAGAGGTCGCGTAACGAATTTGCTGTGGTATCAGTTACCTGTCAAATACCAAGCGTCGGGTGGAATGGAGCTCATACCAGGCACGAGACTCATAGTCGTCAACCAGTTTCCACTCTCGTTATTAATCACCCCTATTCTTAGGCAACCGCTCCACTCCCGTGCAACTTCTTGAATGGCGATTTCAAACATCTCGTTGTTCTCTAACGCAGTCTCGCTCAACAGTACAGAATTATTGTACTCCCTACATCTGGTCGCTACAGTTCTCTCGCTGTTCAGTTGAATATTCAAGCCAACAGACTCGTGGAATTGATGCATGATCTCCGTCTGAGCTTGCAACTGGATCACGGACGTAGGCTGCTGGCTAATACTGTTCTCCGGCGGCAAGTATTGTTGTGTTATAGGATCTCTGCGTTCTGGCAGCACGATAGTCACCTGAAAAATCGATTCGAACAAGGCGATACATGAGAATCGGTTCGACGGTTTCTACTATCGTCGTAAAATCGAATAATGATTCTGGCACCTGAACACATTGACCGTACAGGTCGATAACAGGGTACACGTGTGGCGGTAATCCTGTACAAGCCGATCCTTGATCTACTCCATCTAAATAATAATGCAAGCTACCATCCGAACACCGCATCATACCAATCCTATTACCCTCGACTACCTTGTCTAAATCACAGGCATAATTGTTCCTCACTGTGATACCGTCTCGCATAACGTTCGATCCAGACAACATCCAGGTATCGTGATCGATATCCGTCATAGTGGATGGAAACACCAATTCGTCCGGTCTTATAACAGTCACGCCTAAAGTATTTACACTTTCGTAAGAGTAGGACTTCGCCACCCTCCGCTTTGTTGTCGTTAAAAAATATTCTTGATTACCCGCTTCGATGGCTCCGGTCCACCGTTCCACCATTTTATCGATGGTCACTTCGAACATTTCACCATCCCTTAGCGCACGATTCGCTATCACGATCGCTTCGTTGAATTCCCCCAACGCTCTAGGCCTCAGAGCAGTCAGTCCGTTGTTTACGATCTTCGCGTTTTTGCCGTGTATATGGTGAAACCTCAAATCGCTATCAATTAAGGAACGCAAAAATCGAGATGCGTTAAACCGAATTGCGTATTTAATTTTCGTTCAAGAAGGATTTAGAGAGATGCAACACATTTACGGACCTATACAAAGTAGTGTTGCTGAAGCTTGAATTGTTGGTAGTGGGGCTATAGAAATCCGCATTGTCTACTATAGTTGCCATTGCCGCTTGCCCGTAAAGATCTATCACGCCGTAAACTCTTTCGGGCACGTTCATTGCCGCGGCTCCTTGGTCGGCGCCGTTCACGTAAAAATGCAACGTCGCGTTATCCTTTCGCATCACGCCGACGCGATCTCCTACTTGCAATCGGTCGAGATTTTGTACGTACTGATCTATAATTGCAGTTCCGTTATGCATCACCCCGTTTTCCGTCATCATCCATGTGCCGGATCTGCAAGGGACATGACCACCTTCGAGCAATAACACGGGCGATAAACTTAACATAAAATTCAAATGGTGGGATGGGTATGCGCATAAACGATAATCGGAAACATTACTCGACGTACCTAACGTTTGTCATCGTGAATGGAAACTCTAGCTCGGTGGGAGAATGAGTAGTGACTCCTATTTCGATGGAGCCAGACCATTTTGTTATGATCTTGTCCAGCCTCACTTCGAACAGTTCGTTTGGTTTGAGCGGTCTCCAAGTTAACGCAACTCCGTTGTAGAAGTCATCCACTACACTGTAACATAACCGTGCGTATTAATCACTCCAAACGCAACACGTATCGTGATGTTTTCGCGCTATACATGTTTCCGATTCAGAAAGATCGTGTTTACTTGGGCCTGTGCACAGTGCGGCCATTGTTAATTACTTCTACGTGTGTACCGCAACAGTAATGAAACATTAGTCTATCCGGCGGTTCCTCCTCTGTTTCTGGAAATTCAAAAATTTAGACATTACAATAGAACGACAACATCACACATCCGAAATACCCAGTCTACGCGCATATATGGGAGAAAACGTTAACGTGGATAGATAGCACACCGTTCAGATCTTGAAGTTGCAACGTGTTTCTTCTTGTAACTAAATTTTGATCTTCCCTTTCGTCCCGATCCACGATCGTTACTTTCACCGTCATGCCATAGAGATCGATAACGCCCCATACGCCTGTAGGAACTTTAGCTGCAATTCCTTGATCCAGACCATTAATTATATAATGAAGATTTCCATTGGTTCCTCGTACCATGCCTACTCTGTCACCTTCCTAAACGTTTCACAGTATTTTTTAATAAAATTCAATGCGTATATGTAGTATCTGTATGTACGTACGTATGCGTGCACGCGTATGACTAAATAATATTACCATCAGTTCGTCTAGATTGAATTGTCCATATTCGCGACGCGTGCCCTTTCCGTTTACCAAAATTCCGCAACCGGACATCATCGTTGTCCCTGAGCGCATGTTTGTCATTGTAGCTGGAAATTCCAATGCTGTAGGACTGTGCATGGTTACTCCAACTTCTATACTGCCTGACCACTTCTTCACGAGCCTGTCGATGCGTACCTGTGGCGATGCAAATCATTATACAGAACTGTTTCAATTCAAACGACAAGCATGATTCGACCACATTTTCTCCACTCGCTTTCTTTCATCTACCTCAAACAATTCGTTATCCCTCAGTTGTCTGTGCGTCATTACCACACCGTTGTTAAATTCGTTCAAAGGTTTTCTCCTCTCCGCGGTTCGGGCATTATTAGAAAGTTTCACCATAGTGCCAACTCTTTCGTGAAATCTCAATCTATCTTCTCTAATGGCAGCAAGGCTCGGGTTCTTGGGTAAATTAACATTGACATTAACATTTAAATTAACATTCAGATTAGCAACTAGATTAGTTGTAGAGGAATTAGAAGCTTCTCCAAGGAAATAATCATTGTTGATCTCAAGACGGTCATTGTTGATATCGACTTGGTCTTTTGGATCGTTACACGGAACCGAGGTAATTTGTGGATGAATAATAGTCACTTGTACACAATCGCTGTACATATCTACAACTGCAAAAATACGTTCCGGTATGTTGGTCACGGCTACACCTTGAGAGATGCCGTTGATATAAAATAACAGTTCGTGCTGGAACAGAATAAATAATTGAAAAGTAAACAAAATCGAACACATGAAGAAACATTGGGAGAGCATTTTTGAAACTCACGTTAGATGTTCTCAATACTCCTAGAGTATTTCCCTCTTCCAAGGTTGTAAGATCCAATCCGTACGTCTCTACCATTATAGTTCCGTCATGGATGATGCTAGAGTCGGTCATGATCCAAGTTCCTTGAACAAGGCTAGTAGCACGGTCAAATAATTCTATTGCCTCTGGCGCGCATACCGTTACCCCGATTCCTATGCTACCGTTCCGCGATGTCACCTGAATGAATGAGACACGGAAACAGAGTAAACATTAAATTTTACGCAGTCATTTTTTCGTTCCTTTTGTTAACGTCTTCATAGCCGGAGTACATTTTTATTTTATTTTTTAAACGCAGAGTAACGCGACGCGAGTATTGGAACAAACACCGAGTAACTAATCGCCAAAAACATTGCAAAGTTTATCATACGACAGCCTTTTATTATTTTTGCGATCGAAATTCTATGCACCAAGACAGCATCGTACGCGGAAAGCTTTGAGGGAGTCGCATTGGAAACAAGCTATTCTGATAGATGTAGGAAAACGAACGAAAGCCCCGTTCACTGAGAATCGATGTGACACCAGGATATTATATATGTGATATGTGATACCTTTTTGTCGATGCGGACTTCGAAAAGCTCGCCATCCTTGAGCGGCTCCGCGCTGAGTACCAGTCCATAATTGTGGTCCGAGAAGTCCCTTATAGCCGTGCGATTGTTGTTTGTTAAAGTAACACGGCGACCACATCGTTGATGAAACATGTTGACCATTTGTTGTACACCGTGCACAAATGTTTTGGTTTATTTTGGTTTGTTTGAACCGAACGAACCAAACTACATCGTCCCCTCTCTTACGTTATCATGATCTCATCCCTACCCACTCGAATTAACAGTGCGCGCGCATGTCTTGGCTCAAATCAACTTATTCGAGGAAGAAGATTCGAATCTAACGATAAACGATTTCATGTATTTCGGTGTAGAGTAAAGAAAGTTTGTCCCGTCTTATTCATCACAAATAAACGATACACGAATACTTTATTCGCAAAAGGAGTCACCAGCAGCTTCACTACGTTTCTCCTCAATCGGCTAACAACATCTCTGTCACTTTTCTGTAAAAATCTTCATATCCAGTCAAAAAAGGATTTGTTTCTTCAACGATAGGTGTACTTAAATTTTCTTGTTTCATACGCAATATGTTTTACATTTCAGCTATCAATTTTGTTGAAAACTACGGGAGTTGGCGTTCATCGAATGAGATAGAATTTGAATCACCTACCAACGATTGACGTTACTTAACCCAGTAAGAAAGACCCAGTAGAAAAATTTCATGTGGTACGCGTGAGATGTCATGCATACCAGAAAATTAAAACGGCTGACACGGCTAAATTGTTTATTATTTCGGATCTGAAAAATTAGTGATTATTCTTTAGACATTCTGAAATAAGAGTCAACAGCGTTTTTCTTAAAATTATTATCGTCGCGTAGTAAAAAAAATTCGGAAAGTTCGCGCTCTCTGATTTCTGCTCGCGCGCCTGGCCCTCGTTCGCTCTCGTTCGAGCGCGTGCTGGTTCGCGCGCTTCGCTCTCATTGGCCAGTCATTTTTTGATCATAACTCTACAAAGCCGCAGATTGAATTTTCGCTAAGGAAAAAGTTGCTTCAAATGACCTCAGGAACCCCTCATTTCCCGCTGTCAAATTACTTTTGGGACACCCTCTATATATATATATATCTCTCGCTGCCTTGCCTTTTTAACAACAGCTGTTTTCAATTAATTTTATCTTTTATGTTTATCGTCGTAACTGCGGTGAATATATCGATGTCGACATTATTAACAAGAGGAAATAGTAATGAAGATTTTGCCTTGTTTCATTTCATTCAAGACAATAAGATAAATGTAATTGTAGAAACGTAAGCATACCATCTAACCTTTTGTGACTTCTTGTTATTGAGATATGTGAATTTGAATTGAAATTTTTTTTGGGATTATCAGCCTAGAAATATGAAGAATCGTGGCGAGATAGTTGCACGTGCAATACATTCGAATCATTCAAAAAATGACAAGTTTATCGACGATCATGGATTGTCGCGCGTGTAAACGTGCTGCAAAGTTTGTTAGATTTTGGAGGAACATTGAGGCAAGCGAAATAAATGACACGTGTTAGCTATTTTACATGAGTCATGGTGTTGATTAGACGCAAAGATGAGTATCGTAAAACATAAAATATGGTTAGTAATTTATCAATGAAATTTCTAGTGAAAAATAGAAAAAACTTTATGTAAATCATTTGCAGCATGGTCTCCGACTTCTTTTATCCCAACATGGGTGGAGTTGAGGAACACATCTTTAATTTGTCTCAGTGTTTGCTAGTTCAAGGTCATAAAGTTGTAGTGCTCACCCATTCGTACGGAGGCAGAGTCGGAGTAAGATACATGACCAACGGTCTGAAAGTAAGTACTACATTCATTTGTCAGAGAATGCATTCCGATCGTATAACTAAACAGTATGACTTTTTTCTAGGTATACTACGTACCGGTGAAGGTGTTTTATAATCAATGCGTACTTCCAACTATGATCTGCTCTATTCCTCTTATCAGATATATCTTCATAAGAGAACAGATTCAAATAGTTCACAGTCATTCGGCATTTTCTGCCCTTGCCCACGAGGGAATGCTGATCGGTCGATTAATGGGATTGAAAGTAAGTCGACGCGATAGCTCCTAAGAGAAAAGTCTGTGCAATAATAAAAGTAATCATGGTAATCATGAAATTGAAAATTTCAGACGATTTTTACGGATCATTCGCTTTTCGGATTCGCCGATGCCTCAGCGATCTTGACAAATAAATTTTTAGAGATATCCCTAGCCGACTGTGATCACTGTATATGCGTGTCGCACACCGGTAAAGAGAACACAGTGCTGAGAGCCAAGGTTCCCAAGGAAAAGATTTTTGTTATACCCAACGCGGTCGACACCACGTTATTTAGGCCGGATGTTAGTAAACGGGACAATAATTTTAGTAAGTTTTAGAAATAAATGCGTAAAATGTGCTTAGAATTGAAGCCATAGGTCTCGACGTACGCAGAAAATGCAAAGCATTACTAATGCTCCTTTCCGTTGTTAATTGTAGTCACGATAGTCATAGTGTCGCGACTAGTTTATCGCAAAGGCGTCGATTTATTAGCTCGCATTATACCCGATATTTGTAGTCGGCACGAGAACGTGCAGTTTTTGATCGCTGGAGATGGTCCAAAAAGGTGGCTGATCGAAGAGGTGCGAGAAAGAAACTTGTTGCAACACAGAGTCACATTGTTGGGCAGCTTGGAGCATTCCGAGATCAGGCATGTGCTAAACAAGGGTCATATCTTTCTGAACACTAGTCTGACGGAGGCTTACTGCATGGCTATCGTTGAAGCTGCCTCTTGCGGGTAAATTTTCGAATATATTGTACATATACTGGACTAAATTAGGCAGCTAGCTTTCAGTCTCATTATTCTACAATGTCACGAGAGTATTTATTCGTTTCCAGGTTGCAAGTAGTCTCGACGAAAGTGGGTGGCATACCAGAAGTATTACCACCTGATTTAATTTATTTAGTCGAACCCACTGTGCCTGCCCTCGTCGAAGGGCTGGAGACTGCCATAAAAAATTATAGGAAAGATAATATCGGATGCTTTTTCGAAGCCAATAGAAGAATAAGTCTCTTCTACAATTGGTTTAATATAACCAAAAGGACTGAGATAGTATACAATTTAGCGAGGCAAGAACGAAGAAAGACCTTAGGCGAACAATTGGCAAATTACGTTCGCAGTGGAGTATTAGCATATCTGTTGGTTGTGTCGTTATGCTATATTATCATACAAATCTTCGAATTTTTCGTACCGAGAAAGGTAGATTGTCTAATATTTAAACTATACAATTTCGATCGGTACTCTTTTTCAGAGCTGTTTCGCTAACGATCTAATGCTTTCAGTACATCGACATTGCGAAAGATTACACGGATATGAACGTTATGCACGTTCACGTACATGGGGATGGAAAAGAAGATTAGCGAATTCTTTCTGACAAACGAATACGGATTTTCCACTAACAAGTTCTTCTTACACCAAGCATTCCAACAATGAAATAACTACACTAACATTAATCTTGATCCATTCTTCTATACCTTTTATGTATGTATTCAAAACCAAAAAGCACAGTGTCCAAAGTACAAATACAATTGTTAGCGAAAATCGAGTCGATAAAAAGCAGTTGATTTATTGTTTTTTCTCCTGTGTATCATGTGGCATATATATGTTCGGAACTAGTTTTAGAATTTTTCCAATACTGCGGAAAAAGCCTTACAGAATGTGTCAACCATGGGTAAGCATTGTCCGAAAATCGATAGAAAACGAATTGCGGTCGTGGCAGACGACTTCCGAGGCGGTTTCGAAAAACGGCCAAACGCAGATCAATGGCAATTTGTGCTGACCTCGCATAATAATTTTTTTTGAGCGAGCCATAAATGCCACAGCGGGCAAACTTTGCGGACGTCAGCTGCAATGTTCGGGACTAGTTTTAGAATTTTTCTGTAATACATATATTCACAAACGCAGTTCAGTCACACTGTACGTGACAATCGTCTCATACGTTTCGTTCATATATTTTTAAAGAGATTCCTTTTATTATGATAGTTTTAACATCATATGCGTAATTATATCGGAGTGTTCGTACCTATAATGTCATTTAACAATTCACAATTATAATAGACTCGTACAATGCTCGATCACATGTAAAATATATTGCATCGTCGGACATTAAAAAATACCTATATATTACGTGTAGGAATTGCTCGCATTCACAGATCGTGACACGATCTGCTCATTTATTTATATAACATAATCTACATTATAGTATTTTAAACTTAATGCACCAAAGATACTGGGGTACAAATTCATCGCGTGTGTTTTTTGTGTGCACCATGTATACATGTACGTGTATATGATTTTGGATCACAATTCGTCTCTCTGTATGTAATAAACGGTTGTTCACAAATTCAATTAATAACTTCATAGGTTATTAGATTTCGCTTGACCTGCTGAAAGTAATATTTTATACGTCTTTTCCATTCTCATTAATATTACGAGTTCGAAAAAATGAAATTTTGATATTAAAAAAAAAGAAAGAACAAATAAAAAGGCTACGTTGAAAATATAATAATATTTATTTTTATTATGTTGTACGTTAGATACAATAATAATAATAATAATAATAATAATAATAATAATAATAATATTAATACAATATCAATGATTTTTTTCTGCCTAATTAATTATCATTGTATTACTGTACATTTATCTATTTATACATAAATCTTTCACTCAAGGGTCTATGGTCTTCTCCTGAAGGATATTGCCGCCATTTTCGCGTTGCAAGAGAAGATCAAGGAACCTTAATCAACAACCATTATAATTATTAAGTGCGGTCCGATCTATCTGTAATATTCGATCCGCTACTAAGCATACAAGAACAGAGAGTACTCTTGCCAATTCTCTTCGATTTCTGACAGTTTTGCATCCAATTCAGAAAAGTGAAACAAGAG